>CM059866.1:3588999-3706611 GCA_030490815.1 Acer saccharum
GAACTTTAATGGGCCTTAAGCCCAAAATAAATATTGGGGTCTATTAAGGCTTCTGATCAATAAACTGAATGTAATCTAATGGTTACGATTTAAAAAAGAAAACAGTAAATTAGATTAAGGAATTACTTCAAAAATAAAAAAAAAGACCTCTAATCTTATACTCTGTGTATAGTTCATATATATATATTTTCTTCTGTTTTGTGAATATAGTTCATATCTTAAAAATGAGTTATATTTAAAAGTCGCACTCGCTTTTTATTTTTTAGTAATGTCAACTAGGGATGACAACATGTTGGATTCGGTTGCTCGGTTGGGTTTTTGCTAAATCCAAATTTGAAACCGCAAAATTTTTTTAGTTTGAGTCAGGGTGGGTGCTTGAGGGTTCGTGTGAAATTGCTATCTCAGGTTGACCAAATTATTTGTCCAAAATCATGATCAAATGATGTGACAAATGAATTGTAACCAGTATTCGTAATCGGCCTAGGCTCCGATTAATCGGTCCAATACGGTTAGGCGGTTGGAAACTGAAGAGAAACAGGCAAATCGGAGCAATTAGGCGGTTTCCGACTAATCGAGGTGGTCGCCGACAGAGACGGAACTAGGGGGTGGGCAGGGTGGGCTCAAGCCCACCCTAGACTTTAAAAAAAAAATTGAAAATATAAAAAAAATAATAATTAATTATTAATATTAGGACTCGGGAATCTATGATCTAGGCAAGGCAACAATTGTATTTTATATAATTTGTCTACTTTTATATCACATTTTCACACTTTTACCACCCGGCACCTACGATGCAACCTACGATGCAAGAGGCATCATATATCAATTGTTTTTTTTTGTTTCTTTTTTTCCTTTTTCTTTAACAATTATTATCTCCATCATCTTTCCCCAAATTTGTTACAAACTACCAAAATGAAGACTTAGAAGAGTTGCTTGTCTCACAAATCTTTTTGGTAAATAGGAATATAAATTCAGAACATTGTATATTTGTATATGTAAATAATTTCTTTTGTGTCTTTTTAAATGACTTATTTCTATGTCTTTTTGTTATTTATATAGATCGTAATGTAAAAAGAAATATATTCCATCAGCAATGAAGCTTATCAAGACATCACTTCGCAATAAAATGAAAATGAATTTTTAACAAACTCTATGGTTGTCTACATTGAAAGAGAAATTGCCGGTGCTATTGATCTAATTTCATAATTGATAAGTTTGATCTTTTGAAAAACCGTAGGTTACAGCTTAATTATTATTTGATTGTATTTGCATTTCATGTTTATTTTACAATTTGTTTTGAGTTTATTTTAAAAAAAAAATTTGTTAACGTATTTATTTAGATATTACATTTACAAGTAATCCCCGCTATGTCTTCTTAACTAGCTGCATCTTTATTTTTAATTAATACAATTTTCTTGTATTGTTAATGATCTAGAAAAAAAAAAAAAATATTCTAGCCCACCCTAGTATTTAATCCCGGTTACGGCCCTGGTCGCCGACTAATCGGCTAGGCGGTTGGACGAAGTCAAAGTCGTTGACTCCGCCTAGCCTGTTAAAAAAAAAAAAGAGGAAAACGACATCGTTTTCAAATTTTTTGACAGATTCAGTTCACATCATTGAGTTCTTTCCCTCTTCTTCGATCAAACAACTCACTAAGCTAAATCGAAATACCAAATCGCCAAACGAAGCTTCTTGCCGCCTGCCTTTAGTCGCCAAAAGCTGCCGTCGGTCTCCGATCTGCTTCATCTTCTCACCTCTCCCATCATCCTTCTCTTCTCTTTTCCGATCTGCTTGTCGCCGATCTGCTTGTCCGCCATTGAAGTGAAGAAACAGAGGTTTTGCCTCTTCCAATGCCACTGAAAAACAGAGGTTTTTGCCTTCTCCAACGCCACAAGAGTTCCTAAATCGATGGAAATAGAAATTGGAGTGAAGAAAAAGAGGTTTTGCCTCCTCCAACACCACCGGATAAGAATTCTGAATTGAAATAGAATAGATCAAAACTTGAGTGAAGAAACTGGAGAGAAGAATCTGGAAAAGAATTATGAATTCTGATATTTAGATAAGGATTTAACGTTTTATTTATATTAGTATATTTATGTTGGGTCTTATTTATGATTTTATATTAGGCCTTACATTGGGCCTTAAAAGCAAGCCTAACTAAATTGGGTTTTAAAAGCTATATTTTAATTTTTTTTGCTGTTGTGCCTTGAAATTGGGCTTTACATTCCTCTTGTTCCATGATTCTATTGTTGTTTCTCTTGTAATTGGGTTTTCCGATTAATCCTCGATTAATCCCCGATTAATCCTTGATTAATCGACCTAGGTGCTAGGCCCTGGGTCTCCGCCCGACTAGCGTCTAACGCTTACTAGAACCTTGGTTGTAACTAACATATCATCAACCACATCATTTATAATTTAAATGATGATTACAATTTATTTGAACAAATAATTTGGATAGCCTAACGTTACAAATGCTCTTGTTTGACAAACACACGTAATTGAACTAACTTATTATTATTTTGAAATCTGACGCCAGTCATCGGGGGTCTGTCGAGACCTAACGAGTTCAACTGCTACAAGCATGATTCGGAAAACAACTTCCAATATAGAGGAGAGGTCTCCATACACTTTGTTATTTACATACGAAAGTGAAAATTCGAACCCCTATTATAGATGTAAAGACTATAACCACTTGAATTATGAGTGAACATACATGATGAGAATAAATTATGATATATATTTTTTTAATTTTGATAATGTGTCAAGCATTCATTGGAAATTTATTTAATAAGTTATTGAATGTAATTATTTATTTTTTATTTTTACATTTTATTTTAATCTATCACTCCATTTCCAACGAAATATCTAACTATACTTTGTTCCCTTGTTCTTCATGAATTAAAATAATATTACACATAAATTGGCCAACATGAAAAAAAATAACTAGAAAAATCCAACTTCAATTAATACCCTTACATTATTATTATAAAACTCCATTTGATACACCATAATCAAAATGAAATACAAATACACTATATATAACAAGCTATTATTAATTTTCTTCTTCTTCTTCTTCTTCTTCTTCTTCTAGTCTTAGATCTCTATCTCCAAAAGAAGTCTTGAACAGAACCTTGCCATGAAAGCACAAGCAAGAGCATGACTAGAACCCCAGCAAGTCCCCATGAAGAGCTCCCAATTCTAAGCACCCATGAAGGCTCTGGTGATGGAATCAATGAAGCCCTCTCTTGCATTTCCATTGAAGCAGAAGAAGAAGAAGAAGAAGAAGTGGTTCTAATGGCAATTATCAATCCACCAAGAACCAAAGGAAGAACAAAAGTAGAGTAACTAGTGTTCCCTAGAAGTTTTCTCTCATAATAATAATGATGATGATCATTTTTTGATCTTGTCACATATAGTGGAGACAACACCACTGCTGATATCAAAGCCAAAACCATAGCCACTCCTCTCTGTGATGATGATGATGGGGTTTGAGTAGCTGTGTTGTAATTAGGACTAAGAAAATTACTAGCCATTATTGATTGATTGATATATGGAGGAGATATTGATGATCAGGAATACTTGTTGTGTGTTGAATTTAAGTAGGGGTTTTGGGAGATTTATATGGAGAGACAAAGGAAGAAGATGATCAAACTAGTGAAGGAATCTAGGTGGAAAAAGAGGGTCGTGATTGGATGATGAGAGTAAAAGTATGATTGACAGCCGTCCAAAAAGTGATCAAATTACATCATGATATTGTTTTTATGTCAATAAAGTTCAAAGTTTTAGAGAGAGAAAAGGTAAAGTGTGATTGGAAAGGTTTGGAAGTAAGGTATCTTAACTTGAGTGTGTTCATACATGTTTTACAAGCACTGCTTATGATAGCTGTGTCCAATTTTATTGGAAGTTGATAGCTTTGGTCTCTTAGCATAGACAGTGTGTACCCTATACTTTAGTGGTATAGGGTTTGGGTTCGATTCATTATGTACATTTTACAAATTTCTCTAGAGAATTTTTTCATTGGTGATTTGCGAGTAGATATTTCTTGACTATGAAAATTTATGATATCTGATTCGTGTATATAGTGTTTGATCTTAACAGATTTTAACAAACCCTAACTTGTATAGTGTCAATTTTTTATTTTTTATTTTTTTTCTTTTCTTAAATTGATGGTTTCCAACATAAAAGTAATACAAGTGCTTTCACAAAGTTGTGTCCCATTAATTAATTGCTTGTATTGTATGTAAGATATTCACTTAGATGCAGTACTGTCTTGTGTCAAATGCCAATTAGCACCATCTATATATATGATCATCATATTCATGTAGGTCCACAGATAAGACACTTGAGAATTCAGAAATTCCTTGCGAGGTTAGTCACTCCACATTAATTACCATCAGGTAGAAAACTAACATTGGTGCCATCTATATAATATATGTATTTAAGAGCTTCTTAGGTTTGAAATTTTGGATTTAATTAGTTATGTTCGGGAAACATTTTTATAACGTTAAATAATCACTTCTCAAACGTTAGATGCGGAGGTCCATAAACGATTCTCTAACGTTATAGAATCATTATTCCGAACATATCTATATCCAAGACTTGGAATTGAGAATTTTTTTATGTATATGGTTCGTTCTAGGTTCTCTATAAGAACCCGCTCCTAGCTAGCCTAGTCCTAATGACCAGTATGATATTGTCTATTTTGGGTTTCAGTCTAAAAAGCTTCATATTAGCTTGTTTGAGGAGAATTGATTTTCTCTATCCGATCTGCACCTGATAATTTATATTTATATTCCACCAAATATAACATGTTTGATCAACACTCATGTATTAGTGATTTCATCATATCTAAAGTAGCAATTTGGACGGCTGAGATTTATCAATATATTGGTGTGATTTCTGGGATATGGTACAGTGATGCTCTGCAGATAGAAAGTAAAATCCACCCGAGAGGAAATGAAACTTGATCAGGATATCGATATCGATACCGAGGTGGGTTTCTTTATTCATAGCTTTTTTTTTAATCATATCTACTTTGGACTCATTATCTTTATTAATAATAATTAACATTAGTATAATTTATATTTTTTGTCACCATAAACATATATATAGTTTTGCAGATTGGATCACATCTCCAAAGCATGCCATTTGATTCCTGGGTTTTTAGCAAAAATACCCTATTTTAGGGAGGGACTTGCAAATGTACCATAAAATGAAAAACAATTGCAAAACTACCATATATTTTTTGTTTTCTCAAAATGGTCTCACTCATCATTGCACCATATTTATGACGTTAATTAATGCTTTCTTTCCCACAATATATATTTTTTCTTCAATTTTGATGTATTAAACGATTAAAGTCTTCGAGAAGATTATATAAAGTGGTTTGAAGGTAAGTATTACATTGTAAATTTCTTTTTCAACCTCATTATCCTTATTTTTATGGAAATCACATATATAATTGTAATTTACATGTGATAGTATGGCCCAAGTATGAACTTGATGTGTATATTTTCGATCCTGGAAAATACACGGAAGAATTTAGAGGAGAGTAGAACAA
The DNA here is from genome assembly GCA_030490815.1 of Acer saccharum. NCBI lineage: Eukaryota > Viridiplantae > Streptophyta > Magnoliopsida > Sapindales > Sapindaceae > Acer > Acer saccharum. The sequence continues at coordinate 3,594,560 of CM059866.1, forward strand.
TTAGAGAGATAGATAGATAGAGAGGATTTCATTTCTTCATATTCGATACCTTTCATTCAATTCAAAGTGAGCCTTTTATAGGCCAATTGTTACAACCGAAATACGCACATCTTTCTAGAATTCAAATGACAATAATGCAAGACACAACATAAGTGGATGCAGGAAATAAGGGAAGTGGATGCATGAAATAAGGTGAGTGGTGGTGGCCACTCACGCACACATCACTAATTCAAATAACCATATTGCATGAAATAGGGTAAATGGATGCAGGAAAGAAGGAAAGTGGTGGTGGCCACTTACGCACATATCAGAACTTGAAGAACAAGACATATTTGCCTCTTCGACACAACTTCCTTATTCGGATTTCAGATACTGCTGTATACATATATTTTGCATTGTTTCTCCAAACTCTGGTTCTCTTCTTGTTTTTGTGATTTGTTTCTTTTTGTTTTGGTGTATTGAAAAATGTTTCTAGTGTAGCAAATGGGTTTCCTACTTTAGATTTGGCAAAATGGGTTGTCTCTATGGCTTTACAAAAGAACTGTTTCGATGGAACTCTTTAATGGAGAGCTTTCTTGAGCTTACAAACACGGCACAGTACGACACGACATTACATAACAACACACTTCATTTAAGAGATTGCATGACATAACGGTTCCTACATTTAAGCTTGTACGTACATTTCTGGTAAAATGTCAAAAGTTCCCTTAAAATTTATAAAAATAAATTTCTATGCTAGTCTCGTTGAAGACTTTATAAAAAGAAACCTACGCATATTTTTTAAAATAATAAGCAAAAAAAAAAAAAAAAAAAAAAAAGCAATAACATCCGGTTTTCACTTAAAAAAATCAAAAGGAATATATAAAAGTTCAAATAAAATAAAAGACAAAAAATAAATAAAATGAAATTCAGAGCATCTTACTTTAATAGTGTTTGTGGGAGCAGAGGAGAGGAAACTTGAAACTTGAAACTTGAAAGGGAAGAACAAAGAGAATATGATATTATGATGTATTGATGTAGTACGAGGATGAAAGGGTGTTTGAGGCTAGAGGGTGTAAATATATTTAGAGAGAATTAATGGTAAATGTACGTCTAAGTGAAGTTGTGAAGAATTAATGTAATTGAACTTATTATTGACACCCCTACATTAAAGTATTAAACTGATAATGTCCCAGTTTCATTTAAACTTGTACAGCACGACACAACACATTTCATTTAGCGTGTTGGGATGAGCGTTTAATTAGTATTTAATATTTTTATTTGTAAAATTGTTTTTAAACATTGATTTTAGTTGGGGCCTTAGGCAACCGCCTAAGTTGCCTAAGTCATCAGCCGCCCTTGAAGTCGGGTTGCCTTTGGTTGGGTGAGATTCGGGATAGGAGAAATGCCAAAATAGGGAAGTTTTTGTGTCCATGGAGAAATTCGATAAAAATCGAATCGAGGAGGTTATTGAGATCTTCCCCCAACTATATATATACCGGGAAAAAAAACTGACTCTTCTGATTAAAAAAAAAAATAATAAAATTTCTCCATGGACACAAAAAAATTGTGTCACATCTTCTCCTTCTACCTTTCAAAAATGCTTCTTTTGTTCAGATACTTTCTTCCCATTCTACACACTCTTCACAGGTACATTTCCGGTTTGTTGAAAATGAACCAGATTCCTCCGATCGTCATTCCGATCATTGACAAGTTACTGTCCATGTATTTCAGGCTATGTGATCTCTCACCTTGCACCATTGATCTTGATGATCAAACCACTCTCCATTTCTGGACCCCAAATCACAGGAAATTCAACAAGCCTTCATTGGTGATCATACATGGAAACGGTGGGAGCCCCACGTGGCAATTCTTCCACCAGGTTCGATCCTTAGCCGTCGGATTCAATCTCTACGTTCCTGATTTGTTGTTCTTTGGGAAATCTTGGACTGCAAATTTGGACAGGAGAGCTTTTTGAGCTTGCAATCACGGCACAACACGACACGACACGAGACGACATGACACTACATAACAACACACTTCATTTAAGAGCTTGCACGACATAACGGGTTCCTACATTTAAGCTTGTATGACACACTTCATTTATTTTTATAAATTTTAGGGGAACTTTTGACATTTTACAAGAAATGTACATTTCTTGTAAAATGTTAAAAGTTCCCTTAAAATTTATAAAAATAAATTTCTATGTTAGTCTCGTTGAAGACTTTACAAAAAGAAACCTACGTATATTTTTTTAACTGATAAGCAAAAAAAAAAAAAAAAAAAAAAAAAAAAAAAAACCAATAACATCTGGTGTTCACTTAAAAAAAATCAAAAGGAATATATAAAAGTTCAAATAAAATAAAAGACAAAAAAAAATGAAATTCAGAACATCTTACTTTTAATAGTGTTTGTATGTGGGAGCAGAGGAGAGGAAACTTGAAACTTAAAACTTGAAAGGGAAGAACAAAGAGAATATGATATTATGATGATTGATGTAGTACGAGGATGAAAGGGTGTTAGAGGTTAGAGCAGGGACGTAACTAGGATTAAATACTAAGATGAGCTAGAATAAAATTTTTTGATTGAAAATTGACAAAAATATAAAATTTCATTTATTAAAAATTAAGATACACCTAGTCAAGAGCACATAACGTGCCCCATAAAATGTATATTATAAACAAATACGTTAAAAATTAATAATAATAAAAAGTCCAAACAAATTATAAAAGATTCATGAAATACAAATACAATCAAACACTAATTAAGTTGTATTCTATAAGAGCAACTCCAACCCGAATAGTGGATTTGGTGCAAGTTTTGCACTAAAATAGCTTAACAGTCACACTATTTCACTATTCCATCTCCAACCCACTGCACCAAATTTATCTCTATAGAGAATATTCTCAGGAATATTCCATTTCTTTCCCCTTTTTAAATATTTCTCCATAATTAACATTTCACCCCATAATTAACATAATATTGCAATACAATACAAAATTATGAAATTAATACATTAATAAAAATTAAATTTAATTCGGTAAAATATTGCATTTATTATTAAAATAACTTAAACATTACATTTCATAAGATAAAAAAGAAAAAGCAATTAATGTATTTTGCTTTTAATGTTTTTATCAATTAATGTAGTTTGCTTCGTGAATTAATGTAGGAATGAAGTGATTTATTAAGAAAAAAAATTGCATTTAAAACTTATGAATTAATGTAGGAATGAAGTGATTTAATTAAAAAAAAAATTGCATTTAAATTTTTTAATTTTACACTTCTTTTTAGTTTATTATAAATGTTAATATCAATAATAATTAAATCAAAACAAAATCATTAAATAATAAAATGGACCAAATTGGAATAAATTTAATTGATTAGAGTAAATCTGTGAATAAACAAACCTTTTAATAAAGGATATAATCAGAATATATTTTAAACTATAGGGTCAAAACGTGATTGTATAAAAGTTGAGGGATAAAAAAAAAGACAAAAAATACACGGTGCTTGCGCAAGGATGAACAGTGTCGCGCAATATATTGTGCAACATTGTTCATCTTCCTCACTTGGCGCAGCGTTTGGCGATGGATTGGAGGGCGTTTTTGTGGCGATTTCGTGGCAAATTGGTGATGGCGAGGGATTTGTTGCTGGGTTGGAGAAGCTCTAAGTTTTCAAAATATCAAATTTATTAATTACAAAATTTGAATCAATATTTGCAATCTTTTTTCAATGTAAACAGCCGGGAGTTTGTTAAAAATCCATTTTTCATAAACTTTATTGTTATTGATGGAACATCATGTCACAAATCTAGAAGCAAAAGAATAATTAAAAACTAAAAAGAAATATTGTTGGTTTGTAAATTTAAAATTAGATTAATTAATAATTAAATTACTCTTAAAATTCTATAATAATCTTAAATTTCAATATGAAATAAAAAATTTAAATTCATAATATTCATAATAGAAAATTATTATTAAAGAAATAAGGAAAAAATATCAAACCTCGTTATATGTGAATTGAAAGTATTAGAGCATCTCCAATGCAATTATGCATTTAGAGAAAATGGAGTGCCACATATAATAGATATTAAAAAAGTTAGAAAAACTTTCTCCAATGCTATTATCTAAGTTGAATATGGAGATGATGTGGCCAAAAAAAAGTTAGAGAATATGGAGTTGGGTTTCTAATTCTAGAAACTCTCATAGAAATGCTGACTAGGATTTCTAACTCTTTCCACCAATAAGATTAAAGCTTTCAACTCTTTCCACCGATAAGATTAAACTTCATTTAATTGTGAAATAAAAGAGGAGAGAGAGTGTAATAATTGTTTTATTATGATTGGACATAAAATGGATGCATATTTGACTTTAGATAATTGCATTGAAGATGTGAATATGCATTTCTCTAATTTTTTTTTCAAAAATGGGCCTATAATAAATAGAAATACTGATGTTGCACTATTTAGAAACTCAAAAATGCATATTTGCATTGGAGATGCTCTTAGTTTTAACTTTTACCTATATTATTTGTATTAGTTTTACCTACATTTCACGCCCACTCATTTAATTTGGAAAGAAAATATTAATATTGATTTTTTTTTTTACAACTTTCAAATTTTTTTTAAAAAGGGCTCGAGCCCACCCTAGCCTACGTCTCTGGGCTAAAGGGTGTAAATATATATAGAGATTTACAGTAGATAGAGAGAATTAATGGTAAATGTATGTCTAAGTGAAGTTGTGAAGAATTAATGTAATTGAACTTATTATTGACACCCCTACATTAAACTAATAATGCCCCACTTTCATTTAAACTTGTACGGCATGACACGACACAACACTACATGACACACTTCATTTAGTATGTTGGGATGAGCGTTTAATTAGTATTTAATATTTTTATTTGTAAAATTGTTTTTAGACATTGATTTCAGTTGGGGCCTTAGGCAACCGCTTAATTTGCCTAAGGCATCAGCCGCCCTTGAAGTTGGGTTGCCTTAGGTTGGATGAGATTCGAGATAGGTGGGCAGGAGGCTTTGGGATGGTTAGGGCATTAGAAAGTGATAATGTGGATTTGTTAACTAGAAAAAGGCATTTTTGCTGAGAAAAAACCCTTGATTCTTGACCAGTTTAATTTTCATCTGTCTTTATATATATATATAGATAGAGAGAGAGAGACATTTTTGCTAAAAAAAAACCCTTGATTCTTTACCATTTTAATTTTCTTCTGTCTTTATATATATATTTAATTTTCATATGTCTTTATATATAGAGAGAGACAATTTTAGATACGGGATCGACTTTGTAACATTATAAAACCTGGATCATGCAACTATAAAGGGTTTGTAACTATACATGAGTAATTCAGAGTTGTTAGATTTTAATTTAAAGGTTCAAATAAATGAGTAGTATTAAAAATTAATTCTTAATAAATAAATAAATAGATAATGTCTTACTTATAACTACACCCATGGGCGAATTTAGAGGGGGGCCCATAAGAGCCATGGCTCCCCTAACCAGTAAAAATACAACAAATATTCATTGCGCATTAATTATGATATTTTAATTTGTAGGCGATAATTTTATTGTTTGAGTTTTGCTACATTGACCAAATTTGATGTCAAAATGATGTGGCAACAATCTAATCCATTCATTTAAATCATCCAAATCTAATACAATTTAAATGAATGGTCTATTGTGTTGCCACATCATTTGAGCACTAGATTTGGACACCAAATTTGGGTAATGTAACGTTACTCTTATTATTTTAATAATATAAATGAATTAATAAATATCTTCCCTATTTTTATTTTGTCCATAAATGAATGAAACAAAATCAATCTATTTTCTTTTCATGATTTTAATTTCCAATATAATAATAATAATAATAATAATAATAATTTCATTAGATACTCATCTTATTTGAATTTCATTAATTTCTTTATGTTAACACAATTCTTTAAATTTTACTCTAAATAATTTATTTATTAATAATTATTTTAAATAAAAAATATCCAAAAAGGTAAAACCCTGGCTTCACCCCTGACTACACCGTCTAGTTATGTATCTGTACACTACCTAAATCCTGAAGATCGTAGTGTTACAATTTACAAAGTTGATTCTCTCCACGAAAAAAGGTGCAGAAATCTGGCTCACAATAATGAATATTAATGATACATGATTATATAGTCTTGTTTGATATAATTGGGAAAGCTTTGCCTTGCCTACATTGCACATCTAATCATCTATCTCAAAACATAAAGTGTGGTTTTAAGTCGCACAAAACGTAAACGAATATTTATACATATTTTAAGTCAAGGTGTTGCTTTTAAGTCATTGATTCAATTATCCTTAAGTAATTAATTACTTAATGACTTTCGTTCTCTAGAGTAGTGTAGAGGTTCCAAAAATAATGAATGAAGTTAAAATTTGATATTATTTAACGGGTAGTGTTAACATGTGCCATTAGGGTACAGGTTAACAACTAAAAAAAATATCCAAAAAGGAAAATATTAATTATATCTATTATTTTAATCAATTCAACAAATATATATTTGTAATAAATGTTTTATATTTTTAGTAAATTTTTAATTATTAACCCGTGCCCTAAGGATACATGTTAACACTACCGTTACTTAACTAATGACTTTCATTTTCTAGGGTAGGCATTTGAAAAATAAAGTTTTCGTAGAGAGGAGGTTTGTTAAAATTTGGTTATTTGAATAGGCGTTATATACCAAGAAGTTTCAGAATTAATTATTTTCCAGTTATTTTCCATGTCTCTGTTAGAAATTAAACGGTTTCAATCTTCCTTGTAAATGTCTCCTGAAATTCTGAAATTTCCATCTTCAGGTGGATGAAAGATTAACTTATATGAATTGACATCAGATCACTTCTTAGTAGAGCTGGTAGTACACTTCCTTTCCACGTAAGTGGTGAAGGGTTCAAATACCATCATGCGCATTTTATAAGCATATGTGTAGAGTTTTATTCCTGGGTTGTGAGAATAGATATCCAAATTGTAAAAGTTTTTGTAACACTTAAAAAAAATAAAAATTAAAAATAAAAAATAAAAATAAAAACCTTGTATGAATGGACATGATTTGTGATTATGAATCTTAAAACCAAATAAATCTTCTTGAATTTGAATTGAAACATAACATGTAAAGGTAATTAAATATAATTAATTGTTTCCATATTTTCTATAAGGGCCAATTGCACTAAACGCCTTGAGGTTTAGGCAAGTTACACTTAACTGGAAAAGTTTTGTTATTATACACTAACACCCCCAATACTTAAATTTGACTTTGAAAATACCTAAAATGCCCCTAGTTATATTATTTTATACTTTTTTTTTTTAACCTTTTAACCAAAAACTTTATAAACTTTAATAAAATAAAAAATTAAATAAAAGAAATGATTCATTAAATAAATAAATAATTAAAAATAAAAATAAATAAATAGTTAAAAAAATTAAATAAATAAATAGTTTAAAAAATAAAAAAATAAAAAAATAGTTTTAAAAAATCAAATAAATAAATATTTTAAATAAATAAATTAATTAAAAAATTAAAAACATTAATTTTTTTTAAGGATATCCATTAATATGGATAAGAAAAACTTTAAATATCTAAACTTTTACGATAATGATGATGGTGAGAGAAGTTTCAAGGTTCCCAATACTAAAGGAAGTGGTTGAAGAAGGTAAGAAAACTCCTAGTGTTGGGAACCTTGAAGCTTCTCTCACCATCATCCTTACCGTAAAAGTTTGGATATTTAGAGTCTTTTTAGTCCCTATTAATAGATATCCTTAAAAAAAATTATTATTTTAAAAAATTTTAAAAATTATTTATTTATTTTTTAAACCCTTTATTTATTTAATTTTTTAAAAACTATTTATTTATTTAATTTTTTAAAAAGTATTTATTTATTTATTTATTTATTTAAAAATATATTTTTTTTTTTGTAAACCATTAATTTATTTAATGAATCATATCTTTTATTTAATTTTTATTTTATTTTATTAAAGTTTATAAAGTTTTTGCTTAAAAGGTAAAAAAAAAAAAAGAGTATAAAATAATATAACTAGGGGTATTTTAAGTCTTGCGGGGTGTTAGTGTATAATAACAAAACATTTCCAGCTAAATGTAACTTGTCCAAACCTCAAGGGGTTCAGTACAATTTGCCCTTTCTATAAATCTTGGTAATCAATCATACAACACACTGACCTATGTCTTGTCTTTTTTGGGGTCATATATTCTGCAAAGGACAATAATTTCATGTTTACGAGATTCATCTTATAAAATAAGATATTTATCATCACTTTCTGCTATATAATAATTCATAGTTATCTTAAGCTGTGTTCCACTAAAATGAATAAAAAATTCTAACCTTTTATTTTATTTTATTTTTATTTTATAAATATAATTAAGGATTTACCAAAATCTACGTGATCAAATATTATATATACAGTCTGAAAATATGAGCATTTTTTTTTTAAAAATTAAATATTTTTTTATTGCAATTTTAATATGAAGAAGAGTACACTCTTTAGTCTTTATAGTTAAAGTTTCTTTGAAGTGTGGATATACAGATTTCTTTTCGTAAAGGAAAGATTTCAATGAAACGGACACGAATGGAATCTGTCTTTATTTTAACCGGTACTGTATCAATCTGTAACTACAGGAGCAATTAAGATTTGTTAGATTTTAATTTAAATAAAGATTTTTGAAAATAAAAATAGAATCGAGGAGGTTATTGAGATCTTCCTCCGACTATATATATATACCAGGAAAAAAAAAACTGACTCTTCTGATTAAAATAAAAAAATAAAAATCAAATTTCTCCATGGACACAAAAAAACTGTGTTACATCTTCTCCTTCTACCCTTCAAAAATGCTTCTTCTGTTCAGATTCTTTCTTCACATTCTTCACACTCTTCACAGGTACGTTTCTGGTTTGTCGAAAATGAACCGGATTCCTCCGATCGTTGTTCCGATCATGGACAAGTTACTGTCCATGTATTTCAGGCTATGTGATCTCTCACCTTGCACCATTGATCTAGATGATCAAACCACCCTACATTTCTGGACCCCAAATCATAGGAAATTCAACAAGCCTTCATTGTTGATCATACATGGATACGGTGGGACCTCCACGTGGCAATTCTTTCACCAGGTTCGATCCTTAGCCGTCGGATTCAATCTCTACGTTCCTGATTTGTTGTTCTTTGGGAAATCCTGGACTGCAAATTCGGACAGGAGTGACGCCTTCCAGGCCAAGTGTTTAGTCCAGGGGATGAAAAGATTGGGTGTGGACAGGTTCGCGGTTTACGGGATGAGTTATGGTGGGTTCGTGGCGTATCGGATGGCTGAGATTCATCCTCAGGAAGTGGAGAAGGTTGTGATTGTGAGCAGTGGAATAGTGTATTCAGAGAACCAGAAGGAGAATTACATGGGAAATATTGGAAGAGATATTTCAAGAGTTTTGGTTCCTGAAAGTCCACAAGATCTACGGCTCCTAGTCACTCTTGCTTTCTTCGATCATCGTTTCATCAAGTGGTCCCCCGATTTCATGCTACGGGAATTCATCAACGTGAGTATTTTGTTTAATTTTGTTGATCTGATTTCATGTTCCGACAGATCCTTGATCCGATTTTTTTTTTTAGGTGATACATGATGCCAACAGGAAAGAGCAGAGAGAATTGCTTGAGTACTTGTTGAAAAAAGACGCAAATCCAAATATTCCCACCTTAACTCAGGTAATTAGTTAAATTTAATTTGTTTACAATCTCCACTGCAAAAGATTAATTTACAAAAAAATAAATAAATTGATTGATGATTTCTTAGGGTTTGTTTGGAAATGCTTTTACTAAAAGAACTTTAGTACATAAATGTTTTTAATTCTTAGAAACATTTGAAAGTGTTATTTTTATATTGATATATACTTAAAAGCACTTTCTAAAAAAAAGAAAGAAAGGTATTTATTAAGTGCTTTCTGCTTTGTATATAGATAAGCACTTTCTGCTTTGTAAAAACATTCTTGATAGTGTCAAAAGTACTTCAAAAAATGTTGTGTAGTGTGCATATGTCATGGATATTTAAGGTATGAAAAACTAGGGTTTTGATTAGTTGAAAACTATTTTGGAAATACTATTAAAAGCACTTTTAAAAAACATATCACTAATAAGATTTTATTTTGGGTGAAGGAAACATTGATAATTTGGGGTGATCAGGACAAAGTCTTTCCGGTAGAACTTGCCCATCAAATGCACAGGTATTTTACCATTTACAATTCCACCAATTCTCACCTTATCCGAATCGAAATCGAAAAACAATCATGTCATTTCCGAGTTGGGTAAATCAGATTTTTATCTAATTTTGAAACTGTATGGTTGTTTTTCGAGTTTTTTTGAATTTTCTGGATTCATTTTGACAATGGTTTTAATGAATTGCAGGAGTTTGGGATCAAAATCAAGATTGGAGATCATCAAAAATGTAGGCCATGCTGCAAATATCGAATCACCTAATCAACTCAATAATTTGATTAATTCATTTGTTTTGGGTGATTAATTGCTAGCTCTTCTTTGTTTAAGCATATTGTTTAGAGATTCGATAGGATTAATTGCTTTCTGATAAATTAATTTTGAGATTATTTCAGAAGAATTTTTCGGAAAGTATCTGATAGATTTCATCTATTCAAAATAGGTTTATGATATGTTTGTATTTATGGCGCGTTTACTAATCGGGAATGGGTGGAATCGGAATCAAGTTCCACTGGAAAGAGAATGGAAGGGAATCGGAATTAAGTTGTTAAATTCTATTACTGTGTTTACTAACTTTTAAAGAATTAGAAATGTAATCAAATTATATAAAGTTGATTACAAAAATACTCTTGTGTACAAAAAATAGCCTTATATATACATATGGGAGATGTATAAGTACAACTAATAAATAAAATAAAGTTTTTTTTAAAAAAAAAAAAAAAAAAATTCAAAGCAAAAGCGGTATGACTTTGTGCTGGTTCACATTTATTTTATTTGCCGCACTGTTTTTTTTTTTTTTTTTAATCAAACTATCTTTTATTTATTTATTTATTTTTATAATTCACAATTCATATATATATATATATATATATATATATATATATATATATAAAATCAAGTAAGTAGTCCACATATTATTTTACACTTGACTTTTCATTTTTTTTTTTGAAATACTTTACGGTTCATTTTTTTTTTCGAAAATACTTTGCAGTTCATATATATATATATATTTAAGTGAGGATATTTTAGTAAAAAGACATAAATTACCTAATCAATCAGGAAAGGGAACTTGATTCCCAGGGTGAGTGGGGGGAATCAAGTACCCTTTCATTTAGGAACTTAATTCCTAATATGTGTGTAGGGTCTATAGAACTTAATCCCCTACAAATTTAGTAAACACAAGAATTTCAAAATCAGGAACTTAATTCCCTTTCCCAAGAATGATTCCTGATTAGTAAACATGTCTTTAGTCTATATTGTAGAGAGATCTAGAAATTTATAAATTTTTATTATTATTGTAAATGTTAAAGTTTGGATTTATAGGGTATTCAAATCATTTTTTAATATTAGATTGTGAAGTAAGTTTTTTCATTTTAAAAAATAGTAACAAATGTTCAAAATTTCCTTAATACTTTATGTGGATTGTGGATATGATATGGATATTCTCAATGAATTTAAAATGCGAAAATTTATACTATATAATATTTATAACAAAATTAGAAAAAATATATATAATACTATATAATATTTTTTATTTTTTGAAATTGACACCGAAACCGAATCTGAATAGAATCAAGAGTTGATGTGCAAATATATACCAAATTTGAAACAATATAATGGGTCTCTTGCCAATGTGGTGTGACTCTCCAATGGGAGACTCCACCACCACGGTTCAACGCCCGGCATGTGTATATATATATATATATATACAATTTCATTCTTTGTCCCACCTCATGTGTGGGTGCCTCTCCCCCTTGTGGGAGTAATTGTCCGGACTGTGCTAGTAAAGTTCAATTCTCGCAGGGTCCCGACAGTTGTTGTAATTTCAAAAAAAAAAAAAAAAATTTGCTTATATGAAAACTTTACATGCAACGTTAATATGAAACGACAAGTGTGTTTGATTTCAATGGTGTAAATTATGTAATAATAAAAATAATTTCAAAATTTTTTTTTTTTTTTTTTTTTTTAAAGATGGATTCATAAACAACCAGAAGGACTTACAAGTTACAAATCACATCAGACACCTTTGAGAGAGCCAATTGAGCTAACGAATGACCTACACAATGAAGAAATTTTGATTGACTCAAGGCAAATATAGGCCCGTATATTTTGCCAACTCCAATCCCTTCAACACAGCCAATGCCTCTGGCCCTCTACAACTTCAATAGAAAAATATGTTGCAAAACCTTTTCACATAAGCAGCCATGATTGATCCCTTATCATCTCGGATCACCACTCGAATACCTATTTCAGTTTCAAATGATATGAAAATTGATTTCTAATTACCATATTGGTAATCCTATTGTTTCATCATCCACGAGTAACGTGTTTACGGTATGAATCACTTTTCATATCATTTAATCGAATTTCTCGTATTCTCATCTTTCCACCATCCTTATTCTTATGAGCGGGTTGTATATCGGCGGTGGTCAATGGCAACTCTAATCACAGTTTCTTTTTCTTCTAAAGTAATAATAAAGACATTTATATTGTTTTTCGGTCTTAACGACTATTAATAGCGAAAGCTTTCATAAAAATACCTAGTCTCGGATTAATAGATACCGTAAAAACAAAAACAAACACTAATAGTATGTCTTAATAATAATCTATGTCGGTTCTAAAGACCGAAGTTACATTATTACAATGTTAGTATGTTAAGAAACTATTGAATTAAAATCTAGTTTTATAACGTCGTAGAACCTAACTTTGGTCCTGATTTTGATTTTCTAAGGATATTCGTAAAAAGGACCCATATAACGGAACAGGGTTGAGATTAGTAATATCCCATTCTTGTCCTGAATAACTAGGGGCAGATTTATTCTGTCCTCTTTTTATCCAAACACCCCCAAATTTCTTGTCTCTCACGATAAAAAATCCCCACTCGCTTACTCGCAGTCACGCAAGAATCTGCCCTCACGTGCCGATCACGTGTTCCTCACTCTCGTGAAAACAAACTGGCGCCACCAGGCCCTATCACTCTGCCACCGCCAGCGCCAGTCAGTCCTCTCTCACTGTTATAATCAACTTCATCATCTGCCTCTCGCGTGAAGAAGAATTTACAAGAATGTCCTCGCACGATCGAGACATAGCGTCGCTCCTCTACAGGCTAGCGATCTCCTACGACGGCGCCGTACTCGGCGCCGCCCTAGCCTACGCGGCCGTCCGCACCTTACTCGGCTTCCGCTCCACCTCCAAAGCCCTCCGCAGAGTCCGCGCCGCCCCGTCGCTCAGAGTCTCCGACCTCCGCGTTCTCCTGCACGAGGATCGTTCGGAGTCGTCCGATCAGGAGCAGCAAGATCGCCTCGTGATCGTGCGCGGCCAAGTTGAAGCGAAATCGGCCGTCGACGGCAAGAATTGGAAGAACTTGACGAACAATAACAGTGTGCTGGTGTCTTCGGAGAGTAGAGACAAAGCTGTTATCATTCAAAGAACACAAACCGTATGTATTGAATTTTAACCGTTTGAAATTTATGTTATTTGTATATATATATATATATATATATATCTGTGTGTGTGTGTGTGTGTGTGTTTGTTAGTTTTATACTTGTACGATTATAAGTGTTTTAGTGAAAATTTGTTGTTTTGATTTTATTTTTGTGTTTTTCACTAGAGATTACGAGTATATGAAAACAAAATTGAATTTTGAATTTAGGAGAACAGAAGTTCATACACAAAAATGTAGGCCATTTCGTGTTTTGACGTGTTTTTCATTTTCGAGAAACTAGGAAGCAATTGAATTTCAAATGTCTTACATGCTTATTTTTGGTTGATGAAGTCGATATGGTTTGTGTGTTGCTTGTGATTGAAATTGGGACTTTTTTGGTATGAATTATATCTATAGGCATGCAATCTGTTGCTATGTTTTTGAATGTTATGGGAATCAAATTGCATATTCTTTTGGAATGGTATTATGATGAAGTTATTGTAATAGATGTTAAAAATTAAATTAAATATCTTCGTTAGTCATTATGTGTCACCAACAGGTCACTTGTGTCGATTCCTGGATCATTGAAGTCTTGATTTAACGGTAAAATTTGAGGAAGTCGTTTTCAGTAGGTATTACTGTTAGACGACGATAGATTTATTAATGCATCATAGATAAGCAACAATTATTGATTGCTAAAGGAGTAGAACAAGAAGTTATTTACTTTTTCCTTGATTTTTGCACAATTATTGGCTGACTAATGTGTGGTTCTATATGTTGTGAAGTTTATATACAATGAATGGAGGGGCGTTTTTGGATGGAGTGCTGATATACGTGCCATCTTTGGAAGATCTTGGACAAAAAGAGAATCGACATCTTTAAGAACGGTAAAGTAATAACTTATTTCCATTAATTTATTTGGATATATTAGCTGTTTAAATTATGTCTTGGCCAGAGAAATGCTATGGAGGCAAACAATACTTTTTTTTTGGTGTGCATAAAACATTTTGGTTCCCCAGTTTTAACAGTTTGAACCTTCCAACATAACAGAAATGAAATGTTGATTTGGAAGTCTTTTCTTCTTTGGTCTTTCAAATACCAATTCAAATTTATATTTAAGAAAGATGAAACTACTTGTGATAGCTATTGGCTTTATTATAGTTTGTTGCATTTTATCAAGTGTGATTGGTGTAGACATTCTTTGCTGCTTGTGATAGCATTGCCTTACCTTTTCATTTGTATCATAGCTACAGGTTCCTTTTGTTCTTGTTGAAGGTGGATGGTTTCCATCACCCGATTATGCTATTGTGAATATGGAAGGCTCAGAACATCCCTTACCTTTAACCACAGTTTACCACCGACTGCAGCCTATTGAAGTTTCACCTCATACATTTCTTCAGGCAATTTTTGGTCATGAATGCCCTGTAAGTCCTGAAATTGCTACTTTGAAATTTGCTTATAGCCTACGCATGAAAATCTGAGTGCCTAACAGTTTACTGACACTGAAAGTCCTCGTTCTGCAGTTACATTTATTTTTACCCTTCTGAGTTTCTCAGTTCTGTTACAATTGTTGATATTGTTCTTTGTTCTGTTTTTGAAGGTTGGTGTGCTTGATGAAGAGAAAGTTCTTCCTTTGGGGAAAAATATCAGTGCCATCGGCATTTGCAATTTTAAAAATGGAATTCCCGAGATCAAGTCTTGCAAGGATCTTCCCTATTTTCTGTAAGGGGATTCGTTCCAAGATAATATCAATTTAAAGATAGTCTGAAAGAATTTTATTAGCTTCCTTGATGTCGTATTGGCGAGTTAGCTTAAATATATCCTAGTTTACATAAACCTTTGTTACTCCTTTGATCGAGGCATCTGCTTACCAAATTTATACACATCCATGCTGTCGATTTATGGAGGCTTCGAATTTAATGGAATAACTACTGTTATGGCCTTTTGCAGGACCGAAATGACTAAGGATCAGGTGGTAGTAGATCTTGCTGACAAGACAAAAATACTCTTCTGGAGTGGTATTGTTATCAGTTCACTATCACTCGGTATCCTCGGCTATTCCATTTTCAGGTACATTCAGCTATTTAAACCAAAATGCATTCAAAGGTTACTATGATTATAACTTTTTCGGTTTCTTAACATATCAATCAACGATTGTCTCCAGGAACTGGAATAGATGGAAAGAATATAGAAGACATAGACAGTTGCAACAACCAACTCAAACTCGTGGCAGTGACGCTGACTCTCAGTTTGGTGAAGAGGAGGAAGTAGCTGGAGATGTTCCAGATGGGCAGTTGTGCGTTATCTGCTTGATGAGGAGAAGGACATCTGCATTTAATCCATGTGGGCATCTTGTTTGTTGCTATCGTTGTGCCATATCAGTTGAACGTGAAGTGTCACCAAAGTGTCCTATATGTCGCATGGCGGTCCGGAGTTCGATGCGTGTATATATGTCTTGAGATCTGTTGAGGTTGGGAGATCCAGCCCCCATCTTGTGTTTTTTTTTTTTTTTTTTCAGTTCTTATGTACTTATTTTAACTCAAAAAGAGATCCATGTTGATGGATTAGAGTATATGAGAATTTTTTTCTTTGAAAATATTGAATAAAGATTTTTGTACATGGTTAGAAAACAATTGGAAATGTATTCCATTTTTTCTTTTCCCTACATTTCATTTACTAATTTTTACAAAGCTGATTCTTTTGTGTACTTTGATTCTTCCTCAGGAAGCGGAGAAGGTTGTGATTATGAGCAGTGGAATAGTGTATTCAGAGAATCAGAACTAGAATTACCATTGAAATATTGTTAGAGACATTCAGGAATTTTGGTCCCTGAAAGTCCACAAGATCTACGGCTCCTAGTCACTTTAGCTTTCTTCGATTATCGTTGCATCAAGTGGTCTCCTGATTTCATGCTCTGGGAATTCATTAACGTGAGTATTTTGTTTAATTTTGTTGATCTGATTTCAGGCTTCGGCAGATCCTTGATCTGATTTCATTTTTTTCAATAGGTGATGCATGATACTAACAGGAAAGGGCAGATAGAATTGCTTGAGTACTTGTTGAAAAAAGATGCAAATCCAAATATTCCCACCTTAACTCAGGTAAATAATTTAATTTAATTAATTTGTTTACAATCTTCACAAAAAATTAGTTTACAAACAAATAAAATTTGATTGATGATTTTTTAGGGTTTTTTTTGGAAATGCTTTTACTGAAAGAAACTTTCGAATATAAATCTTTTTCATAGAAGCATTTGAAAGGATTATTTTTTATATTGCTATTTAAAAGCATTTTCTACAAAAAAGTATTTATTAAGTGCTTTCTGCTTTGTAAACATTCTTGATAGTGTCAAAAGTACTTCAAAAAATGTTTTGTATTGTACATATTTCATGGATATATAATGTATGAAAAACATGGTTTTTGATTTGCTGAAAACAATTTTGAAAATACCAAAAACACTTTTGAAAAATATATCACTTATAAGATTTTATTTTGGGTGATCAGGACAAAGTTTTTCCGGTAGAACTTGCCCATCTAATGCACAGGTAAATCGGATTTTTAGCTAACAGATTTATCTAATTTCGAAACTGTACGATTGTTTTTCGAATTTTTGAGATTCTCTGGATTCATTTTTAACAATGGTTTTAATGAATTACAGGAGTTTGAGATCAAAATCAAGATCGTTGATCATCAAAATTGTAGGCCATGCATGCTGCAAATATTGAATCACCTAATCAACTCAATAATCTGATAAATTCATTTGTTTTGGGTGATTAATTACTAGCTCTTCATTGTTTATGCATATTGTTTAGAGATTCAATAGAATTAATTGGCTTCTGATAAATTAATTTCGAGATTATTTCAAAAGAATTTTTTGGGAAGTATCCGATAAATTTCATTGATTTAGAGTAGGTTTATGATATATGTTTGTATTTAGTGTATATTGTACAGAGATCTAGGAATTTATTACTTTTTTTTTGTTTTGTTTTGTTTGTATGTTTTTTTATTTTATTTTTATTTTTATTTTTATTTTTATTTTTTTTATTTTTAAGTAATACTAAAGACATTTATATTATTTTCAATATTAACAACTACTTCAGCGTGTCTTAATAATCTATGTTGGTTTTAAAGACTTGGTTACATTATATCTTTATTACAATGTTGCGAAACTACCGAAGTTACGTAATATTCATAACGTTATTAAACTAAAAGTCTAGTTCGGTATAGTTGTAGAATGTAATATTCATAATATCCTCAAAAGGATAGGGTGGAGACGAGATGGGGTTTGTTTGGTGGTAAAACTCCTCACATCTGCACCATGAGGTTGCTAGTTCGAGTCTTTCCCCCTTTCTAAAAAACCCCGATTTATATAAAAATGTAATATTACAAGAAAAAAAAGAACAGGGTGGAGACCGGAGGGTATTACTATCACATTCTTGTCCTGAATAGTAGTAAAACTGGAATAGGGGCAGATTTATTCTGTCCTCTATGTCTAAACATTTCCCATTTTATTGATTCTCACGATAAAAAATCCTCCATCATCAACAACTACTCGCTTGCTCGCAGTCACGCACGAATCTGCCCTCACGTGCCGATCACGTGCTTCCTCACTCTAGTGAAAAACAAACTCGCGTCACCAGGCCCCACCACTCTGCGACGGCCAGCGCCAGTCAGTCCTCTCTCAACTGTTATAATCATCTTCATCACCTGCCTCTCGCTTGAAGAAGAAGAATTTACGATAATGTCCTCGCACGAAAATGACTTAGCGTCGTCCCTCTACAGGCTCGCGATCTCCCATGACGGCGCCTTACTCGGCGCCGCCCTTGCCTACGCGGCCGTCTGCATTTTACGTGGCTTCCGGTCCACCTCCAAAGCCCTCCGCCGAGTCCGCGCCGCCCCGTCGCTCAAAGTCTCCGACCTCCGCGTTCTCCTGCACGAGGATAGCTCGGAGTCGTCCGATCAGGAGCAACAAGATCGCCTCGTGATCGTGCGCGGCCAAGTTGAAGCGAAATCGGCCGTCGACGGCAAGAATTGGAAGAACTTGACGAACAATAACAGTGTGCTGGTGTCTCCTGAGAGTAGTGACAAAGCTGTTATCATTCAAAGAACACAAACCGTATGTATTGAATTTTAACCGTTCGAAATTTATTTTATTTGTAGATATATGTGTTTGTTGGAGTTTTATACTTATACGATTATAAGTGTTTTAGTGAAAATTTGGTGTTTTGATTTTATTTTTGTATTGTTCACTAGAGATTACGAGTAAATGCAAACAAAATTGAATTTTGAATTTAGGAGAACAGAAGTTCATACACAAAAATGTAGGCCATTTCGTGTTTTGATGTGTTTTTCATTTTCGAGAAACTAGGAAGCAACTGAATTTCAAATGTCTTACATGCTTATTTTTGGTGGATGAAGTCGATAGGGTTTGTGTGTTGCTTGTGATTGAAATTGGGACTTTTTTGGTATGAGTTATATCTATAGGCATGCAATCTGTTGCTATGTTTTTGAGTGTTATGGGAATCAAATTGCATATTCTTTTGGAATGGTATTATCAGGTCTTTGATGAAGTTATTGTAATAGATGTTAACAATTAAATTAAATATCTTTGTTAGTCATTACGTGTCACCAACAGGTCACTTGTGTCGATTCCTGGATCATCGAAGTTTTGATTTAATGGTAAAATTTGAGGTGATAGATTTATTAATGCATTATAGATAAGCTACAATTATTGATTGCTAAAGGATTAGAACAGGAAGTTATTTACTTTTTCCTTGATTTTTGTGCAATTATTGGTTGAGTTGTAGGTTACACCGGTACTAATATTGTGGTTCTATACTTCTATATGTTGTGAAGTTTATATACAATGAATGGAGGGGCGTTTTTGGATGGTGTACTGATATACGTTCCATCTTTGGAAGATCTTGGACAAAAAGAAAATCAACATCTTTAAGAACGGTAAAGTAATAACTTATTTCCATTAATTTATCTGGGACAGTTTAAATTATGTCTTAGTCAGATAAATGCTAGAGGCAAGCGATACTTATTTTTGTTTGTTTGTATTTGGTGTGCATAGAGCATTTTGGTTCCTCAGTTTTAACAGTTTGAACCTTCCAACACAACAGAAATTAAATGTTGATTTGGAGGTCCTTTCTTCTTTGGTCCTTTAATGCTTTATTATAGTTTGTTGCATTTTATCAAGTGCGATTGGTGTAGACATTCTTTGCTGGTTGTGATAGCATTGCCTTACTTTTTCATTTGTATCATAACTACAGGTTCCTTTTGTTCTTGTTGAAGGTGGATGGCTTCCATCATCCCATTATGCTATTGTGAACATGGAAGGCTCAGAACATCCCTTACCTTTAACCACAGTTTACCACCGACTGCAGCCTATTGAAGTTTCACCTCATACATTTCTTCAGGCAATTTTTGGTCATGAATGCCCTGTAAGTCCAGAAATTGCTAATTTGAAATTTGCTTATAGCCTACGCATGAAAATCTGAGTGCCTGACAGTTTACTGACACTGAAAGTCCTCATTCTGCTGTTGCATTTATTTTTGCCCTTCTCAGTTTCTCAGTTCTGTTACAATTGTTGATATTGTTCTTTGTTCTGTTTTTGAAGGTTGGTGTGCTTGATGAAGAGAAAGTTCTTCCTTTGGGGAAAAATATCAGTGCCATCGGCATTTGCAATTTTAAAAATGGAATTCCCGAGATCAAGTCTTGCGAGGATCTTCCCTATTTTTTGTAAGGGGATTCGTTCCAAAATAATATCAATTTAAAGACCGTCTGAAAGAATTTATTAGCTTCCTTGAAGTCGTATTGGCGAGTTAGCTTACATAAACCTTTATTACTCCTTTGATCCAGGCATCCGCTTACCAAATTTATGCACATACAT
This sequence comes from Acer saccharum, assembly GCA_030490815.1. Taxonomy (NCBI): domain Eukaryota; kingdom Viridiplantae; phylum Streptophyta; class Magnoliopsida; order Sapindales; family Sapindaceae; genus Acer; species Acer saccharum. The sequence goes on from CM059866.1 coordinate 3,615,124, forward strand.
GGCGTCGTTTTGTGGAGGCATTGAATTTAATGGAATAACCGGTGTTATGGCCTTTTGCAGGACCGAAATGACTAAGGATCAGGTAGTAGTAGATCTTGCTGACAAGACAAAATACTCTTCTGGAGTGGTATAGTTTTCAGTTCACTATCACTCGGTGTCCTCGGCTATTGCTTTTTCAGGTACATTCTGCAATTTAAACCAAAATGCATTCAAGCTACTATGATTATAACTTTTTTGGTTTTTTAACATATCATTCAATGATTGTCTCCAGAAACTGGAATAGATGGAAAGAATATAGAAGATACAGACAGTCGCAACAACCAACCCAAGCTCATGGCAGTGATGCCGACTCTCAGTTTGGTGAAGAGGAGGAAGTAGATGGAGATATTCCAGACGGGCAGCTGTGTGTTATCTGCTTGCTGAGGAGAAGGACATCCGCATTTAATCCGTGTGGGCATCTTGTTTGTTGCTATCGTTGTGCCATATCAGTTGAACGCGAAGTTTCACCTAAGTGTCCTATATGTCGTATGGCGATCCGGAGTTCGATGCGGATATATACGTCTTGAGCTCCATTGAGGTTGGGAGATCCAGCTGCCATCTCGTGTATTGTTTTCGTTTCTTATGTACATATTTTAACTCAAAAAGATATCCATGTTGATGGGTTAGAGTATATGAGAAATTTTTTCTGTGAAAATATTGAGTAAAGATTTTTGTACATCGTTAGAAAGCAATTGGAAATGTATTCCATTTTATCTTTTCCGTACATTTCATTTGCTAATTTTTACTTTGTATACTTTGATTCTTCCATTTCTTGATTCCTACTCAATTTCTCGTACTTGCTAGCTTTTCTAGAGAATATGTTAATTTTTACTCCATTTCTCGTACTTGCTAGCTTTTCTACGTTAATTCCTACTCCATTCTTCCATTTCTTGATTCCTACGCCATTTCTTGATTTTTACTAGCTTTTCTAGAGAATACGTTTTTCTTAGGAAGATGCTTACATTCCCATTGCAGAAGTTATTCGTTACTTAGAATTATTTATCCATTCTATAACAGTATTCACTGTACTTTCCAGTTAGCTTTCTCTCCTTGTTTCCTCCAAAGTCAGACCTTACCATTTCAAATTACATCCCCTGTTCAGCCGTTCAGGCAACAGCATCATTTAGCTTCAAAAGTTCTTGGGTGCTTTTCTTATTATAAGGTAAGCCGATTAATTTACTCTGATTGAAAATTTCTATGTTTAATGGCCTCATGTGTACATCGGTACATATAAGAATTCAAATACATACATATATATATATACCGTATGAGATACTGCCATACTGGGTAGTTTTATCTATGATACCAACTGCAACGATTCATTCTAGCATATAATGTTCATTTTTGGTCAAATTTGTATGTACATTTTTATTTATAGGATATTCCGAATTCAGTATGTCAATTTCGATAAGTTTTCTATTACTTGCTGATATATATTTTGACAGGAAGATATTACCCTTTAATTTGGACTTGCTGATACACCCAAGCTGTAAAATATTTATATCATACTTGTTACTGTAAAATGGCTTCCAATGTCGAAAAATGAAAAAAAAAATATTGAATTTCATAAGCAGGTGGTCTGGTCTGGGCAACATCACCTGCATTAATCAGCTTCAACAATCCCTTGGCTCATTTTTTGTTTTCCAGGTAATTAAGTTAGTTATTTTACAACCACTAATATATTCATTTCAATTTGGTCATCCACACTCAGTTTCTCAGCTGTTTATAGTTTAGCCTCATGGTGCATCATGGAATAAACAAATAGTTTGTAGATTCAGTTTGAGTGCTTGAAGGGCAGAAAACACGAACTCTATTCTGTGCCGGTGGCGCAAGTCATAAACATGCCGGTTGAATCTTAATCTAAATATTAACATGTAATGTGACAATGTCATTCATTTTAAACGAACATACATATTAACTTCATCACTTTTGTAAATGAAAGTATCATACCATAAATTATGATCCTAAATGTAATTTATGCTTACAAATGGCTTAAATATTGCTATGCAAAATTACAAGTCAATAATTTCTATTGCATACAAAACTTTACCCCTAACAATGAAATCTTCATCTAGTACTCTAGCATGAATGTCCCCCTCACAGAAAATCCGTGAAGCCAATTAAATTAAGTGCTTGAAGGGCAGAACACTACCTTATAGTCAGTGCCGGTAGGGCAAGTAAACGTGGCTGTTTGGTCATCAAAGGCATAAGAGTAGACATTTGGACACAAATCCTTGAAAAACTTGAAATAGGCCGTAGTAGGAGGACATTCATCAGGAGTTCCTAGACAACAAAACTGTTTGTTGTTGAAAACAGTACATGGATGATAACAACCACCTGAGTGTCTCAACTCAGTTGGGCACAGACTGTTGATGTCACCAACACATTTGATCACTTTGCTGCAGTTACTAGAGGTACCTCTGAATTCCATCGGAACATTGAACCCATCTACTAAAGAGATATCAAAGAAATCCGTATTACGGAACATGTATTCTGCTAGAGTATAGGGGGGTTTACCCCAACCCGAAGGTGGACAGTATAGAGTCCCATTACAGTCTCCGGTCTCACATTTTCCGTTCCCATTTGCATCAAATTTGCAATTGGTTCGTGCCCATATTCTGCCCCGATCTCCAAAGTTAGGGTCGGTGTTGACTTCCCATTCTTGACCATGTCTGAGTTCTCTGCCACCACCAGGCACGGCCGCTGCCCAAACTGTATAGGTGCAGTTGTTAAGTATGGTAAAAGAGGCTGCGTGGATGGAGTCCGATTTGAGACTTAACAAGTAAAGAGTATTTACAAAGAAGGAGGAAAAATAGAGATTTTTTAAGGAAATCATAATTGGGATCGAAGAGAGAGTGATGAACTGATGATGGAATTAGCTCTATTTTACTGATTTGGTTTTGTTAATTTGTAGAATTGTAGGAATATTATTTGGAAAGAACCTATTGGAAATTTCCAAGACGATGCATGTGTCACCCTCTACCTTCATTTTAAGTCAAAAGTCAAAAGTCAGCAAAAGCCTGCGTTGGAGAATGGATCTTTGTTTACCAGAAATTTCAGAAATACAAAATTTTTAGTGAGAAAATTTAAAATTTTGTAACAATTTTATAATTTCTTATATATGAATTTTAGAGTTTTTGAGGGAACTAGGGAAGGAGGGCCATGCCGCCATGGCCCCCAACAGCCCTCCTCCCCTGCAATCATGTTAATGTTAATAAGATTATGTATTTAATTTAGAGAGATTTGCCCAGTATAGTCATATGGATTATGGGAAAATTGTTTTTAACCTTGTTTTATATTTTAATTGTTTATAACTATTTTACAATAAATTCTTTCAATCCTTAAGCAAAATTACAAAAATGCCCCAGCCAATTAATTTTTTAATTTTTTAATTTTTTTTCCAAAATTTCTTCTTCTCTCCCATGACCTCTCTTCTTATCTTCTTTCCTTCTTTCTCTTCTTCTTCCATTTTCAACTTCAACAAAGCTTTGATTCTGACTTTTACAAAATATTTTGTCCTGGTAACTGAGATCATCAAGTAAACTTGGTTTTGGTTTTGTGTTATTGTAAAAATTTGGGTTAGATTTGGCGAGATCCATGAATTTTTCACGAAATTGTAAATTTCCAGAAGGTTTCACGAAATTTTGAAAAATTTCAGAAGGTTTCATGAAATTTTGGAAAAACCCAAAGGTTTCACGATACCAAAATTTCGTGAAACCTTCAGGAAATTTCCAATTCAGTGAAAAATTCATGGACCTTGCCAAATCCAACCCAAAATTTTACAATAACACAAAACCCATGTTTATATAAACTATAACTATAAAAAAATAATGCAAAAAGTTAAAGATTTTACACACATTAACCACTTCAAGAGCTAATCCAATTGATTTTCTCAAAAAACTTCCCTAAGCAATCTCCCTCAAATCTTTAACTCAAAATCAGAACCAAGTTTATTTGATGATTTTAGTTTCCAGAACAAAATATTTTGTAAAAGTCGAAATCAAAGCTTTTTTGAAGTTAAAAATGGAAGAAGAAGAGAAAGAAAGAAAGAGGAGAAGAAGGGAGGTCGTGGAAGAGAAGAAGAGTAGAGGGAAGATTTTTTTTAGATGGGGGCTTTTATATAGAGGCATTATGGTAATAGCGCAAAAATTAGGTTATAAACAATTAAAATTTGAAAGTAGGTTATAAACGATTACTCGATGTTCCAAATGGTTAGAAATGATCAACTTGTCCCTTTAATTTAAAACTTCGATTCATATCAATATCTAAAAATTATAATAACTCAAATAGGGATGTCAAAATTACCTATTGGTTTGGGGACCCGTGGGGACCCGAACCATTAGGGGCGGGTTTAACCGTACCAATTAAGTTGTGGTATGGCGTCGATATTTTTTTTAATACCCGATTAAATTTTGGTACTGTTACGAGATTTCAAATCCCCGACTCGCCTCATTCCCCCGCTATCAATATATATATATATATATATATATATATATATATATATATATATATATATATATATTTGAAGCACTTAATTAGTATTGGAATTAACTCTTAAAAAAAAAATTAGTACCGTGACTACTGTCTTCAGAAAACATAATTTTCCCTCTCATTTTTTCCTATTTTTTTTCCCTCCATTGAAACACTACTCAATTTTAGATCATTATATATAATATACCCCACACTATTATTTTCATATTATTCAATAATATTTATATGATCTTTATTAAAAAGTCATTAAAAAAAATACATTAATGAGATGGGGATGGTATGAGGTAAAAAAACCGATCCCTTAATGGGGAATCCCCGTACCCACACCGTTTCTTTTAAGGCGGGTATTCATAAGGGATGGTATTTCTCATACTAATTGGTATTGAAGATGATATTAGAAAACCTGTACCCGACCTGTACCATTGACATCCCTAAACTCAAAAAGTAAATTTCATTTTTCGTAACTTAATTCCTAAAAGATTGGTAAATGTTGTAATTACAAATCAAGATCAACCAATCTGTCGCAACAATGATATATGTCACAACAACCCGATGGACAACAAATAGAAAAATAGATACGAAACACCAATTTTTCACATATAAGCACACAATTTAGGTATACTTATATCATGCTAATACAAATCACCATACTTTTGCCAAATGTATTATTATGATTGAAGTTATATTGTTTACATGGCAAAGTGTGGTGTATTATTATGATTGAAGTTATATTGTTTATATGGCAAAGTGTGGTGATGTATATTAGTATGCTATAAATATACCTAAATTATGTGATTAGAGGAGAAAAATTGACGAAAACACACAATAAAAATTAAAATATTGATTCCTACTCCATTTCTTAATTTTTACTAGCTTTTCTAGAGAATACGTTTTTCGTAGGAAGATGCTTACATTCCCATTGCAGAAGTTATTCGTTACTTAGAATTATTTATCCATACTATAACAGTATTCACTGTACTTTCCAGTTAGCTTTCTCTCCTTGTTTTTCTGTTATTAAATGGCCTCCAAAGTCAGACCTTACCATTTCAAATTACATCCCCTGTTCAGCCGTTCAGGCAACAGCATCAATTAGCTTCAAAAGTTCTTGGGTGCTTTTCTTATTATAAGGTATATATGCCAATTAATTTACTTTGATTGGAAAATTTCTATGTTTAATGGCCTCATGTGTACATCTGTACATATAAGAATTCAAATACATATGTATATATATATATATACACCGTAGGAGATACTGGGTAGTTTTATCTATGGTACCAACTTCAACGATTCATTCTAGCGTATAATGTTCATTTTTGGTCAAATTTGTATGTACATTTTTATTTATAGGATATTCCGAATTCAGTATGTCAATTTCGATAGGTTTTCTATTACTTGCTGATATATATTTTGACAGGAAGAAATTACCCTTTAATTTTGACTTGCTGATACACCCAAGCTGTAAAATATTTATATCATACTTGTTACTGTAAAATGGCTTCCAAAGTCGAAAAATGAAAAAAAATAATATTGAATTTCATAACCAGGTGGTCTGGTCTGGGCAACATCAGCTGCATTAATCAGCTCCAACAATCCCTTGGCTCATTTTTTTTCTTTCTATAAAGGAGGGCAATGCTGCTTTTTTCGGAAAAGGTCAGAAAACTATGGAACGCATGGGAAGTACGAGGGGTGATTCTACTCAGCCTTCTTCTGCAAATTGTCCTTGTCATTTTTGGTGCCCAACGAAAGTACACAAGAAGATTTTGGGTAATGTTCCTTGTTTGGTCAGCATACTTGACAGCAGATTGGGTGGCAACTGTTGCCTTGGGAAACCTTGCCAACAGCCAAAGGAACAACGACTCCAAAGATCATTCTTCGAAACCAGACAACTTACTCCAGGCATTTTGGACACCAATCCTTCTCGTGCACCTTGGTGGTCCAGACACTATCACATCATACGCCTTGGAAGACAACGAGTTATGGTTGAGACACTTTAACGGGCTTGTTGTACAAATTGGAGTGGCATATTATGTATTCTTCCTATCCTGGAGTAACACTGCCCTGATGTTTGTAGCCATTCCAATGTTTATCACAGGAATAACAAGTATGGAGAAAAGACTTTGGTGCTCAGGTCTTCAAGCAATCAGCATTATAAAGATTCTTTGTTCTCAACTCCGGATTTGTGTGCAGAATTTATTAATTACATAGACAATGAGTCTATAATCCCAAAAGATGGGATTGATCCAGAGGACCATTATCTGGTTCAAGCATATTTTTTATTCAAGAAATTAGATTTTCTTTTCGCGGGTAGAGTTCTTGGAAACTTTGAAAGGGGAAACATTTACTCCGTCATTGAAAAAAAGTCTGCAGGAGATGCCTTTGAATTGGTAGCAGTTCAATTTGGATTCTTGTATGATATGCTCTACAACCATTGTTTATTCGCGATTGGGGATCTTTTTTCGCTGCATGAGCTTATTTTCCTATGTTGTCGCTTTAGTAATCTTCTCAATCATCATTGATGTCCATGGTTTTTCTCACGTTGACATTTTTATAACCTACCTACTATTGGCTGGGGCTGTTGTGGTGGAGGTCTATGCATTCATCGTACTCTTTTCCTCGGACTGGACAAAACTTTGGTTGATCAAGCTCAAAACCTCACAATATAATCTTATCTTAAGAACTCTGATAAATCATTTATGGAAGTTTGTTAGTTGTTCGCATTCTCTTTTGACAAATCGCAAGAGGTGGTCAAGGTCCATGGGACAATACAATATGTTAAGCGCTTGCATTAAAGATGTGCAAGCTACTGGCATGGGAGGAGTAGTTCAGAAGATTCCTTTCATCGGTAAATTGTTGGAGTATAGGCATTTGACGTGGGACAATGTTAATATTGATTTTCAAAAAACGATATTCAATTATCTAAAAGAGAAAGGCAACCATCTAATTAAAGATGAAAATCTTCTTACCGATTCTTTCTTCAAGTCACGCAATGAATTGTTGGCTACCAGAGGTACTTATGCACTTGAAAAGTTTTTTCCTTCTAATAATCGATTAGGGTGGAGCATAACCGAGGTAGAATACAATCATAGTCTTGTTATTTGGCACATTGCTACTGATTTATGCTACCATGGCGATCTTGATGATGTTCAAGGAGATGCTAATAAACTTGACCCAAAATGTAAAATTAGCAAATGCTTGTCAGATTACATGTTGTATCTTCTAGTCTTTTGTCCATCCATGCTGCCCAAAGGGAATAGTGAGATAAGGTATGTACATACCTTTGATGAGGCAAAGAGATTTTTTAAGCCAAGGTTTTCCAAGGAAAGAGGTAGGATACACGCATCTACAGGAAGACGTTTACTGCTTGAAGATGCTCGTGTAAACCAACCTAGTTTAGAATTAGTAAAAGACAAATTGTCTGTGCTACAGGATGGATGTCAGCTTGCTATGGAATTGCAAAATGTGGAATTGGAATTGCAGAATGTGAAATTGGAATTGCAGAATGTGGAATCATCTGAGCATAACTACAACAAATGGGAGATAATAAGCCAAGTTTGGATGGAAATGTTGTCATATGCTGCTCATGAGTGTGGATGGAGAGAGCATGGTCAACAGCTTAGGAAAGGTGGAGAGCTACTCACTCATGTATGTCTTCTTATGACACATTTTGGCTTAAGCAAACAGTATGTCAATTTGTTTTTATTGTAAGCGCAAGTGAAAAATTTAAATTGGAATTCTTGTTTGTTTATAAAGTGTTTCTGTGTGATATACCAAACTTCTTTCTTTTATGTTGGGTGGTGGGTAAAACAACAAAATCTAGATGAATTTTACCCTTATCTTGCTTATGTTCTGATTTTGTTCTTCTGTGAGAGATTGTGTTTTGGTAAAATTAAGTTTTTGGTTTATTTGATGTCTGTAATCTTGTTGGGTTGTTACGCTACAAACCTGAATCACTTCATCAACTTCAGTGCTAATATTATCATAAAATGAATTGTTGCTTGCTTCTGGTTGATATAAATTGTATAAAATTTTAAGCTGATAGATAAGAGCTCAATTGTAGTACTGTAGCTTGGGATTTGTTTACTGACTAGAAGACCATGAATTGTTGTTAAGACGCTCTCTTGGGCATGTTTATGTCTTCTAAAAATGGTTAAGCATAATAAGACCATGAATTTGCTTACTGATTAGAAGACCATGAATTTCTCTCTAGCTACTCTGTGGTATAAATAAATAAATGTTAGCTTTTACTTCAAGAAGACCCTTTTATGGACAATTGTGAGATATAATGGGTCAAAGTGGACAATACCTCGTAGGTGGCCGTCTTGTGTACACAGTACCAAATTTTGGCATCAACACAATCGGGTCATAGCATATTGTAAAAGATGAGATTTGATGATATGTTCTTTAATAATTTTTTACAATTTAAAGATAAAAACTCTATTGTAGATACCTTATTTTGGTACCGATGGCATCAAATCAGAAAACGAACAAACAGTTTGAATTTTTAATTAACATGAAAGGGTTCATACATCTTGATCATAACATAGACATATATAACTAAAATATTTATAAGCCTATCAGCTGAATCCTCCTGATTAAAAAAAAAAAAAAGAAAAAAAAAAAGAAAAAAAAAAAGAAAAGAAACTTACTCTACCCAATGACATAGCGATAGAAATGAATAAGCATATAACCAAAATAAAAATAATAATTGTTCTAGAAAGGATTACTGTACTGTTTTTATTTATTTATTTGGAAGTATTACAATTCAGGAGTCTGTCAGGACATATCGAGATCAAACAGTATATGTGTAATTCTCAACACATGTTTGTAAATTTCTTACAGTGGGAATGAAATTTCCTATCACTAACGTAGAATGAGAGGTGTGTTATCATTTGTTTTACCATTTGTACTAAAAAGTGATATTCTAGTATTGTTCGTTAGGCTTCAAAGTAAACATCCTTTATATTCACTCATTTGCTTTGGAACATGAGTTTCTCATTTCACATATTGTCTTTTTGACCACTTGCTTTAAAAAATAAAATCCAGAGAATAAAACTATATATTGTGCTACATTTTCTACTTGTCGAAACTCGAAGTTGTTCAGATCCTATGTTTAGAACTAACTATATATAAAAAAGAATGGACCCTTAAAAGTTATTTATCACCAAAGTTGAGTTGAATTTTCCTTTCCAAAAGTCATAAGTGTTGGAAAATGCTCCTACAAAAAGAAAAATTACAAAAGAAAAGAAAACAATAAAGAATTAAAGAAAACTTTGGAAAAGAATAATATTGAGATTTAATAAACAAATATACATTAAATAAGATAGAAAAATAGAAATAGTGGTCAGTGATGAATCTAGAAATTTTAACGAGGTGAGACACTTGAACAAAATAACAATTATATAAAAAAATAATGAAAATTTAAAATCATAATAAAATGAGTTTTTTTTTTTTTTTTTTTTTAATATATAAATTTTTTTAATGGTATAATGAATTTTAGATAAAATAAAAAAATAGAACACTTACTTGAGATGAACTAAATAATTTTACATTCAAAAGAACTAAAAACAAGAAACACAATTTAAAAAATAAATAATAACAAGAAAAATAGCATGAATAATGAAAAATTATAATATTTATTCTTAAAAAAATTAAAATATAATTTTATAACAAAATTTTTTGTTGTATTTATAATGAATTCACTTTAAATTTATACAAAAATAATTGATTAATAAATATTACTAGACATGTTTTTGAAATTTTTATTATTCTTATTGATTTTAAATAAATTAAAATAATAAAATAAAGAAAAATATAAAGGATAAAATAAAATGAATCATAATAATAGATGAACTATTTTTAAAATTTAAGATTTTAGGGTTTATTGATTGAATGTGTTAGGTAAGTCAAACTAAAAATATTAGAAATAAGAAAAATTCAAAATAATAATAGATAATTTACTATATAGTAAAATTGAATTAAGTAAACCACAAATTAAGAATAGTGCACGGGCCCCACCTGGTCTCCACATGGGTCTACCCTTGCTAGTGCTTCATTAAATTGATATATATATATACCAATCTAGTGGTCAGAGGGATGTCGGGACATGCCGAGATCAACCAACCACATATGTGGTTCGGATATCTACTTTTAAATCGGGAGATATCTATTTCCATTAGATAGAGAGGTTTTCTCACACTTTACGGTTTGAATCCTAGTAGTGGAGCTTCATTCCAAAGACTCCAACCACAAAAGGCACCAAGGCAAAGGTTTAGTGCTTCATTAAATTATTCAACGACCCTCAAACGATCAATCGATCATCTTTATTCTCTGGTAATCAACAAATGTTTCAAGATTATATCCCTAGCTTTACTATCAAGTTACACTCAAATTACTTCCTGGAATATATAAGACCTGACAGTAAGTCTGAAATATTCATTCACTTGTTTGTAGTCTCAGTTTTCAGGCTGGCAAATTCTTTTTCTATACTTGAAATATCTTAACAAGTAGTTCTCTGAAGCAAGTTTTTACCTGGTAACTCATCAGTTATTTTATTATTACAAATATTAATAAATAAAAGGGATTTACATACATGCATTACTATTAGGGAGATTCTAAAAAAAAAAAAACTATGATTTTTAACTTCTTTTTTTTTTTTTTTTTTTTCCCTAAAACAACCATCTAGTTTTGAATTTAGAAGAATTTTTATACGTAATCAGGGGTTTTTATTAATTAAAATTTGAAATTATAAATTGTACTTATATATAAGTACCTAGATGAACCTTCTCAATTATAAGAGAATTTGTAATTTTTAGTGGTAAGAGCACTAATTTAACCTGACAATGTTTGAAGGATGGTTTGTTTTCATCTGCTCCGGATCCTTGTAGTGATTTCGTTAAAAAGATTGAAAATGATCATTCGTTCGAAGGAGATCTCGTGATCATCAGGATCGAGATCTCGTGAAAAAAGATCATTTTTCATATCCATTCTTTTTGACCACTTAGGTTTAGCTTTTAAAAAACAAAATCTAGAGAAATATAAAAAGTATATATTGCATGTGCTACATTTTCTAACCACTTAGGTTGATCCTCAGGATCGAGATCTCCTGAAAAAAAGATCATTTTTCATATCCATGAGCCCATTCTTTTTGACCACTTGGGTTTAGCTTTTAAAGAACAAAATCTAGAGAAATATAAAAGTATATATTGTGCTACATTTTCTACTTATCAAAAGTCGTTCAAATCCAATGTTTAGAACTAACTATATATAAAAGAATGGATTCCTTAAGTTATTTATCACCAAAGTTGAGTCGAATTTTCCTTTCCAAAGTAAAAAGTGTTGGAAAATTTGACTTTGGAAAGGAAAATTCTCCTACAAGATAAAAAAAAAAAAGATAAAAAACAAAATAATTTTTTTAAAGAGAACTTCGGAAAAAGAATAATAGTGAGATTAAAGAAACAAATATACATTAAATAAGTTAGAAACATAGAACTCGTGCTTCATTAAATTGATATTATATATATATATATATATATATATATATATAGACACACGCACACAACTAATCTGGTCAAGGGGCTATCGGGACATGCTAAGATCAACCACTATATACATGGTCTGGATATCTACTTCCACAATCAGGAGGTATCTACTCCTACTGGGGAGAGGGGTCTCCTCACACTTTCTAGTTTGAATCGTTGTGGTGGAGCTTCATTTTGAAGACTCCAACCACAAAGGCACCAAGGCAAAGGTTTAGTGCTCCATTAAATAATTCAACGACCCTTAATCAACAATCATCTTTATTCTCTAGTAATCAACAAAAGTTTCAAGATAATATCCCTAGCTTTACTATCACCTCCTGGAATATATAAGACCTGCCAATAAGTCTGAAATGTTCATTCACTTGTTTGTAATCTCAGAATTCAGTCTGGCAATTCTTTTTCTAAACTTGATCGAACTCTTGAAGTATCTTCACAAGTAGTTCTCTGAAGCAAGTTTTTACCTGGTAAGTCATCAGTTATTTTATTATAAGTTTATAACAAATATTAAGAAATAAAAAGGATTTACATGCATGCATTATTATTAGGGAGATTCTAGAAAAAAATATGAATTTTAACTTTTTTTTTTCTTTCTAAAACAACCTTCTGGTTTTGAATTTAGAAGAATTTTTATATACAATCAAGGGTTTTTATTAATTAAATTTTGAAATTATAAATCGTACTCGATATATAAGTACCTAGAACCTTCTCAATCATGAATTTGTAATTCTTAGTAGTAAGAGCACTCATTCAAGTCTCCACCATAGCAAGTGGTATATTAAAAAAAAAATGCCAAACAGGTCTATATAGACATACGGTTAATTATTCAAATCATTTATTTGCTTATATGATCAAATACTTATCTCTCAAAGTTGAAACGTAACTGCAGATTGACACAGATGAATAAATTAGGACTTCCAGAAAAGATTGTACAACATTGGAACGGATTCGAAATCCGATTCTTAATTTTCCTCAGTCTTCTCCTACAGATAATCCTCATCCTCTTCGGTGCGCGGCGAAAATACACATCAACAATTTGGATAAGAATCCTTGTTTGGTCAGCATACATGATGTTACAGTCTGTGGTGACAATTTCCTTGGGACACATCTCCAACAATCAAGCAGATTCTTCTAAAAATTCCTCATCAGTTCCAAACAACAAGCTCCAGGAATTTTGGACACCCTTCCTTCTTGTACATCTTGGAGGCCCGGACACTATCACAGCATATTCCCTGGAAGACAATAACATGTGGTTGAGGTACCTTCTTGTGCACAGTGTCCATGTCGGAACTGCATTTTATATCTTCGTACAGGCCTGGGAAAAACACCCGTTAATGTTCATTGCAATCCCAATTTTAATCTCTGGACTTGTCAATTATGGAGGGAGGACTTTGGCACTCAGGTCTTCAAGCACACAATGTTTGAAGGATGGTTTGTTTTCAGATCCGGATCCTTGTAGTGATTTCGTTAAACATGTTGAAAAAGATCATTTGTTCGAAGGAGATCGTGATCATCAGGATCGATTAATGGAGGAGGGATCATCATCATCAGTACTGTCGGTAATGGTTTTACCACAAGATGGTATTGATGATCCGAAGGATCATCGTCTAGTTGAAGCGTATTTCATGTTCAAGAGATTAGAGTATCTTTTCGTAGGCTTAGTTCTTGACTATTACGAAAGGATAGGCATCTATTCCATAATAAGAGACAAATCAGCTGAAGATTCCTTCAAATTGGTAGCAATTGAGCTTGGATTCATGTATGACACTCTCTACACCAAGGCCACCGTTGTTTGCTCTCGATTTGGTATCGTTTTTCGCTGCATAAGCTTCTTTTCTTCTGTTTCAGCTGTAGTTGTCTTCTCAGTCATGAATTTGCTGTTCCATAGATATTCAAAAACCGACATCTTTTTAACCTACTCACTTCTCGCCGGGGCTGTATTTGTGGAGGTTTATGCAATCATGGTACTCTTTTACTCAGACTGGACTAGACTTTGGTTGATCAAGTGCAAAAAAGCACAACATAATTTGGTCTCAAAATTCCTTGTTGATCATCTTTGGAGGTTCTCTAGTCCTTCTCATTCACTTGTGAGTAATAAGTATCAAAAAAGGTGGTCAGGATCCATGTCACAGTTCAACCTGATAAGTTATTGCCTTGAAAACACGCAACATCGATGTACTGGAGTTCAGAAATTACCTTGTTTTGGAAAATGGTTAGAGATTTACAGGTACTTGACTCGAGTAAATGTGAACGCTGATCTACAGGAATTGATCTTCAATCAGCTAAAAAAGAAAGGTGATATACTTAAAGATACTAATGTTTCATATGTTGTGTTGCGCAATGAATTCTTGGCTCACAGGGGCGATAATGCACTTAAAATACAACAACATCTTGGTGATCGCTTTCATTGGAGCATAACTGAGGTAGACTTTGATCAGAGTCTTCTTATTTGGCATATTGCTACAGATGTATGTTACTTGCTTGATCTCGATCATGTCTATGGAGACGAAAATAAACTTCATCCAAAATGTAAAATTAGCAAATACTTATCGGATTACATGTTGTATCTTTTGGTGTTCTGTCCATCTATGCTGCCCAAAGGGCCAATTGGTGAAAGAAGGTATAAGGAAACTTGTACCGAGGCCATGGAATTTTTCGAGAAGAGAAGGAATGTGAGGTCGTCTAGTAAAAAATGTGACGCTTTCAAGGAATTGCTTCATGGCGATACATTGAAAGATCTTCTTTCTAGATCCGAAAGAGAAGCTAAAGGACCGCGTTCACGACGAAGAAATCAGTCCGTGTTATATCAAGGATGTAAGCTTGCCAAGCAATTCCTAGAGTTGGGAACCCAAAGCAATAGCAACTCCGACGAAAATGGTAGCGCTTCCAAAGAAAATTGGGAGATAATAAGCGAAGTGTGGGTGGAAATGTTGGCGTATGCTGCGCATCATTGTGGGTGGAAAGCACATTGTGAACAACTTAGAAATGGTGGAGAGCTACTCACTCATGTTTGCCTTCTAATGGTGCATCTTGGATTAAGCAAACAGTTTGTGAATACAATTTGAGTGCTTGAAAGGTAGAAAACACGAACTCTAGTCCGTGCCTATGGTGCAAGTAATAAATGTGTTGGTTGAATCTTTATCTTAATATTTACTTGTAATATGAAAATTTTATTCATCCGACACTAAATTCATATTAACTTCACTGTTTTTTTTAGAAGTACAAACGTATTAACTTCACTTGCTTTGTGAATGAAACTATCATATCATAAATTATGATTCTAAGAGTCAATATTCCTAATGTAATTTATGCTAACAAATTGCTTAAATATTGCTGTGCAAAATTACAAGTCCATAATTTCTATTGCATACAAATCTCTACCAACTCGTTAAACTTCTTCTCTTCGATTTCTCTTCGATTCCTCATCTTCTTCGCCTTCTTCGCTGTCGATTTCCAACAGACCTTCCAATTTTGCTGTCTGATCTCGATCAACAGTGTAGCTTGATTACTCTCATCCTCAGTTGTACGGTCGCCGACGGTGTTCACTTCGGTTGGGCCTTGCAACTCTCTCTATTAACTCCTTATATTCAGGTTTTCTTTTTCATCTCTCTCGCGATCTGCCGCTGGTTCAGTTTTCTTTATTTACCTGATTGGTATGTTGTTCTCAAGGTTACAGTTAGAGATGTGCTTGATATGTATTAACATGTGCTGTGCAAGAGTTATGATTTCTCACAAAGTTTTGATTAATTCTTGCATTCGGTTTTGACAGTGATGGAGTTTGCATTTTAGTTTCTGCTTTAGGTATTTAATGAATCACTGGATTGCCAGATTATTGATTATGGGCTGGAGGCTTGTCGGGATTACCCACACTTCCCAGGCATCTTTTGTGTGAGATTTTCATTTGACATAACACCTCACGAGAGGCATTGTGAATCGGTACCGAAGTTTAACTTCTAATGTTCATTATCTATTTTCCATGCTCTTTGACTTGAGGAGTTCATAAAATTCTATAGATTTTTGAGATGCAAGGTTACTTTTATGTCCAAAGTAGAGCATTGCCATGCTTCATAACATGTGGATGATTTAAAACATAAAAGGAATTTGGCAAGAGTGAAGAAAGATCCTTATAAATTAACCTCTACCCATACAATTGAGTAAGCTTTTTGTTCACCGGGGCATACATTTGAAATCTTTGGAATTGAATATAAGTGATTTGGGTTTTTGAGTTTTATAGAATCTTACAATCATGCTGTTGCTTATATAGGCTCTGCTCTTCCCCACCAAGATGGATCATAGATTCATAGTATCATGTGCTGATATTTATGCCGAAGAAGGTGATGTCACTTACATTTTCTGTACAAGGTAAACATTGTGTATTGATATGTTCTGGCATTGCACTAAGATATAATCTGTATGTCAAAATAAAATTGATGGCATACAAGAGTAAATAGTAAACTTAATTCGATTAAACTTTGGATTGATTTACTTTAGTAACCCACTCTAGATTCGATTATATTTTTAATGATTCTTGTCATGTGAATTTGGTGAGTTTTTTACTTAATAATTTTTGGAACTCACTTTATAGGTTCAGATGGATCTGAAAACTGAGAACATAATAGCTGCAATTCTTTTGAGCAAAGCAGTATAATTACGCAGCAAGTTGAGAAGAAATGTGTCCATGCTTACCTTCAGCAACTGAAAGTGAGGGGTCGACCAAATTCTCGGTTCCTTACTGCAATTCTTCTTGGCTTGCAACAAGGTAATCTGTAATTTATATCTCTGCTTATTTTTTATTCATATTAGTGTCAAAATCTTTCCAGAGTGTTGTTAAGGTATGAACGGATTGCTGCATAAATCCTTCTCAACTTTCAGTTCATATGAATAAAATTAAATGAAGAGTGTGCTTACTAAAGAAACTAAAATAGGTTCCCATTTAGTAAGCTTATTATTGATAACTAAATTAAACTTGTATTACCAGGAAGTTGGATTGATGATGCAATTGGGTACAAGCAGTTTTCGATTGCCCCAGGCAGCTGCCTCTTGTATAGGTAATGTATATTGACATTGTGATATTCATTTCCCTATAGTAATTTAACTTTACATTGATTTGAGTAACTTTCTTGATGATAATATGTCTTGTAATCCTAAGGACATGTCCTGGGGAGTAAGGATAAACGTGTTCAAATTCCTTGTAACGGGCAAAATCAGTATCCTTTTCTTTGTAATTTTTGTTTAATTACAGCAATGATATTCCTCTTATCATATGATACTGAATTTTTTTTATGTTTATGATATGATGCTGAATTCTTCTTAACTTTAAACTTATTTGGTTCTTATTTGGTTCTTGCATTCTGAGCAATATTTCCTTTTACTTTTTTAATTTCAGATTTTGTATATAAAACATTGAATTTATCCTTATTTAGTTTAGTTTATTTAAGCTTGGTTGAGGTTTGTGATATATATATTGTTTTTACAGGTTATGGAGGGTTGAAGAAGGGTGATCGTTGATGGTTGAAGAATGAGTATTTTGAAAATTATTGTCAGAACAATGTAATTGTGTTCACTTGGGACTTTTTTGTTTTAGAATTTTATTTATATTTTTTTACTTTACTTTTATTTAAACTCTATTTGTATTTTTATTTATTAATTTAATGAAATCCACTTGATCAAATATTATATATTGGCAGGATTTCTCCCTATTTTATGACATGGTTTCATTTTTTAATTTGTTATCTAAATAATTTTTTTGGGAAAATTTTATATTTAAAAAATAGCATACAAAAATTGGTAACAGCTAAATATTAAAAACATGCAACAGCTCAATTGCTGTAGAAAGAGGCTTTTTTGTCTTGGGTAACTTGCCGCGGTAAATACAAAAAGGTTTGCAACAGGCTTTTGCCGCGGCAAAAACACCTTTTGCCACAGTAACATCCGTGGCAAAAAAATTTACCACGACCGTATTTGCAACACCACAAATCTGTTGCAAATCCGTGGCAAAAAGCTTTTTGCCACAGATTTTACCGCGGATTTGCCCGTGGCAAAAAGTCCTTTTTTTTGTTGTGGCGCTAGCATGTAGTTGATAACATGACCGGTCAAGTCAATAAAAGGCAACGACGTCATCATTTGTGTTTAAAATATGTCAAAATTAGTTTTGGTTCTCTTGATTTTAATTTGTTTGATTAGTGATTTATTTTTAGAATGCGAATGGATAGCTGATAACAGTAGAAGTTGGCAATCGTTAGTTTAACTCTATTTTTCGTATTAGAATGAAATGATTAAGTTGGGTTGAATAATTTGGCTGAAATGTAGTGTTTATTTGCTTTATCACATTTATATAAATGAAATCAGCTCAACAATTGTGACATAAATGCCATGCTACACTAACATGTTGAATAATTGCAGAGAAAATAGAATAACAAAGACTCAATTGGCTAAAGAATTTGGGATTGAAGGGAACCTTGAATATTGCAAAGGGATGCTTATGAGGCAACCAGCAGTTGGGAGGACAAAGGAAACTAGTGATGACATGCTTATGCTTACAACTCTCAAATTACTTGTAGATAAAGACAATTTTTTTCCCTACTCACTTCTTGCCGGGGCTGTATTTCTGGAGGTTTATGCAATATGGTACTCTATTACGACTCGACTATACTTTGGTTGATCAAGTGCATCAAAGCACAACATAATTTGGTCTCAAAATTTCTTGTTTATCATCTTTGGAGGTTCACTAGTCCTTCTCATTCGCTTGTGACTAGTAAGTACAGGAAAATGTGGTCAGGATCCATGGCAAGTTCAACTTGATAAGTTCATTATTTTTTTTTAGGAGTACAAACATATTAACTTCATTGTTTTTTTTAGAAGTACAAACATATTAACTTCACTTGCTTCAAGAATGAAAACTATCATATCCTAAATTAGGATTCTAAGAGTCAATATCCCTAAAGTAATTTATGTTAACAAATTGCTTAAATGTTGCTATGTAAAATTATAAGTCCATAATTTCTATTGCATACAAAACTTTACCCTTGACAGATGAAATCTTCATCTAGTACTCTAGCATGAATGTCCCCCGAGCAGAGCAGCAAATCCGCGAAGCCAATTAAATTAAGTGCTTGAAGGCTTGAAGGGCAGAACACTACCTTATAGTCAGAGCCTGTAGGGCAAGTAAACATGGCTGTTGTGTCATCATCATAGGAATAAGAGTAGGCGTTTGGGCACAAATCCTTGAAAAACTTGAAATAAGCTTCAGTAGGATTACAGCTTTCTGGACCTCCATCACAACAAAACTGTTTGTTATTGAAAACGGTACATGGATGATTACAGCCAGTACCAGAGTGTCTCAACTCAGTTGGGCACAGACCGTTGATGTCACCGACACATTTGATCCCTTTGCTGCACTTACTAGAGGTTCCTCTGATTTCCATCGGAACATTGAACCCATCTACTAAAGAGATATCAAAGAAATCCGTATCGTTGTTGCCTCTCCGAAACCCGTATTCTGCCACAGTACAGGGGGGTTCACCCCCACCCAAACAGTATAGATCCCCATTACAGTCTCCGGTCTCACATTTTCCGATCCCATTTGCATCAAATTTGCAATTGGTTCGTGCCCATATGCGGCCCCGATCTTCAAAGTTAGGGTCGGTGTTGACAACCCAATCTTGACCATGTTTGAGTTCCCTGCCACCACCAGGCAAGGCCGCTGCCCAAACAGTATAGGTGCAGTTGTTAAGTATGGTAAAAGTGGCTGCGTGGATGGAGTCCGATTGGAGACTTAACAACAAGTAAAGAGTATTTACAATGAAGGAGGAAAATTAGAGATTTTTTAAGGAAATCATATTTGGGATCGAAGAGAAAGAGTGACGATGGAATTAGCTCTATTATATATACTGATTTGGTTTTGTTAATTTGTAGAATTGTAGGAATATTATTTGGAAATTTCCAAGACGATGCTTGTGTCACCCTCTACGGCTCTAGTCTACCTTCTTTCTAAGTCAAAAGTCAAAAGTCAAAAGTCAGTAAAAGACTCCATCGTTGGAGAAGAGTTCATTTTTGCTTACCCCCTTTAACTGGGGGTGAGCATTACCCCCCACCCCAGATTTGGACAAGTGTCCAAAAGTTAACTATAGTTTGATAGATTATTTATTATATATTTTAAGGTGTGTTCTACCAATTTTACCCTTTTTCTATTTTATTTTTCTTAACACTAGAATCAGGAAAAAAAACAACAACATTATAATCCATTTCAGAAATTCAAAATCAATTGATAAAAAAAAAAAAAACACTTTTCACCGGAAAACTTTTCCATATCAACACTTTCAAAACCCAAAAACTCTAAACGAACACCCATTTTTCAACGGAAATAAAAAAAAAACACAAGAACAGAGCAAAACTCAACCCACACTTAGATCTGAGCTAACTTGCTATTCTGATGATGCCCGATCTGCTGCCAAAGTCGGATGGTTATACAGGTTTTGCCTGAAGAATTTTAAAGTTTACTTTCATGTAATCTGATGGCATTAACAATTTCAAATGATGAAGAGAAATGGACTTCTTTGTATGTGTATTCTACCCAATTAAGTATCCTATCAGCAATTCATTTCTTTAATACTGCTTCTAACAAAAAAAAAAAAAAAAAGAACCCAGAAGATCATCCAACATCAATCTCAAAACTCCATCACTCAAACCCTAACCCACCTACACCCACCGCTCAAAAATTTTATAGACCCAGCAGCCACAACTGTGTAATTTTTTTTTTCCATTAAAAAAGCAACATCAACCCACCCATATCCAAACCCCACTATCAACGGTTCATTTTTCGACTAGGATCGAGTTCGTTGTGCCAGGCGAAACTGAAGAAGAAGAAGAAGCCGGAGTTCGTGCCGCTGGAGGAGACCGCCAGAGTAGGGAGAGAGAGAAAGAAAATAATTTTGGTTTAGGTTAGGGTTTGCTGTTTGCTGTTTGGGAGCAAAAGAAGATGATGAAGATTGAGAAGTTTTTTTTTTTTTGAGGAAACGAAGGAGATTTGAGTGTTTGGATTTAGATTAGTTTTTTATTATTATTATTAACTCTGAATAAATTTATTGTAATAATTGTTAAATTATTTTATATACATTTTTATTAATTTACTTAATTACCCTTATGATTATTATTTTGTTAACCCATAGTTAACTTTTGGACACTTGTCCAAATCTGAGGAGGGGGTAATGCTCACCCCCAGTTAAAGGGGGTGAGCAAAAATGAACTCGTTGGAGAATGGAGACAGATGGTTGAGGGTTCTCCAATCTCCACATGGATCTTTGTTTGCCGGACTAATTGCACAAACGTCCCTTGAGTTTAGGCATAATTGCATGTAATTTTTACCCATAATTGCACAAAAATCCCCTGTAATTAGTTGACTTCGTTAAATCTAACCATTGACCACAATTTTAACCAAAAAATGACCAAAGTGCCCCTAGTTACCTATTTTATTATTAATTATATATATACTTTTTTTTTTTTTTGACAATTTATATATATACTTAAAATAATAATTATATACAATACTTAATTTATTTATTTAACAATTTTTATAATCCATTTTTTACATTTTTATAATCCATTTTTTTAAATAAATTAATTAAGTATTATATATAATTATTATTTTTAAGTATATATGTAATTATTTTTTTAAATATATATATAATTATTTTCTTAAGTATATATATAATTATTTTTTTAAGTATAATTAATTATAAAATAGGTAACTAGGGGCACTTTAGTCATTTTTAGTTAAAATTATGGTCAATGGTTAGATTTAACAAAGTCAACTAATTACAGGGGATGTTTGTGTAATTATGGGTAAAAATTTCATATACATGCAATTATGCCTAAACTCAGGGGACGTTTGTGCAATTAGTCCTTGTTTGCCTGAAATTCCAGTGTTTGGGGTTAGTATATAAAAACAAAATGTGTAAGGGGATCAAAGTGAAAAAATTTAAAATTTAAAACTTAAATTTTTACATATGAATTTTAGAGTTTTGTTGAGTCATGTTAATGTTAATAAGATTATGTATTCGAGTCATATCAATCTCTAAAAATTATAATAATTCAAAAATAAAATTTATTTTTCGTAACATAATTCCTAAATGATTAGTAAATGTTGTAATTACAAATCAAGATCAATCAATTCGTCGCAGCAAGGACATATGTCACAACAACCCGGTGGACAACAAATAGAAAGATACACACGAAAACATCAATTTTTCTTATATATACACACAATTCAGGTATATTTATATCATACTAATACATATCACTACATTTTTACTATGTTTATTATTATGATTGAAGTTATATTATTTACATGATAAAATGTGATGATAATAATACACATGTCAAAAGTATATTGATGTATATTGTGGTAGCCAGAAATGGTCCATGGGCCCAAAGCATAACAAAGCCCAAACCTTATCATCAAAAAGACCCAACCCAGGCCCGTTGGGTTGGTCGATCCAACAAGTATCAGCAGCACGACTTGGTCTTCGAATGACCAAGTCAAGTCTTCAGTTAGGTTTGGTGGGTAACTGGAAGAGAGAATCTCTCCCAGAATCCCCCCAAATCTCGCCCACGATCATCACATGACCAGTGAACGTTGGAGTCACTTCCACTACTATAAATAAGAGGGCTTCTCTACTAAAAAGCTCTCTGAACTCTCCCAAGAAAATAGACATTACAATCTTGATCATAACTCCGATCACCGGAACCTATCTTTCAGTCACCTAACTGCTTTGCTCAGCCCAAGCATACCTAAGGCTAATTTCAAACCCCAACCTTTCTTGTTTCTTTATATTATATTACTGTTTCAAGTTCTTTTGCAGGTTCAGCTAATCCCAGACGACCATTCGTAGACGACAGCCGAGGTCATTCATCCACTTACCGGATCAGTTGCTTTGGGCTTGATTCAACCCGACCCACTCGACATACCAAGTCGATCGACCACCTACAGTTTGGCGCCCACCGTGGGGCCCATTGCAACTACCTTTGAGTCCAAATCAATCAATCCTAACTACAACTCAACATGGCCGGAAATGGATCAAACCCAACCGTCGAAGAGCAGATCGCTATACTGAACGCCCAAATGAACGCCAGCGCCGAGAGACTACAAGCACTCGAAGCGGAAAATGCGGCAATCCGGGCGACAAACGAAGAATTGAGAATGCTGGTCGACGGAGTAGTTCCAGATTCAGCCACTTCGGAGCATCCAGTCCCTACGTCAAACGATGATGACAACGTCGACCGACATACTCGGAGAGTTCCAGGGAACCCCATTGCACCAGAAGCAAATCCGGTCGACCATCAGAATCGACCAACACCTCAGACGGCAAGGGTTGAGATCGACCTCAACGACATACCGGCCAGAAATGATGCTGTGAACGAACACGAGCAGCCGATAGATCAACAACCAGACAACGTCCCTAAGGCGGTTATGTCTCTCCAGTCGACACCCGGAGTGGTAAAACCGGGGCCAGACTTAAATTTATCTGCTAATCTAGACTTTTCTCGCAGGTTTGCAGAAATGGAGGCTCTCATCCAAAGAATCCCAGGAGTCCCAGCTCCTATCAAGAAAAGCACCGCAAATAGCTTCGCTGACTCACCCTTCGTCGATGCAATTGCTCTCGTGGAAATGCCTAAGAAGTTCAACTTCCCAAATATGAAGCAATACGAATGAACGACCGATCCGGACGACCATATAGCACAATACAAGCAAAGGATGTTCACGGCCGCAATCCCACGCGACCTTAGAGAAGCATGCATGTGCAAGGCCTTCGGATCCAGCCTTAGTGGACCTGCCCTTCAGTGGTACACAAATCTACCTAACAACTCTATTGATTCTTTTACGCAGCTGACGGACACATTCGTGGAGCAATTTGCAAGCAGTCGCAAGTTGGAAAAGCTGTCGGACGACCTCTACACCATAACGCAGAGGACCGGTGAGAATTTGCGAGCCTACGTCGGACGATTCAACAGAGAAAAAATGCAAATCCCTCACTGCAACCAGGCGACTGCCATCTACGCCTTCAGAAAAGGTCTCAGGTTCGATTCTGATTTATACAAGGAACTTACCAAATACCCTTGCAGGACAATGGAAGACGTATTGGCCAAAGCATGGGCCCAGATCAAGTGGGAGGAAGATGAGGCAAACTTCGTTGGAAGAGCCAACAGCAGTTACTATGGAGGTCGTCGAAATGAGAGAATCGATAGAAAGTCGAACGACAGACGGTCGGAACCATACCCGACAAGTGACAGAAGAAACATCCAGTCGCGGCACGAAGGCTCTGGTGAGAGGAGCACTTACGGGCGCGGTATTCCAAGGTCGAGTCGACCGAAGGTGGAAGCACCAGAATACCTCCTCAGCATCGAACCGGTCGACCTCGTTGCAGTTATGAGAGAAATGGGCAAGACAATCAAATGGCCACGAAAAATGAACGCCCTTCCCGAGCATAGGGATCC
This sequence comes from Acer saccharum, assembly GCA_030490815.1. NCBI lineage: Eukaryota > Viridiplantae > Streptophyta > Magnoliopsida > Sapindales > Sapindaceae > Acer > Acer saccharum. The sequence continues at coordinate 3,639,681 of CM059866.1, forward strand.
AAAACTTCGATGCGAGTTCCATGGTGATCACGGCCATCGCACGGAAGACTGCATCGCCTTAAAATTCGAAGTGGCCGAGCTCCTGAAACAGGGACATCTACGGGAGTTCTTGACCGACAAGGGAAAGCAAACTTACGCCAGACGCGACAACCAAAGGCAGACCGGTGCGGTCGACAGCCCACCAGATCCTCCTAGGCAAGACAGGGTGATTAATTGCATTTCCGGCGGATCTGAGGTCAGTGGTGTAAGCTACTCGGCAGCCAAGAGACACACACGACAGGTGTCAAATGCAGAGATTCAGCCAAATCGAGAGCACCCATCCAAAGTCGACGAAACCGTCACCTTTCGGTCGACAGACAAATCAGATTTGTTTTCTCCCCACCATGATGCTCTAGTTATTTCTTTGCATATCGCTAATTGTCTAACTAAACGCATTTTAATTGATAATGGCAGTTCATGCAACATATTGTTTAACAGTGCTCTGAGGGAAATGCAGGTCGACGAATCGAAACTCAGTCGTCGAACGACTATGTTGACCGGGTTCAGTGGAGAGCAAAAGAGTACGCTAGGCGAAATTGTGCTACCAGTCTACGCCGAAGGAGTCAACCTGTACATCAACTTCCTAGTGCTCGATTGCCAATCCCCTTACAACGCAATACTCGGCAGACCCTGGATACACGAGTTAAAAGCAATCCCGTCGACTTACCATCAACTGATCAAGTTTCCAACCAAGTGGGGAGTTAAGGAAATTAAAGGAGAACAACGAGCCGCAAGAGAGTGCTACCAAAACGCTTTAAAAAAGAAGAAACAGGAATTATAGCAATTACAGGAAGCCACGGTCGAGTCGACTCCAACCAAGCAAAAAACGGAGGAACTCGACGAGGTATCAATCGACCCAGACCAACCAGATCGGAAAGTATTCATCGGGTCGAGATTACCAGTCGACATCCGGAAGCAGTTAGTCGAGTTCCTGAGGGAGCGCCGCAACAGCTTCGCCTGGTCGCACGAAGACATGATCGGAATCGACCCGGAAGTAATGGTCCACCGACTACAAGTCGACCCAGACCATCAGCCAGTTAAACAAAAGAGAAGAAAGTTCGCTCCCGAAAGGAACAAAGTGATCAACGAAGAAATACAAAAGCTGTTCGACATCGGTTCAGTGAGAGAAGTAAAATATCCAGACTGGCTGGCCAACGTCGTCGTGGTAAAAAAGAAGAACGGGAAGTGGCGAGTCTGCATCGACTTCACAGATCTCAACAAGGCATGCCCCAAGGATTCATTTCCGCTTCCACACATCGATATGCTGGTCGACGCAACTGCAGGGCATGAATTATTGAGCTTCATGGACGCTTACTCCGGCTACAACCAGATTCTAATGCATCCAGACGACCAGGAAAAAACAGCCTTCGTCACTGAAAGAGGTATTTTTTGTTACAAAGTAATGCCCTTTGGTTTGAAGAATGCAGGTGCAACGTATCAGAGGCTAGTCAACAAAATGTTCGCCAAGATGCTTGGATCAACGATGGAAGTCTACATCGACGACATGCTGGTCAAATCATTAGTCGCCCAGCAACATATCGACCATCTTCGGCAGTCGTTCGACGTACTCGACCAATATGGTATGAAACTGAACCCTACTAAGTGTTCTTTTGGTGTGTCTTCAGGAAAATTCCTAGGCTACCTAGTCACTCAAAGAGGCGTCGAAGCTAATCCAGATCAGATTCGGTCGATCGAAAATATCGAGTCGCCTAAATGCATAAAGGACGTTCAGAAACTAACCGGTCGAGTAGCAGCGCTGAACCGATTCATATCGAAGTCGTCCGAAAAATGCCTCCCATTCTTCAACATCCTCAGGAAGAACAAAGCATTCGAATGGAATGATGACTACGAGAAAGCGTTGCAAGATTTGAAGACCTACTTGAAGTCGCCCCCATTACTGTCGAAACCAAAGGATAACGAAGTACTGTTCATATACCTGGCCGTGTCTAATACAGCCGTAAGTGCAGTATTAGTCAGAGAAGAGGAAAGTAACCAGCATCCAGTCTACTATGTAAGCAAGACTTTGCTCGACGCCGAAACCAGGTATAGTCGATTGGAGAAGCTAGCCCTTGCTCTTGTGATGGCAGCCCGCAAACTCAGACCATACTTCCAATGCCATTCGATTAAGGTACTAACCGCTCATCCACTCAAAAATATACTTCACAAACCTGAACTTTCAGGTCGACTGACGAAGTGGGCAGTAGAACTCAGCGAGTACGACATCAGTTTCCACCCGCGATCAGCGATGAAATCACAGGTATTAGCCGATTTTATTGCGGATTTTACCCCTGGTGAAAGTGTGCAGGTCGAACGAGAACTAGTGGCACTGACAGAAACGGCTGCACCCGGTAAATGGATCCTGTCGGTCGACGGATCAAGTAGCATCAAAGGAAGCGGATTAGGATTGGTACTTGAATCCCCACAAGGAGACATACTGGAGCAGTCGATCCACTGTGGATTCCATGCAACGAACAACGAAGCCGAATACGAAGCCTTAATCGCCGGGCTCGACCTCGCAAAAAACCTGAATGTGAAAATCATTAAAGTGCGAAGCGACTCTCAATTAGTCGTTCGACAAATAAACGGCACATATGAGGCTAGGGACCAGAGAATGTCGTCCTATCTAAACAAAGTCAAACAGCTGCAGTCGACTTTCGACGAGTTTTCAATCGAGCAAATACCCAGGTCCGAGAACACACGAGCAGACGCACTAGCAAACCTGGGTTCGACAACGACAAACAATTCAAAATCGGTTCCAATAATCCATCTCATGTCTCCATCAATTCAAGAATCAGAAACAGTGGCACCGGTCGACAACGGAAGAAGTTGGATAGAGCCGATCTTCAATTACCTCCAAGCAGACATTTTGCCAGACGACAGAGTGGAAGCAAGAAGGATCAAGGCAAAGTCAGCCAAGTTCTGCATACTATATGGTAAACTTTACAAGAAATCATTCACAGGCCCATATTTGAGGTGTGTGACCCCTCGAGAAGCGTACGACGTCCTGAAAAGTTTGCACCAAGAAGAATGTGGAAATCATTCCGGCGCCCGTAGCTTGTCGAACAGAGCCATCACAGCAGGGTACTACTGGCCGACTATGCGAGTTGACTCTCAAAATCACGTCAAATCATGCGACAAATGCCAACGCTTCGCACCAATATCACATCTCCCCCCAGGTATGTTGAATTCAATTTCGGCCCCTTGGCCTTTTATGAAATGGGGTATGGATATTGTAGGTAAGCTACCAGCTGCGCCAGGCGGTGTCGTCTATATGTTAGTCCTGACAGACTACTTCACCAAATGGGTTGAAGTCGGGGCGTATCAGCAAGTACGCGACACTGAGGTACGCAATTTTATATGGAAAAATATCATATGCAGGTTCGGGGTTCCAAAGGAGATAGTGACCGACAATGGATCCCAGTTCATTTCGTTCGACTTCAAGAATTTCTGCGACAAATACGCCATCAAGTTAAGCTTCTCAACTCCACGATATCCCCAAGCGAATGGACAAGCGGAGTCGACCAACAAAACAATCGTCAACACACTGAAGAAGCGACTGGAAGCCGAAAAAAGCCAGTGGGCAGAGAAACTTCCAGAGATTTTATGGTCATACAGAACTACCCCACGTCGGTCGACAGGAGAAACCCCCTTTTCACTCGTCTACGGGTCAGAAGCAGTCATCCCCATAGAAACCAGGTTGTCGACCGCCCGCAGCGAGAATCCTAATGAGGAACAGAACAACTTGGAGCTCAGTTTCGAACTTGACCACCTCGACGAACGACGAGATCGTGCAGCCCTTCGAACTCAATCGTACCAACAACAAGTCGCTCGACACTACAATAAGAAGGTTAATGTCCGAGTCTTCAAACTCCACGACTGGGTACTACGACGAGTGTTCCAAAATATAAGGGAGGAAGGCGCTGGCAAGTTAGGGCCTACATGGGAAGGACCTTATCAAATAACAGATGTCGTCGGACGAGGAGCATACAAGATACGAGGCCTCGACGGTCGAGAGCGACACAACAGCTAGAATGCGCTACATCTAAAACAGTACCATTTCTAAACTAGTTGTTTCAATTTCTGAAATATTATTTTTATCGACAATTCCCTATTAATGAAATCGACCCACAAGGAGCAATGATGACTACTTAGTGCAACTAAGTGCAAAACTGAGCTCACAAAATTATATAATTTAACTGTCGACATCAACAAGCAACCACTGTCTTAGTCCAGGTACGACGCTCGCAACCTTCGACCCGGCGTGAAACTCTCAACAAATTGCTATGCCAAACACATGTTAAGAGTTGGGGGAGTAGCACTGGGGACAAGACAAATAACGATTTTACACATGTCGACTGAAAACGTGTCGACTGACAACAAGGCGTGCCCAAACATGCATAGTATTGGGGACAGATGTCGAATGAAAACCAAAAATGAAAAAACGCATGTACGCGATATTCTGTAACAAGACCTTGTCGACCCAGAAAATAACGCACGCACGCGATACTGCAACAAGGTCTTGTCGACCGAAAAAACGCATGTACGCGATATTCTGTAACAAGGTCTTGTCGACCAAAGAACGCATGTACGCGATATTCTGTAACAAGGTCTTGTCGACCAAAGAACGCATGTACGCGATACTGTAACAAGGTCTTGTCGACCAAAGAACGCATGTACGCGATACTGTAACAAGGTCTTGTCGACCAAAGAACGCATGTACGCGATATTCTGTAACAAGGTCTTGTCGACCAAAGAACGCATGTACGCGATACTGTAACAAGGTCTTGTCGACCGAAAAAACGCATGTACGCGATACTGTAACAAGGTCTTGTCGACCGAAAATAACGCATGCACGCGATATTCTGTAACAAGGTCTTGTCGACCAAAAAACGCATGTACGTGATATTCTGTAAACGAGGTCTTGTCGACCATGAACACGAGAAATCGAATCTAAATTACAGTCATCGACAATGAAATCATACTGCAACTTTTTCGATCGACTCATATATGGGCGTAAATTTACAGGTTTATATCACAAGTCAATCAAATCATTTATATGTAAGTTTACAGGCTTATACATTTTATTGCCCAAGTCGATCAATTCATTTATATGTAAGTTTACAGGCTTACGCAATTTTATTACCCAAGTCGGTCGACCCGTTTATAGGCGTAAGTTTACCGGCTTCTCATACAAACTTTCTGTAAATCGACCGACTCATTCAAAGGTATGGGTATACAAATTTATATCATACAAGTCCAAAACCATCACTGCATAGAAGAGTCGAAACAAAAACGGAATTAAATAGAGATAGAAATTTTTTTTTAATGGTCGAAGTCGACCGTAAACATTCGTTACAAATGCAAATTAGGAGTGACAACCAAATCATCGACAAATTACAAAAAATATTTTGGAGCATCATTCAAGTGGTGGATCGGCAGCATCATCGTTCGGGCTGGTCGACTGTTCGAGGCTCTTATCAGCGTTCTCCCCTGCGTCTGCCTCTTCTTCAGGTGAAGGCTCCTCCAGCCTAAGCATTTCTTCGCAAGCATCGATCACCTCTTGCATCTCTTCTTGCTTCCAGTTGACATGCTGGCCTGACAGATATTCTTTAAACAACTCTGCCCTGGCCTTGCATATCGCTATGGAGGCGATCGACGTGAGCTCATCCTCTAAACCAGCGACCACGCCCTCCTTCTCTGCGACCATCGCCCTCGCAGTCGTCGACTCTTCAAGGTAACGATCTCTCTCCTCTTCCGTGCTCTTTAACTTAGTTTCTAGAACAGAAACCTTCTACTCCAGGTCTTTCAGGCGAGCAGCAGCTGTGGCTTTCTCTGCTCGGAGAGCTTCGTTCACCTTCTTTAGCTTTTGGCACTTGTCGTTGGTCGACTTGTACCTGTCACGTAGGTACAACTGCGTCTGCAAAGCCTGCAAACACCAAATATCATAAGTAAAAATATAAGGAGGCGATACCAGTTGAAACGACATGTCAAAATAAACTACCTGGAACGCTGAGAGAACGCCCGTATCAATAACTTCTTCAGGCTGCTTCTTCTTCAAAATCTCCTCATCAGCGTCGAGGAGGAATTCGTTCGACCTGGATAGGAATCCAGCAGGATCCCCGAACGACGAGATGCCGGAAGAGAGCAGCACCATCGATGAATCAGGCTCGAAGATATCGGTAGCTTTCTTCTTCGAGCTGGACCCAGCCTTCTTCCCAGAGTCGACCGACGAATCCTTTCTTTGCCTCTTTCGTCCTACAGGACGCTCAGGGGAAGAGGTGTAAATATGTACATCTTCAGCAGCCTCACCTTCCTTCGCCTTGTCGGCCGACGGACTCTTCTTTGATGCCCGCTTCTTTGCCATCTCCTCCTTCAGACGCAGCATGGCATCAGCATTTTGGGGCAGGCGTGTCTTCGCGTTCGACATCGAAGTCACTGCGAAACGACGCTCAGTGTCAGTAATAGGCGGCAAGATAATCATTTTACAGCCAAGTATTTCAAGACTTCTTCTAATCCAAACATAGGATGCGAAGTCCTTCACTAAAGGATACGGTCGCCGGGTTCTATTCAAAGTCGACCACCGCCACAGACAGCTGTTCCTAAGCTTACCATCCGCAAGCAATACTTTGCAGCTCCGTTGTTCAGGAGGAATGCTCAGTATCTTTTTTGTGATGTCTGTGGCACTCTCGCTCGTCACATCATTTTCGGCGCGCGTAATCTCTGCAATGGAGTTTCATCTACCGTTATAACGACTATCATACTAGCAGGTATATTCATAAAAGAAATATCGTACGACACTAACCTTTCCGGTTCCAAATTCTCCTCAGCACATACTGTGATGCTCCCCATGGGCCGTCAATCAGCGGACCCTTCGCAAAGAAGTATGCGTCCTTCCAAAACCGGTCGTTCGAGGTCGTGTCAACAATAAGCCTATTAGCGAAATTCCTAGGAGTCAATATGTAACGACCTCGGTCGCTTACATGCTCCTTTAGAAAGTAATTATGCAGTACACACCCCAACCCAAATCTTATATTATGCGTCTCTTGCAGAACCGTCAGGCTCAGCAAGATTCTCCAACTATTTGGCATCAGTTGGCCAGGGGCAATATCAAAATATTTTAGCAGTCGACGCACCAATTCAGGGACTGGAAATCTGAAGCCTAGGCGTAATGTGTATTCGTAAAAACATGTCCACCCAGGTATATCCCAATCGGCTCGTTCACGACCTAGAGGGGCACGCAGTTCGACCGACTTGGGAATACCATACATCGTCCGCAAGCCGTCCAAATTCCTTTGGGCAATCAAACTTGCTGGATTTACATCCAAGACTCCTGTCGCTCGACCAGAAGTGGACGCCTCCGCATCATTTCTACGCGGGGAAAATTCGACCGGTGTTGCTATCACACGAACACCACCCCCGTCTAAAATACCCGCGACATTTATGTTGACGATTTCTGACGGATCGCGAACCGTGACTCGTCTATCGACACTCGTCGACCCACTATCAACACCTTCAGACCCAGCCCCCATGTCACTATCAGACCCTGATTGAGACGAAATCGAAATTGGCTCGTCGCCCGACATATCTCCAAAAAATAACTGACATGCAAAAAAGAAAAAGGACGCAGGTCAGTCAAGCCAAAACGCTACTATCACAACCTAAGGTTTCTAGATCAAAAAGAAACCCCCCGGTAGTCTACATCACGAAGCCTTAGATGAACATTGATCTAGAATCCCATAAAGGCAGTCTACTCACAAAACGGGTACTCTATCAAAGCTAAATGACGGCCCTAGTCACAACGACACCCACGCAAAGCAGAAACAGCATATACATTCAAAAACAACATGGCAGCGAATCAAAATATCAAGAGCTACCAAGAGACATCGAGAAATATCAAAAAAAAAAAGAAAGAAAAACACACTGAGGGATATCAGAATCCAAGATTCACATACAGTGGATTCACATACAAAGTAAAACGCAAAAAGAACAAAATGTGTACTAACCTTGAGGAAAATGAAGGAATCTACCGAAGATGGATCACCGGCACTTCGCAGAAAAAGAAAAGCAAGGAGAGCAGCAAAAGAGGAGAGCTTTCAGAGAAAGAAACCACCGGAAACGTACAAGGTAAGTTTTTTTTGGGAGAGGAGAGGTTTACTTATAAAACCAACTCTCCCTATAACCCTAGTTAAAACGTCAGCGCCTTTTCAACTACTTAACCTGACGTGTCAACTCCCCGTCAGTTTGATTAACCTAGGTGAAGTTACCAGTTTTAAATTTCAAACACCTTTATCGAGAACTGCGCAAGGGTTTAAAAGCACCTGACGTCATCATGGGAAACCTAAACGTTCCCACCTAAACGAACCATTCGCTGCATCTCAAGACCATCTGCTGTACCTCGAGATGAAAGTCGAACGACAAAATACTCGACGCCCGTCGAACGACAACCCCCTCTTTCGTAGCGTCAATCTCCGTACGGATACGTCGAATAGTGGCCCAAGAACGTCTACTCTACTCAATGAGGGGTCGACCGACAAAGTAGTCCATCTAGCGCAAGTCACTCTCTAAATCAATACGTTACTTCTTTAGAGAGTGGGGGACAAGCTGTGGTAGCCAGAAATGGTCCATGGGCCCAAAGCATAACAAAGCCCAAACCTTATCATCAAAAAGACCCAACCCAGGCCCGTTGGGTTGGTCGATCCAACAAGTATCAGCAGCACGACTTGGTCTTCGAATGACCAAGTCAAGTCTTCAGTTAGGTTTGGTGGGTAACTGGAAGAGAGAATCTCTCCCAGAATCCCCCCAAATCTCGCCCACGATCATCACATGACCAGTGAACGTTGGAGTCACTTCCACTACTATAAATAAGAGGGCTTCTCTACTAAAAAGCTCTCTGAACTCTCCCAAGAAAATAGACATTACAATCTTGATCATAACTCCGATCACCGGAACCTATCTTTCAGTCACCTAACTGCTTTGCTCAGCCCAAGCATACCTAAGGCTAATTTCAAACCCCAACCTTTCTTGTTTCTTTATATTATATTACTGTTTCAAGTTCTTTTGCAGGTTCAGCTAATCCCAGACGACCATTCGTAGACGACAGCCGAGGTCATTCATCCACTTACCGGATCAGTTGCTTTGGGCCTGATTCAACCCGACCTACTCGACATACCAAGTCGATCGACCACCTACATATATTAGCTAGTATACTATAAATATATCTAAATTGTTTGTCTACATGAGAAAAATCGACGAAAACACACAACAAAAACTAAAATATTTATCTAAGTTGGGTATTGATATACAAAAGTAAGTATCAATACTTTAATCGAAATATTTTGACATATTTTTAGGTAATTGATATAAAAAATGTCCTTCGATATCATGACATGTACATGCACTTGGTCAAAGTTAGTGGGAGTTAGCTGTTTAATTGCCATGATTGAATAATTGCCCCACTGCATCAGTTTAGCAATTCCTCCATTTCCTCCGCAATATGGCTCCACGCCTCCACCACTCCTCCACCTCTGCATCAATTTAGTCCACTATTGCATTATTGTTTGAGTAATGCTAAACGTTCCAATTTTTTTTTCTCAAATGATGTGGCACGTGAGGTGTTAGCATTTGATAAATCATGATATTATATGGTAACTGAAATGATATTGACACTTCAGATGCTACATTATTTGGAACGGAATTTAGGAAAAAAAATTGGGACATCTAGCATTATTCTTATTGTTTATTGTTTCTATTTTTAAGGTTTAGTTGCATTCTTATTAGGAGTGTAAGGCTTATAAATAGCTTCAGAACTGTTTGAATGGATTTTATGGAATTATATGACAATTATCCTCTCAGTCTCTCTTATTTTGCTGCTCTCTATATCTGTAATTGATACATATCAGTTCTCTGATTTCTCCTCCCAAAATTAACTGATACATAATATATCCATGATATTTCGAGGATATTATATTGACCATAATTCTATATTTTGACAGAGAATTTCCAAACAGGACATATGTCATAACAAACAGGACAACAAATAGAAAGACAAGTTAAACAAATAACACACGAAAACAAATATCCGCAAAGACATCTAATAATCTGTTTATCTAAGTTGTTCCATATCATCATCTTTTTTTACTTGAAAAAATCTCTTGGCCTCTGCACAACTTTAACTTAATTTGATAACCATTTAATGATTTCGATGTCGTTGTAATAACAAGTGTGCAATTAAGAACAACACTTGAGTACTGACAAACCATGTGGCAACATTCCATTGGAAGGGTTAGTACTTAAGTATTTTCCTGTAATTAATGGGCCATAATTATTTCAAAAAAAAAAAACCTATTTCAGTTAATGGGCCATAATTAGAAAAAGGTCCAATTTAAATGGATGGGTCAAATAAGGGAGACAGACCATTAACTAAACGGCCCTGGCCCAAACGTCTGCAATTAATCTAAAGAAGTAATTACTGGCAACCTATCTGAGGTTTGCTAATTAACACTCAAAAACAACTTTATCAACAATTGACACTTACATCCCCTGCCATTAGTGTTGACCGTTATATTTAACTGTTGACTTTTTAAAAAACCTAAAAATACGAAACTACCCTTGACACCTGTTGACGGTGAAATTTGGATTGCCACGCACTCAACAATTATATCAATTTAATATAAAACAAGAAAATTAAGAACGCATGCAAAAGACATATTTTACGTGGAAAACCCTTGAATGGGAAAAAACCACGGCGCCCCTGAGGGTAGAAGAATAATACTAGGTTTATATTGCCTCGTTTCACATTTTGATCTCTCTTACAATTGCTCTCTTCTCTCTCTCTAAATTTCTGAACCCCTTCCTCATGGGATAGGTGGTTCTATTTATACATGTTTAATTAGGGTTTCCCCTTGTTTTTAGCCGTGTTATGATTCCTCGTTGTTCAGGGTCTTCTAAAAATTTAGGGTTTATTTCTGTGTTTCTGCCGAGTTGGTTCAGGCCCAGTGTACTGGTCCAGCGAGTACCTTCACTTTCTGGGTATCGTATCTTTGGCGAGCACATTTCTACATTCGGCGAGTAGGTATCTAGTTTCGACGACCATATCTTTGACTCCCTTTTGGCTTGAGCTATTTTATCATTCTGACTTGTCAAACTTCCTCCCTTGACCCGGTCAATGAGTGAGGTGGCAGTCTTTCGTTGGCTCTTTTGATGACGTGTCAGGTTGGCGAATTTATACATACAACAACACCTATAACTAAAAAAAAAAAAAAAAAAACTAATTTAATGAAAATCAAAAAAATAAAAAATAAAAAAAAATCTTAAATTATCTTTTAAAGAACGATGAAATCTGGAAACAAATTCAGAGATCTGGAAATAAAAAAGATATGGAAAAATTTCCCACAATTAACTGCAATTCATCTTTATCCAACTTCTCACACAAGTCCGATCAGCAATTTTCATTCACAAATTCCATCAATCAACTCAATCTCCATCTTCATCTCCATCCAACTTCTCATTCAACAAAATTACATCGACAAAATCACAGTCATCAAACATCTTAACCTCATCAATTAACAATTATCTGATCAGGGAACAAACTCAATAATCCAAGTTCTTATCAGATCCACCAAACACAAACCCCACCCCTATTAGTTTCTATGTTTTTCAAATTAGCTATTTTCCTTGTACTTTAATAATATATAATGTAAATTGAAATATTTTTGTTCTTTAGAAGTAAACCCAGAAACCAAAATTTACAAACCCATCTCTAAAATAAGCTAGCAACCTCCAATTGATTTTCTATCTCTGATTTTCAGCACCCTCCTCTTCTACCGCATCTTCAACATCTTAAAACCCCACAACGATGCCGACACCAGGAACGCTGCCGACACTACCCTTTCCCTCCGCATCTCTTAGTCCTTCGTCCTCGATCTCCAATCTGAACCAATCTGAACACCACAAACGCATTTACAGAAAAGATAAAAAAAAAAGTAACTTCCAATCAAAAATCATTATTCTACATTGAAACCCAAACGTTAAACAAAAATCAACAACAACAAAAAAAACAATCCAATACAAAAGACAGAAGTAGTGCCAAACTCTTGAGTTTTGAACATTGGAATTGCCTCCTCGTTAGTGGGTCCTTTCTTGACGACAACGGGCTCTTTCTCCACCATATGTTTTGCCTCGTTTAGACCCAAATCAGTGAACGTTGGACTTCCTGTATTATCTTGATTTTCACAGCTGCGTCGAACTTCTCTAGCTTCACATTGAATACCGTGTTCTCCGCCGCCTTCGCCTACACCGTCTTCTCCATAGATCGATCTCCATGATGGGATCCCGGCGATAAGATCTCCCTCATGATTCTCGGATCTCTGTCGGCAATGGGGATCTCATGTCTGAGATCTTCATCGGAGATAGTGACTATGGAGATCCAAATCGCCACCCATATGTTTTGCCTCTTTTTCAGATTTTATTTGTTTTTACTTTTAATTTCTTTTGATCTCCACTTTTATTTTGTAAGGTTAAAAGACGAAAATACCCATTGAAGTGTCAAAGTTAACGATCAAATTTGGTCAAACTTTAATGATATGGGAGGTTAATATCAATTTATTATAAAGTTGTTTTTGAGTGTCAATTAGCAAACTTCGGGTAGGTTTCCAGTAATTATTTCTAATCTAAATTCAACATGGCAGCACATCATCGGATGGCTTCCAATGTGACAAGCCACGTCATGGTCATGTTAACCACGTCAGCACCTAGTCGATGATTGTCGGCAAAAGGCAGTGACGTACCCACTCACGTCATTATTTGTGTGTAAATTTCGTTATTTTTTTTCTTCAGAAACTGAACCGAACCAAAAAAAAAAATTAATTCTAAACATCTAAACAACATTTTTTTATCCCATTGCTCGACAGAGGACTTCCTGACCTTGTGATAAGATCACTAGTTGATATGATTGTTGAATTGACGAAACCCGTATTCTGCTAGAGTAAAGGGGATAGATCCCCGTTACATTCTCCGATCTCACATTCTCCGATCCCATTTACATCAAGTTTGCAATTGGTTCGTGCCCATATGCGGCCAATGTCGCGGAAGTTACGGTCGGTGTCGAAAACCCATTCTTGATCATGTTTAAGTTCTCTGCCACCACCAGGCACGGCCTCTGGTAGCTGCAGTTGTTTGTACATTAAAATTGGCTGCATGGACGGAGGCCAATTGGAGACTTAACTAGTATAATAAGGAGGAATAATAGAGATTTTTGAAGGAAATCAAATTCATATTTGGGTTCAGAAACAGAGAGATGATGGAATTAGCTCTATTGTTATTTGTTTCTTCTCAGTAAACTATCTTCAAGGAACCTGTTGGGAAATTGTCTAGAGTCTGGCTTCCATTTAAGTCAAAAGTCAAAAGTCGGCAAAAGCGTCCATCGGTGGAGAGACAGATGGTTCTCCACACGGATCTTCATAAATAACGTTGAAACCAGAGGTATCAAAAGTCAGCAACAAATTGACTGATCACAACTCACAAGAAGGTATAACATATAATCCCATAAGCATTTACTGTTTTCGTACCTTGAATTAACCTCTTTGATGCCTTCTTCTTCGCTGTCGTTGGACCATTCTTCAATTTGGGCCAACTAAATGGCCCAGGTCCAAACATGTGCAAGGCAAGCCACATCATGATAATGTTAACCGCGCCAGCAGTAGCTGATGACATGATTGGTCACGTCAACAAAAGGCAATGACATCATCATTTGCGTTTAAAATATGTCAAAATTAGTTATGGTTTTGTTGATTTTAATTTGTTTGATTAGTGATTTATTTTTAGAATGTGAACGTATAGCTGATAACAGTGGAAGTTGGCAATTGTTAGTTCGACTCCTATTTTTCGTATTAGAATGAAACGATTAAGTTGGGTTGAATAATTTGACTGAAATGTAGTGTTTATCTGCTTTATCACATTTATATAAATTTGAAATCAGCTCAACAATTGTGACATAAATGCCATGCTACACTAACATGTTGAATAATTGCAGAGAAAATGGAATAACAAAGACTCAATTGGCTAAAGAATTTGGGATTGAAGGGAACCTTGAATATTGTAGAGGGATGCTTATGAGGCAACCAGCAGTTGTGAGGACAAAGGAAACTAGTGATGACATGCTTATGCTTACAACTCTCAAATTAGCAGCAACATTGCAGAGCCAAATTAAGTGATTGGAGGGCAAAACACAACCGGTGGGACAAATAATAAAAGTGTTGGTGGAATCCCAATCCGAATATTAACCTGTTATGTGACAGTTTCATTCGATTGACACGTAAATACACTTTATTTCAGTTGGGGCAGAACACGACCTTGTAGTCGGCGCCGTTGGGGCAAGTAAACGTGCTGGTTGCATCATCCATGGGGTAAGTGTACACGTCTGGGCACAAATCCTTCAAAGACTGGGAGTAGGCCGTAGGGCCACAATTACCATCATTACAACAAAACTGATTGTTTTTGAAAACGGCACATGGATGATAACAGCCACCAGAGTGTCTCAACTCAGTTGGGCACAAACCGTTGATGTCAGCCGTACACTTGATCACTCTGGTGCAATCACTAGAGGTTCCTCTGAATTCCAACGGTACGTTGAACCCTTCCATTAAAGAGACATCAAAGAAATCCAGATTGTTGAATTCACGAAACGCGTATTCTGCTAGAGTACGGGGGGGGTGTAGCGTTGGATGCAACACAGTATAGAGCCCCGTTACAGTCTCCGGTCTCACATTTGCCGATCCCATTTGCATCAAATTCGCAATTGGTTCGTGCCCATATGCTGCCTTTGTCGCTGAAGTTAGGGTCGGTGTTAACAACCCAATCTTGACCATGTTTGAGTTCCCTGCCACCACCAGGCACGGCCGCTGCCCAAACAGTATAGGTGCAGTTGTTAAGTATGGTAAAAGTGGCTGCGTGGATGGAGTCCGTTTCGAGACTTGACAACAAGTAAAGAGTATTCACAATGAAGGAGGAAAAATAGAGATTTTTTAAGGAAATCATATTTGGGATCGAAGAGAAAGAGTGATGAACTGATGATGGAATTAGCTCATAATTTGGAATATATTTAGAAAGAACCTATTGGAAATTTCCAAGACGATGCATGTGTCAGTGTTACCCTCTACCCTTTTTTAAAGTCAAAAGTCAAAAGTCAAAAGTCAGCAAAAAACTGACTCCATACTTGGAGAATGGAGCCAGACATGGATCTTTGTTTGCAGGAGATTCCGGTTTGAGGGTTCGTATACAAAAACAAAATTTTTAAGGTGATCAAAGTGAAAAAAATTTAAACCCCTTCTCCCTCCACCCCTGCAATAATGTTAAAATTAGATAAAATAAGGTTATAAATTCGAGTCGTACTAATTTTTAAAAATTGTAATAATTCAAATAATAAAATTCATTTTTCGTAACATAATTAATCCTAAAAGATCGGTAAATGTTGTAATTACCAATCAAGATCAATCAATCTATCGCAGCAGCGACATATCTCACAACAACTCGGTGGACAGTAAATAGAAAGATAGACACAAAAACATCAATTTTTCTTATATAGACACACAATTCAGTTATACTTATATCATATTAATATATATCATTACACTTTTATCATGTGTATTATTATAATTGAAGTTATGTTGCTTACATGGTAAAGTGTGGTGATAATAATACACATGTCAAAAATGTGCTGATGTATATTAGCTAGGATGCTATAAATATATCTAAACAGTCTTTCTATTATCAGTTCGAACTGACAACGAATTGACAAAAGTTATATTAGTTCCTTGTATGTGGGCCACTAAATTTAAATACTTTAACTGATAAGTGCATACAGCCAAGTCAAAGTATTTAAATCCAGTGGCCTATATGCAAGGAACTGATATAACTTTTATCAGTTCGAACTGATAATAGAATTTTTGTATATCTAAATTAGTTACCTACAGGAGAAAAATTGACGAAAACACGCTACAAAAACTAAAATATTTATCTAAGTTGGGTATTGATGAACTTTAATCGAAATATTTTTATATATATTTAGGTAATTGATATAAAAAATAACCTCCGATATCAAGACATGTACATGGACTTGGTCAAAGTTAGTGGGAGTTAGCTGTTTAATTGCCATGATTGAATAATTGCCCCACTGCATCAGTTTAGCAATTCCTCTATTTCCTCCGCGATATCGCTCCACCACTCCACCTCTCCATCAGTTTAGTCCACAATTGCATTATTGTTTATTGTTTCTATTTTTTAGGTTTAGTTGCATTCTTATTAGGAGTGGCTTATAAATAGCTCCAGAAAAGTTTGAATGAATTTTATGGAATTACATGACAATTATCCTCTCTGTCTCTCTTATTTTGCTGCTCTCTGTATCTCTAATCGATACATATCAGTTCTCTGTTTTCCCCTCCCAAAATTAATTGATACATAATATATCCATGATATTTTGAGGATATTATATTGACCATAATTCTATATTTTGACAGAGAATTTCCAAACAGGACATGTGTCATAACAAACAGGACAACAAATAGAAAGACAAGTTAAAAAAAACACACGAAAACAAATATCCGCAAAGACAGCTAAAAGTCTGTTTATCTAAGTTGTTCGATGTCATCAAATTTTTTTACTTGAAAAATCTCTTGGCCTCTGCACAACTTTAACTTAATAACTTATAATCCGATAGTCATTTACGGATGAATTATGCTTGGGTATATAATCCGATAGTCATTTACGGATGAATTATGCTTGGGTACTGGCCGGTTAGTACTTAAAATACTGATCTCAGTATGGGAGAGTAGCACGTGGCCTTTTTTGTTTTACATTTTACATTTATCTCACAAATTAGGCCACGTGCTACACTCCTATTGATGGGATCAGTATTTTGGGTATTGACTGGTTAGTACCCAAGCATTATTTTATACTGATTTCGTACTTTGAATCAGTATCTTTGGTTCCTTTTTCGATGTCGTTGTAATAACAAGTGTGCAATTAATGGGCCATAATTATTTAAAAAAACAATTAAAAAAAAAAACTATTTCAGTTAATGAGCCATAATTAGAAAAAGGTCCAATTTAAATGGAAGTGTCAAATAAGAGGGACGGACCATTCTTCAATTTGGGCCAACTAAAAGGCCTAGGCCCAAACATCTACAATTAATCTAATTTCAACATGACAGCACGTTATGGGATGGCTTACAACGTGGCAAGCCACGTCATGGTCATGTTAACCACGTCAGCACCTAGCCGATGACGTGATAACATTGTCGACAAAAGGTAGTGACATACCTACTCATGTCATTATTTATGTGTAAATTTCTTTATTTTTTCCTCGAGAAACCGAACCGGGAAAAAGAAGAAGAACATTTCCAGGCATCCAACACCGTTTTTTTTTTTTTTTTTTCCAATGCTTGACAGTGGACTTTCTGATCTCGTAAGCTAGTGTTCAAATGTGGATTTTTGCACATTGTTATAAGTTTGCTAGTTGATATGATTGGAATTACATATAAAAATATGTCAAAACTAGTGGTTATGGTTTTGTTGATTTTTGTTTAATTATTGATTTATTATTATCTAAATGTGATCAACAGATAGCTAATAACAGTGTAAGGGGCTGTTTGTTTTTTTCACTATAAGACTTATTGCCTCTTATATCTTAAATTAAGATAAATCAGTTTGTTTGTTTTTCCAACTTATATCTTATTTTAAGATATATATGTCTTTTAGAAAAAGTAAAATTTTTTGACTTTTATTTTATTCAAAAAGTGATATGGTAGAGTTTTTTTAATAAAAGTCCACAAATGTCCTATAACAATTCATACATTTATAATTTTATCCATACATAATAAAATCCTAAAAATTAATTTTCCAAAAATTTCCAATTTTGAAGAAACCCTAACACAACATAATCAATTTTATATTTATAATAAGTCATCCAAAATGAAAAAAAACAAACATATCATAGTGTCTTAATTTATAAGACTTATTTATATGTCTAATAAATTAAGGTCTTATAAGACTTTAGATAAAAAAACAAACAGCCCCTAAGTCAATAATTGTTCGTTCGACTCTATTTTTCGTACTAGAATGAGATGATTAAGTTGGTTTGAATAATTAATTCAGCTGAAAAGTAGTGTTTATTTGCTTTATCACATTTATATAATGAAATCAACACAATGATTGTGATATAAAATTCCATGGCTACACTAACACTAAATAAAGCTAGCTTTAACTCTACGATGGCCTTTTTAATGATCACAGTCATGGTGTATGGAAGAAGATAAGATTTGATGGTATGTACTTTTATAAAAAATTTACAACTTTAAAGCTAAGAACTCAATTGTAGATGCCTTACTTTGGTCCCAAAGGCATCAAATCAGAAAACGAACAAATTAACACTTTGAATTCTTAATTAGCATGAAACTAAAATATACATAACCCTATTAGAATCCTCCTCCTTTTTTTAAAGAAACTTACTCTCTATCCAATGGCGTAGTGATAAAAATGAATAAGCATATAACCAAGAAGATTGTTCTAGAAGGGCATACTACAGCAGTGTTTATTTATTTATTAAGCATTACAATTCAGGGGTCTGTCGGGACCTGTCGAGATCAAACCGTATATGTACGATTTAGATATCTACTCCTATAATATAAGATATCCCCTTTCACAACACCAAAATGAAAGAAAACTCTCCATACATACTTGTAAAATACGCAAGGTACAACTTCCCCACGTGGAAGAGAAAGTGCACTACCACATTTGCTAAGATTGATGTACTACTAGTATTATTTGTTAGGCTTGAAAGTAAACGTTCTTTATATTCATGCATTTTCTTTGGACCATGAGTTTTTCATTTTTCATATCCATAAACCTAAAACGTTAACGAATAACGAATCTCAAGATTTACATAATTTATACAAAATATATCTCACTCGATAACAATATGAGATGTAATGGTAAAAGAATAATTTAATTTAGAAAAATATATTTATTTTTTCGACATTCTTCTTTTTGACAAGTTAGGCTATGCTTAAAAAGAAAGGTCTAGGGAAATAATTATAAGGTTAATTGGCACTAATACCCCCTGAACTATGGCCAAATTTGCACTTTATCCCTTATACTTTTTTTTTCGCCATTAGACCCCACTGAACTCTCATAAATTGGCAATCGTTAGAGTGTGGGGGCAAATTCCTTCAACGATTGCCAATTTATGAGAGTTCATGGAGGTTTAGTGGCGAAAAAAAAGTATATGAGACATAGTGAATATTTTAGAAGTGTTTAGGAGAAATCCGTGCCAATTAGCCTAATTATAATTAATAAACTCCTAGTACATACCATCTAAATTCAATCTACATGAATATTTCTCGATTTTTCAGATGCATTTGAATATGTACAAAAATACAATCATCTCTTCCAACAACAGCTTTTCAATTTAGCAAATCAATCTTTTTCGTACTGAAATTTGACTAGAACAAAGAAAAAAATAATGGTCGGTTATTTCATATTATTTTAATATAATAATTTTGTAGTACGGTCGGTCTTGAATCATTCTTGAATTTTTTTTAGGGCAAATTGCACTGCACCCCTTGAGGTTTGGGTAAGGTACATTTAATTGGAAAAATTTTAGTATTATACACTAACACCCCCAAGAATTAAATTTGACTTTAAAAATGCCTAAAATGCCACTAGTTATATTATTTTATACTTTATTTTTTTTACCTTTTAACCAAAAACTTTATAAACATTAATAAAAAAATTAAAAAAATTAATTTTTTTAAGGATATCTGTTAATAGGGATAAAAAAAGCTCTAAATATCCAAACTATTTATTTATTTAATTTTTTAAAAACTATTTATTTATTTATTTATTTTAAATTCTTTATTTAATTTTTAAAAATATTTATTTATTTAATTTTTTAAAACTATATATTTATTCAATGAATCATATCCTTTATTTAATTTTTTTATTTTATTAAAGTTTATAAAGTTTTTGGTTAAAAGGTAAAAAAAATAAAGTATAAAACAATGCAACTAGGGGCATTTTAGGCATTTTCAAAGTTAAATTTAAGTCTTGGGGGTGTTAGTGTATAATACCAAAACTTTTCTAACTAAGTGTACCTTGCCCAAACCTCAAGGGGTGGAGTGCAATTTGCCCTTATTATTATTATTATTATTATTATTATTTTAATGTTATAAAACTAAATTAACGTATAGTTTTGTAAAATGTAACGTTACGAAACTTCTGAAAAATAAAAAACAGAAAACTTCAGGACCATCATGATCAGCAAATCACCCCATTTTAACATCAATTTGTTGTCAACATTCACTCTAATTAGAATCCCATGTGTCACATTAAACATTTCATTTTAAGGTCTTGATTTAGCTTCTTCAACCACTGAAGTTGAATTTTTCTATTACTTAATCAAATAATTTTTCTAATGAGATCGACCTTCGTCAGCCGCCACTTAACTATTGAATGCAATATTGGTTAGCTTGCCATTTTTCCATCAATTTTGTCAATGTCCCTTCTAAATCGGTCATGATTGAATTTAAATTAAGAAAACTAAAAAGTCAAAATTTTAACATACTTTATGCAAAGTTAAATTCATCAAATCCAAATTATCCAATGGATTTGATAATTAATTACGTAAAAAATGGCAAGAACTAATCTACCAAACATCAATACTTATTATTATTTTAAAAAATTAATGTTAATTAATTTGTAATAATGCAAAATACATTTAGTATTAAAGGATTTTATTTCATGCATGTAATATACAACCTGCTGGTCCTGATTTTCTGAAATTGAGAACTGAATTTTGCTTCTATTATGCTCTAACCCTAAATAAAAAAAAGATTTTGATCCCCTCTCCTCACCTCATCTTGTCCTCACCTTGTTATAACTTAAATCAATGGTCTTGATTAATTCTATTTTTGGTAGAGTTAAAACATAAAAATTAATAGAAATAATTCAGATCATTGATTTGCTATATTAGACATGTTGCAATAGATTATGAACGTGAGGATAAAGTGAGGATAATCAAGGTGATGAGAGGAACAAGATCCAAAAAACAATTAATCTCTATGGTACTTATCTTGCATAGGAAGGCGCATCATGCATGTCAGCAACCCCCCCACTGGTCCATCTAACGGTGTTTGCTCATCTATTTAAATACCGAGGAAACCTTAAGACAACATGAACTAAAACATTGGCCTCAGCGGGTCTGGTGCGACCTTCCAAATAAGGGTGACGCCGGTTCAGTTCGAACCGTGGAACCGAACCATAAAAACCTGAATCAAAACCGAACCGAGAATCAGAACCAGGGTGGTTTCGGTTTCGGTTCCCTAAAATCCATAACCGAAACTGAACCGCCGGTTCAGTTCCGATCCCTGATTGACTAGTTTTAATTTTATTTTTTTAAATCAGCTGATCATTGGAGGAACTTGTGGAACCGGAACCGGACTGAACTGGAACCGGCTCATCCTAACTTCCAAAGGCACCAGACTTCATTTTTACTCTCAAGTCTCAACAGCATAAAACTATATATTGTGCTACACTGGTACATTTTCTACTTATCGAAAGTTGTTCAAATCTTATGTTTAGAACGAACTATATAAATATATATATATATATATATATATATATATATATATATATAAATGAATGGATTCCTTAAGTTATTTATCACTAAAGTTAGAGTTGAATTTTCCTTTCCAAAAGTTAAAAGTGTTGGAAAATGCTCCTACAAATTGGAAAAAAATAAAAAAATAATAATAATAATAGAAAAGAAAAGGAAACAATAAAGAAATTGAAGAGAATTTTGAAAAAGAATAATAGTGAGATTAAAGAAACAAATATATAACATTAAATAAGACAGAAACATAGAAGTATAGAACTAGTGATATCTCTAAAAAAAAAAAATAAAAAAAAAAAAAAAAAAAAAAAAAAAACATAGAACTAGTGCTTCATTAAATTGTTATACATATATTGAAATATAACACCAATTGGGTCTGGGGCTGTCGGGATATGCTGAGAGTCTGAGATCAAGCACTACATACGTGGCCAGATATTTACTTCCATAATTAGGAGGTATCTATAACAACTAGGTTGAGAAGTCTTCTCACACTTTACGGTTTTATGAACAAATATGAAACAATATATACAATGTAAGATTTTGAACCCCGGTCGTGGAGCTTCATTTTGAAGACTCCAACCACCAAGGTAAATGTTTAGTGCTTCATTAAATTATTGAACGGGCCCTCAACAGTATAAAACTATATATTGTGCTACACTGGTACATTTTCTACTTATAGAAAGTTGTTCAAATCCTATGTTTAGAACAAACTATATATATATATAAAAGAATGGATTCCTTAAGCTATTTGTCACTAAAGTTAGAGTTGAATTTTCCTTTATAAAAAGTTAAAAGTGTTGGAAAATGCTCCTAAAAATTAGAAAAAAAAAAAATAATAATAGAAAAGAAAAGGAAACAATAAAGAAATTAAAGAGAGTTTTGAAAAAGAATAATAGTGAGATTAAAGAAACAAATATATAACATTAAATAAGACAGAAACATAGAAGTATAGAACTAGTGATATCTAAAAAAAAAAAAAAAAAACATAGAACTAGTGCTTCATTAAATTATTGAGATATATCCCTAGCTTTACTATCAAGTTACACTTAAATTACTGTACTTCCTGTAATATATAAAACCTGACAGAAAGTCTGAAATATTCATTCACCTGTTTGTAATCTCAGAATTCAGGCTGGCAATTCTTTTTCTGTACTTGAAGTACGTATCTCACAATTAGTTCTCTGAAGCAAGTTTTTATCTGGTAAGTCATCAGTTATATTATTATAAGTTTATAACAAATATTAAGAAATAAAAAGGATTTACATGCATGCATTATTATTAGGGAGATTCTAAACAAAATACGAATTTTATATTCTTTTTTTTTTTTCTTTCTAAAACAACCGTCTGGTTTCAAATTTAGAAGAATTTTTATGCACAATCAGGAGTTTTTATTAATTAAATTTTGAAATTATAAATCGTACTCAATATAAGTACCTGTTAAGTCATCAAATCATTAAAATTCATGCAATTTGTACATATTTATTTGTATGATCAAATGCATCTGTCTTAAAGTTGAAACATTACTGCAGTTGGACACAGATGGGTGTAGACAAATTGTTTCGAGACGATTTTGTACAACAATGGAACGGAATTGAAATCCGATTCTTAATCTTCCTCAGCCTTCTCCTACAGATAATCCTCATCCTCTTCGGTGCCCGTCGAAAATACACTTCAACAAATTGGATAAGAATCCTTGTTTGGTCAGCATACATGATGCTACACTCTGTTGTAACAGTTTCCTTGGGGCACATCTCCAACAATCAAGCAGATTCTTCTAAAAATTTCTCATCAGTTCCAAAAGACAAGCTCCAGGAATTTTGGACACCATTCCTTCTTGTGCATCTGGGAGGCCCTGACACTATCACAGCATATGCCCTGGAAGACAATGACATGTGGTTGAGACACCTTGTTGTGCACGGTGTCCATGTCGGAACTGCATTGTATATCTTCATACAGGCCTGGGAAAACGATCCATTAATGTTCATTGCAATCCCCATTTTGATCTCCGGACTTGTCAATTATGGAGGGAGGACTTTGGCACTCAGGTCCTCAAGCACACGATGTTTAAAGGATGGTTTGTTTTCAGCTCCAGATCCTTGTAGCGATTTCATTAAACATGTTGAAAAAGATCATTCGTTCGAAGGAGATCGTGATCATCAGGATCAATTAATGGAGGAGGGATCATCATCATCATCATCAGTACTGTCGGTAATGGTTTTACCACAAGATGGTATTGATGATCCGAAGGATCATCGTCTAGTTGAAGCGTATTTCATGTTCAAGAGATTAGAGTATCTTTTCGTAGGCTTAGTTCTTGACTATTACGAAAGGATAGGCATCTATTCCATAATAAGAGACAAATCAGCTGAAGATTCCTTCAAATTGGTAGCAATTGAGCTTGGATTCATGTATGACACTCTCTACACCAAGGCCACCATTGTTTGCTCTCGATTTGGTATCGTTTTTTCGCTGTATAAGCTTCTTTTCTTCTGTTTCAGCTGTAGTTGTCTTCTCAGTCATGAATTTGCTGTTCCATAGATATTCAAAAACCGACATCTTTTTAACCTACTCACTTCTCGCCGGGGCTGTATTTGTGGAGGTTTATGCAATCATGGTACTCTTTTACTCAGACTGGACTAGACTTTGGTTGATCAAGTGCAAAAAAGCACAACATAATTTGGTCTCAAAATTCCTTGTTGATCATCTTTGGAGGTTCACTAGTCCTTCTCATTCACTTGTGAGTAATAAGTACCAGAAAAGGTGGTCTGGATCCATGTCACAGTTCAACTTGATAAGTTATTGCCTTGAAAACATGCAACATCGATGTACTGGAGTTCAGAAATTACCTTATTTTGGAAAATGGTTAGAGAATTATAGGTACTTGACTCGAGTAAATGTGAACGCTGATCTACAGGAATTGATCTTCAATCAACTGAAAAAGAAAGGTGATATACTTATAGATATTAATGTTTCATATGTTGTGTTGCGCAATGAATTCTTGGCTCATAGGGGCGATCATGCACTTAAAATACAACAACATCTTGGTGATCGCTTTCATTGGAGCACGACTGAGGTAGACTTTGATCTAAGTCTTCTTATTTGGCATATTGCTACAGATGTATGTTACTTGCTTGATCTCGATCATGTCCATGGAGACGAAAATAAACTTCATCCAAAATGTAAAATTAGCAAATACTTATCGGATTACATGTTGTATCTTTTGGTGTTCTGTCCGTCTATGCTGCCTAAAGGGCCAATTGGCGAAATAAGGTATAAGGAAACTTGTACCGAGGCCATGGAATTTTTCAAGAAAAGAAGGAATGTGAGGTTGCCTAGTAAAAAATGTGACGCTTTCAAGGAATTGCTTCATGATGATACGTTGAAAGATCTTCTTTCTAGATCAGAAAGAGAAGCAAAAGGGCCGTGTTCACGAAGAAGAAATCAGTCCGTGTTATATCAGGGATGTAAGCTTGCCAAGCAATTCCTGGAGTTGGGAACCCAAAGCAGTAGCTTCTCCGACGAAGATGGTAGTGCTTCCAAAGAAAATTGGGAGATAATAAGCGAAGTCTGGGTGGAAATGTTGGCATATGCTGCACATCATTGTGGGTGGAAAGCACATTGTGAACAACTTAGAAATGGTGGAGAGCTACTCACTCATGTTTGCCTTCTCATGGTGCATCTTGGATTAAGCAAACAGTTTGTGTTTACAATTTGAATGCTTACCCCTAACAGTTTGTGTTTACAAAACGTTACCCGACTTACCCCTAACAGTGAAATCTTCATCTAGTATATACTCTAGCATGAATGTCCCCCGAGCAGAGCATCAAATCCACGAAGCCAAATTAAGCGCTTGAAGGGCAGAACACGACCTTATAGTCAGTGCCGGTAGGGCACTAGGGCAAGTAAACGTGCCAGTTACATCATCAAAGGGATAATTGTATACATTTGGGCACAAATCTTTGAAAAACTTGAAATAGGCTTCAGTAGAATCACAATTTGCTCTTTCTTCATTGCAACAAAACTGTTTGTTTTTGAAAACGTCACATTGATGATAACAGCCACCAGAGTGTCTCAACTCAGTTGGGCACAGACCGTTGATGTCACCAACACATTTGATCACTTTTGTGCACTCAATAGATGTTCCTCTAAATTCCATAGGTAGGTTGAACCCATCTAGTAAAGAGATATCAAAGAAATCCATATTGTTGACTGCACGAAATGCATATTCTGCTAAAGTACAAGGGGTAATGTAGCGTTGGATACAACACAGTATAGAGCCCCATTACAGTCTCCGGTCTCACATTTTCCGTTACCATTTGCAATTGGTTTGTGCCCATTTGCGGCCTGTGCCGCTGAAGTTTGGGTCGGTGTTGAAAACCCATTAATGACCAGGTTTTAGTTCCCTGCCACCACCAGGCATGGCGGCTGCCCAAACCGTGTAGCTGCAGTTGTTTTGTACATTAAAATTGACTGCATATATGGATGGAGTCCAATTTGAGAATAACAAGTATAAAGTATTGCAAATGGAGGAAAAATAGAGATTTTTGAAAGAAATCAACCTCATATTTGGGAAGAGAAAGAGCGATGGAATTAGCTCTATTGTTATTTGTTTCTTCTTGGTAAATTATCTTCAAGGAACCTGTTGGAAATTTTCAGGAGTCTGGCTTCCATTTAAGTCAAAAGTCAGCAAAAGCCTCCATCGAAGAAGTCAAAAAGAAAAAGGTGGTTCTGAACATGTACACCGATCTTGATAAATAACGTTGAAACTAGAGGTATCAAAAGTCAGTAACATTGTTTGACTGATCACAACAACGTATAACATATAATCCGATGAGCGTTTACCTTGAATCAACATCTTTGATGCCTTTTTCTTTGCTGTCCTTGTAATAACTAATAACAGATACTAGTAACTAACAAGTGTGCAATTATGATGGGCCATAGTATAAAAACTATTTCAGTTAATGGGACATAATTAACAAAAAAAGGCCCAATTTAATTGGACGGACCATTCTTCGATTCGGATGGTCTTCTTATTTGATAAATTGATAATGCGGTAGAATACGATCATAGTCTTCTTATTTGGCACATTGCTACCGATCTATGTTACCATAATGATCTTGATGATAACCGTGGAGATGTTAACAAACTTGATCAAAAATGAAAAATTAGCAAATATTTGACAGATTACATGCTGTATCTTCTAGTCTTTTGTCTAACCATGCTGCCCAAAGGGAATGGGGAGATAATATATTAAGACACCCATAGATTTTTGAAAGAAAGGCATGCAATGTTTGAAGGAGGCAAAGGAAAGCATGCACCGTTGGAAGCTCATATAAGCGGTTTATTTCTTTCAGTAAGAGACAAATGTTCAGTGCTACCAGATGGATGTAAGCTTGCCATGGTATTGAAAAATGTGGAATCATATTGGCATAAGTACGTACAACACATGAGAGATAATAAGCGAAGTGTGAATGGAAATTTTGGCATATGCTGCCAATCGTTGTGGGTGGAAAGCACATTGTGAACAGATTAGAAATGGTGGAGAGCTACTTACTCATGTTTGCCTTCTCATGGTGCATATATCTTGGATTAAGCAATCAGTTTGTGGATACAGTTTGAGTGCTTGAAGGGCAGAAAACACGAACTCTAGTTGGTGCCGGTGGCGCAAGTAATAAACATGCTGGTCGAATCTTAATCTAAATATTAACTTGTAATGTGACAATTTCATTCATTTTAAATGGAAAATACATATTAACTTCATCAATTGCTTTGTGAATGAAACTATCATATCATAAATTATGATTCTAAGAGTCCATATCCGTAATGTAATTTATGCTAACAAATTGCTTAAATATTGCTATGCAAAATTACAAGTGCATAATTTCTATTGCATACAAAACTTTACCCCTAACAATGAAATCTTCATCTAGTACTCTAGCATGAATGTCCCCCGAGCAGAGCAGCAAATCCGCGAAGCCAATTAAATTAAGTGCTTGAAGGGCAGAACACTACCTTATAGTCAGTGCCGGTAGGGCAAGTAAATATGGCTGTTTTGTCATCATAGGCAAAAGAGTAGGCGTTTGGGCACAAACCCTTGAAAAACTTGAAATAAGCCGTAGTAGGAGGACATTCATCAGTAGTTCCTAAACAACAAAACTGTTTGTTGTTGAAAACAGTACATGGATGATAACAACCACCTGAGTGTCTCAACTCAGTTGGGCAAAAACCGTTGATGTAACCAACACATTTGATCACTTTGCTGCAGTCACTAGAGGTTCCTCTGAATTCCATCGGAACATTGAACCCGAGTACTAAAGAGATATCAAAGAAATCCGTATTGTTGTTGAATGCACGAAACGTGTATTCTGCTAGAGTATAGGGGGGTTTACCCCAACCCGAAGGTAGACAGTATAGAGTCCCATTACAGTCTCCGGTCTCACATTTTCCTGTCCCATTTTCATCAAATTCGTAATTGGTTCGTGCTCATATGCGGCCGTTATCTTCAAAGTTAGGGTCGGTGTTGACAACCCAATCTTGACCATGTTTGAGTTCCCTGCCACCACCAGGCACGGCCGCTGCCCAAACCGTATAGGTGCAGTTGTTATGTACGGTAAAAGTGGCTGCGTGGATGGAGTCCGATTTGAGACTTAACAACAAGTAAAGAGTATTTAGTTATTTACAATGAAGGAGGAAAAATAGAGATTTTTTAAGGAAACCATATTTGGGATCGAAGAGAAAGAGTGATTAACTGATGATGGAATTAGCTCAATTATACTGATTTGGTTTTGTTAATTTGGAATGTTATTTAGAAAGAACTGATATGTGCATTATTGACCCACTACCGTTATCCAAGACGATGCATGTGTCACCCTCTACCTTCTTTTTAAGTCAAAAGTCAAAAGTCAGGAAAAGACTCCATCGTTGGACAATGGAGACAGATGGTTCTCCAATCTCCACATGGATCTTTGTTTGCCAGAAATTCCAGTTTGGGGTTAGTATATAAAAACAAATTTTTAAAGGGAATCAGAGTGAAAAAATTTAAAATTTTGTAACAATTTTATAATTTTTTACATGTTTTTTACTCCCCCACCAGCTGCCTCTCCCTCCGCCAATCATGTTAATGTTAATAAGATTATATATTCGAGTCATATCGATCTCTAAACATTGTAATAATTCAAAAAATAAAATTTATTTTTGGTAACATAATTCCTAAGAGATTGGTAAATGTTGTAATTACCAATCAAGATCAATTAATCTGTCACAACAAAGACATATGTCACAACAACCTGATAGACAATAAATAGAAAAATAGATACGAAAACATCAATTTTTCACGTATAGGCATGCAATTTAGGTATACTTATATCATACTAATACATATCACCATATTTGTGCCATGTGTATTATTATGATTGAAGTTATGTTACTTATATGGTAAAAGTGTGATGATGTATATTAATATGCTATAAATATACTTATATTGTGTGCATATAAGATCAAAATTGACGAAAACAACACAACAAAAACTAAATTATTTATCTAAGTGGGGTATTGATATTTATTGATATACAAGAGTAAATATCATTACTTTAATCGAATTATTTTGATATATTTTAAAAATATTTTTAGGTGATTGATATAAAAAATATCCTTCAACACCATAATTCTATATTTCGACGAGAATTTCCAAAAATTTGGACCCCAACAGTTTCACCGAAAATGATGTTTACTTCCTTGGTGTCTTGGTGATATGTTAGGCCAACTCCAATGGGACACTATATTAGTGCAAAAACACCAATTTGGTGCAATTTGGTGCTCTCCGTTGAATCTGTTACATATGTCATAACAAACAGGACAACAAATAGAAAGACAAGTTAGACAAATAACACACAAAAACAAATATCCGTAAAGACTGCTAATAATCTGTTTATCTAAGTTGTTCGATTCGGTACCGAATCGAACATTCAACATTCAAGCAATGGAAGCTATTTGTAAAAAGCTTGACGAAGCGAATGGAAATATTGGTTATATTTGGAAGAGTATTATGCATGTGCATCCTCTTCTATGTCATTGTGCTGACTTGAGCTCCATTGAGGTTGGGAGATCCAGCCCCCATATTGTGTTTTTAGTTCTTATGTACATATTTTAACTCAAAATGACGTCCATGGATTAGAGTATATGATTTTTTATTTATTTATAATTTTTTGTGAAAATATTGAGTAAAGATTTTTGTACCTGGCTAGAAAGCAATTGCATCTTTTCCCTACATTTCATTTACTATTTTTACTAAGCCGATTCTTTTAATTTGTGTACTTTGATTCTTCCATTTTTTTATTCCAACTCTATTTCTTGTACTTGTGCTCTCTTGGGAATGTTTATGGCTTCTAAAAATGCTAAGCATTTTATGTCTTCCTATATATATATATAGTACGAGAGAATGTATAATAATAGATGGATTTTTTAGGCCTAACCTCATCAATTCCAGCCTTCATATGGTTTAATTAATAGAAAAATATGCATTTAATTTTGGATTCAAAACGGCTAGTTTGAAGCAGGAACCAAACCAGTTATAATAGTGTTTTGTTAGGGGGTTTTCTACCAGATTGATTGAAGTAGCTAAGAATAATTAGTTTGTGATGTGGTATAAATAAATAAAGCTAGCTTTAACTCTAGGATAGCCTTTTTAATGATCACAGTCATGGTTTATTGAAGAAGATAAGATTTGATGATATGTACTTCTATAAATTTTTACAATTTTAAAGCTAAAAACTCAATTGTACATACCTTATTTTAGTCCCAAAGGCATCAAATCTGAAAACGAACAAACACTTTGAATTCTTAATTTGCATGAAACTAAAATATATATAACCCTATCAGAAATGGTGGAGAGCTACTCACTCATGTCTACCTTCTCATGGTGCATCTTTGAGTAAGCAAATAGTTTGTGGATATAGTTTGAGTACTTGAAGGGCAGAAAACACGAACTCTAATCCGCGCCCGTGGGGCAAGTAATTAACATGATGGTTGAATCTTAATCTGAATATTATCTTCTATTGTAACAATTAATTTCATTCTTTTGACACTAAAATACATATTAACTTCACTTGCTTCATGAATGCTTCGTGAATGAAACTAACATATCATAAATTAGGATTCTAAGAGTCAATATCCGTACTGTAATTTATGCTAACAAATTGCTTCAATATTGCTATGCAAAATTACAAGTCCATAATTTCTATTGCGTACAAAACTTTAACCCTAACAATGAAATCTTCATCTATTACTCTAGCATGAATGTCCCCCGAGCAGAGAAGCAAATCCGCGAAGCCAATTAAATTAAGTGCTTGAAGGGCAGAACACTACCTTATAGTCAGTGCTGGAAGGGCAAGTAAACGAGCTGGTTTCAACATCATCAAAGGGATAAGTGTTTGGGCACAAATCTTTGAAAAACTTGAAATAAGCTTCAGTAGGATAATAACAACTCACTGAACCTTCATCGCAACAAAACTGTTTGTTTTTGAAAACGGTACATGGATGATAACAGCCACCAGAGTGTCTCAACTCAGTTGGGCACAGACCGTTGATGTCACCAACACATTTGATCCCTTTCGTACACTCACTAGAGGTTCCTCTGAATTCCATAGGTACGTTGAACCCATATAGTAAAGAGATATGAAAGAATTCCGAATCGTTGGCTGCTCGAAGAAACACGTATTCTGCTAGAGTATAGGGTGGTACTACTACTGCAGCGTTGGATTCATTACAGTATAGAGCCCCGTTACAGTCTCCGGTCTCACATTTTCCGATCCCATATGCATCAAATTCGCAATTGGTTCGTGCCCATATGCGGCCAGTTTGGATGAAGTTAGGATCGGTGTTGAAAACCCATTCTTGACCATGTTTGAGTTCTCTGCCACCACCAGGCTCGGCTGCTGCCCAAACCGTGTAGCTGCAGTTGTTTTGTACGTTGTAATTGGCTGCATGGATGGAGTCCAATTGGAGACTTAACAAGTAGTAGTATAATAAGGAGGAAACATAGAGATTCTTGAAGGAAATCAAAGTCATTTTTGGGAAGAGAAAGAGTGATGATGGAATTAGGCAATTAGCTCTATTGTTATTTGTTTCTTCTTGGTAAATTATCTTGAAGGAACCTGTTGGAAATTTTCAGGAGTCTGGCTTCCATTTGAAATCAAAAGTCAAAAGTCAGCAACATTGTTTGACTGATCGCAACACGTATAACGTATAATCCGATGAGCGTTTACTGATTTTGTACCTTGAATCAACATCTTTTGTGCATTTTTCTTAATGAATGGTCAAATATCAGGTGCAAAAACACAAAAAGAAGCTTTGCTTTTTATTATTATTATTGATTATTTGTTCTTCTTCTTCTCTCATTCGAAGGCAGTGTTAATATTCAACGTTCAATTCAAAGAAGCAAAAAAACAAACACTTGTATGAGTATGACATGAACGAAAAAATATATATATATAATAAAGAGGAAATAGGGCTTTTTAGTCAAAAATTATGGGGTCTTATTGTTTTTGTCACCGATTATCATTTTTATTGTTTTTGCCAACAAATAGGTTGTGAAGACAAAATTGCCCCTATTTTTTTTTCAAAACCTCTTCTCTCTCATTTTCACCATGATTTTTTTTCCTCTCTCTCTCTCTCTCCCCTTTTCTCACGCCTCCTCCTTCTTCTTCTCTCTCCTTCTCTCTTTCTCTCCTCCTCTCTCCTTTGTCTTCTCACTTTCTCTCCTACTTCTTCTTCTCTATTTCTCCGGATTTTTTTAAAACAAAATTTTTCAGATTTGGTGGTTTTCCAATCGTCGGTCGTCCGATCTTCTCTCCTTCTTCCGATCGTCCGATCGGTCGTCTAGATTTTTTTTAAAAAAATTCAGTTTTTTTTTTTTTGAAAATTTTTTCAGATTTTGTTTTTGTTTAAAATTATTTCTAGGTTTTTTTGATTTTGTAAAAATTCCAGATTTTTTCAAAAAATTTCAGATTATGTTTGTTAAAAAAAATTTCCAGATTATGTTTGTTAAATAATTTTTTTTTTCCAGATTATTTAAAAAAAATTCAGTTTTTTTATTTTTATTTTTATTTTGAAAAATTTTCAGATTTAAAAAACGTTTAGATTTGAGTGTTAGTTGTTGATTTAAAGGGTGGTTGTGGTTGTGGTTGTGAATGTAGTTGATTTTAAGGGTGGTTTGTGGTTGTGAATGTTTGGATTTGAGTGTTAGTTGGATTTGAATGTTTAAAATTTTTCCCTGATTTTTTTTAAAAAAAATTCAGATCTTGTTTTGTTTAAAAATTCTAGATTTAAAAAAAAAAATTTCAAATTATGTTTGTTAATTTTTTTTTTTCTAGATTTTGTTCAATTAAACACACTAGGCCACGATTAAACACACCGGGTGTAATCAATTAAACATACCAGGCCACTGATTAAACACACCAGGTGTAAACCAATTAAACACACCAGGTGTAATCAATTAAACACACCAGACCATCAATTAAACACACACCAGGTGTAAACCAATTAAACACACCAGTTGTAATCAATTAAACACACCAGACCATCAATTAAACACACCAGACAAAACTCATTAAACACATCAGAGCAAAACTCATTAAACACACCGGGCAAAACGAATTAAACACACCAGGTCTAGGAAGAAGAAGAAGAAGAAAAGAAAAAAAAAAAAATAGAGAAAAAAGTTGTATTTTTTTTTTCAGGAAGAAGAAGAAGAAAAGAAAAAAATAATAATAATTTTTTTAATAAAGAAGTATAGTCTTGTCCAAAAAGTGGATATTTTTACAAAAACAATAAAAATGATAATCTTGAACAAAAACAATAAACCCACTAATTTTTTTTTGGATAGTTTTAAAGTTTTCCCTATAATAAAACTAAAATCTCGCGTAATAGTGAGAGCAGGTGAAAATGGAAGCTAAAAAAAACAGAGCAAATCAATGAATCATCGTAGTACACGTGCTAAAATGCGCCATATATCGGCATTGTATATACAATTATACAGTAGTCACCCACTCTCCTCCTTTTTTGAAAAAAAAAAAAAAAATTCTCTCTCTAGAGTTCTTTTTATTTTTTCTCTCTTTTACACTGTATAATAATACAGTAGTACTGTTATTGTGTTTTCGTGTTCGTTTAGTCTTGGCGTCTTGCTCTGCCTTTTCATTTTTGTTGGGCGTTCACATTTCTTTATTGTTTAACATAGCTTTTGCTCTTAAGTAATATCAGATACTTGTAGTTGGATGGGACATCAAATAAGGAGATAAAAGGAATAATAAGAGGACTGGACCATTCTTCAATTTGGCCCAAATATCTGCAATGGGCACGTCCTGGACTCCTGGGATGGTTTACAATGTAAAGTTAACCACGCCAGCAACTAGTTGAAGACTGTCTGGTTAAGTCGGCAAAAATTAAATTTTTTGTTTAAATGTATGCTTTTCCGGTGAATTTTGGCGACTGAAGTTTGTGGTAGTTGATTATGAGTTGAGTGTTCGGATACGAATTTGTGAGCATACAGGATACGAAGACTAATGTTGAATGTGGATTTTTGCAGATTGTGATAAGTATGCTAGTTGATATGATTGGAAATTTGGAGTTACATGTAAAATATGAAAAAATTAGTTATGGTTTTGTTGATTTTTGTTTGATCAGTGATTTATTTTCAGAATTTGAATGGAGACATGATAACAGTGGAAGTTGGCGATTGTTAGTTCGACTCTATTTTTCCTATTAGAATGAGACGATTAAGTTGGTTCGAATAATTTGACTGAAATACAGTGTTTATTTGCTTTTTATCACATTTATATAATGAAATCAGCAGCAGAATTGTGATACAAATGTCATGGCTACACTATAACATGTTGAATAATTGCAGAGAAAAATTTCTTTATATAGCGAAGATTGTTTGTTTTTTTTTTTTGGTTCATTTATTTATTTTTTAAAGATAATTTTTTTTTAAAAGTAATTAATTTGTTATTTATATCTTATTTAATATTAATTGTTGTGTATTTTCATTTGATATTTTTAGAAATATGTAACATTTATAGGATATTTTTGAAAAAAAAAACATATTTTAAATCTAAATATGTTTAGAATCAACTCATATTTCAAATGTATCCCAATTAGAACCGGGACAAAGCATATCGATTAACAACCCCTCTTAAAAATCTGGCATCTCTTAATATGTAATTAAAATATAATTATATAGTGTAGAAGCATACCACTTACTCAATTTCATCTCATCCATAGGATTAGTACTTATAACCCTTAACAGCTTAACAGCTTGGGATCCGGATCATCTGCTGTCCTTTTTCAACTACGAGCACAAATATAATTTAAACAGAATTTCACATAAGTTCTACCTTTTTGATGATTTGTCATCTTTATAAATATCTTTTTAAATTCATTACTTTAGTCCTTATTTTTTTCAAAACTCATCACTTTAGTCCATTTGACTAAATATGTGAAAGTCAACTATTTTAAAACCTATGAAAGTACATTTTTACCCTTAATACTATTTAATTTAGCTAAAATGATTATATTAACTTTAAATTAAAATGAAAAATAATAAAATTCTCAATAATAAAATCTTTAATAAATATATTACAAAAAAAAAAAGCTTAAATAAATAATTAAAAAATCCATTAATTGTTTCTTATTTTGTATTTTTTTTTCAAAATGGATTTTTATTTAACTAAAATGATTATCTTAGCTTTAAATTAAATTGAAAAATAATAAAAATCTCAATAATAAAATCTTAAATAAATAGATTACCAAAAAAAAAAAAATGAAAAAAATCATTTAAAGCTAAGATAATCTTTTTAGCTAAATTAATATCCATTATGACAAAAATACAAAAAAAAAAAATAAAAAATAAAAAATAATGGATTTTATTATTATTATTTATTTCAGATTTTTTTTTTTTTTGTAATATATTTATTTCAGATTTTATTATTGAGAATTTTATTATTTTTCATTTTAATTTAAAACTAATATAAATATTTTAGCTAAATTAAACAGTAATGAGGGCAAAAGTGTACTTTCACAGGTTTTAAAATAGTTGACATTCACATATTTGGTCAAATGGACTAAAGTGATGAGTTTTGGAAAAAGTTAGGACTAAAGTGATGAATTTGGAAAGACATTTATAAAGGTGACAAATCACCTAAAAGGTAGGAGTTATGTGAAATTTTGCCTATAATTTATTTTCATATCTCACCATATCTCAATTTTTTATGTGATAATTTAATTCATATAATACGTAATAAATGAGATAAACCAATAATCGATAATGTGTTTTCATTTGTTAAATGACATATATCATTGAGTAGATGTACAAGTTCTTATTCAAATTCAGATATTTAGCATTATTGATCATACTGGTTCGTTTGTTTTTTATCTGATATTGAATGACATTTTGTTATTTGTTTTTTTTTTTTTTCTTTATCACTTCTAAAGATAAAATTGTTTGAAAACAAATAATTTGATTCTATTATAAAATGGCTTTCAAAGTTGGAACTTTAAATGTTGACTTACATCACTTTATTTATTTATTTATTTATTTATTTTGAGATGAAATACAACTACTGCCGGGACTTAGTGAGATTAATTAGACTCTATAAGTATGGTTTCAAAATATTACTCCCACTATTGGGGATAGGTTACATATGGACTACAACTCTCACAACCGAAGAGAGGGTTGTTCCCACAAACCGGGAGAAAACTCTCCACATATGTTTGTAAAATGCACATGGTGGGACTCGAACTCTTGACCACTAGGTGTGGAAGGGAGGTGCATAACTATCTCTACTAAGAGATTATGTGCAATTACATCACCTGTTGGTTCTGGCAATAACACCAATTCAATTAGCTTCAACAGTTCTTGGACACTACTCATTTTTTCCAAGTAATTTTTTTTTTTTTTTTTCATTCAGAAATTTCATATGACCTTTGCAGATTTAATTTATTTTGGTAGCTTGTAATAAGAGAAATTTTATATTTCACCCAAGGCAATGTGTAAGTTCATGGATGCCCTGGCTACATATACCATATAATCCTTCTTTGATTGACTTGATATTTTAAAATTCAAATCAAAGTTGTTAGAGTGTTTAAATACAATTGTTTGTCCGGTGGTTACCAACATAATATCTTAAAGTATGTTTTACCAGAGTGTCTAGTTCAAATACCCCCGTGATTATTGTTATGTGTTTGTGTTCGGACGAATTTGTTATGTGTTTGTTTTTGTGTTAGAACTCGCTCAAATACTATTGTGGTCTTGCAAGTAAGGAGTGATAATTAACTGCTCAATTATGTCTTTCTATGACAATTTATGTCTTTTCATGAAATTCAGCTTTGATTTTAACCTTACAAATTTATTTTCTGTCACGTTATTAATTATTTTACTGAAAACATTCTTCTTCATAACCTTCTTCTAGTCAAATTGATGGAAGGAAACAGTAATTTTCAGAATTTTCATAACAATTAATTGAATAATCCTTTTTCCCCTTCAAATATTGAGTTACTTACTTACATGCAGTTTGATCTTCAAGGGAAGGATGAGTGGAATGTAACTTTTTTCAGAAAAAATCATAAAACTTTGGGATTATTGGGAAGTTCGAGCGTTAATTCTACTAAGTCTCCTCCTACAAATTATCCTTTATTTTTGGTTCTTGAAGAAAATTCACAGCAAGAATTTGGACAAGAATCGTTGTTCTGTCTGCAAACTTGAGCCAAGCAGATTCTGAAGATCATTCTTCAAAACAAAACAATGTTGTCCAGGCATTCTGGGCACCATTCTTGCTGTTGCATCTGGGTGGTCCAGAAACCATCACAGCTTATTCGCTTGAAGACAATGAGTTGTGGTTAAGGCGTTTTCTTGGACTTATTGTCCAAGTTGGGGTGGCAATTTATGTCTTGATACGTTCTTGGAGCAACACAGCCCTCACATATATATTCATTCCAATGTTAATTGCAGGAAGGATCAAATATGGTGAGAGGAATTTGGTTCTTTGGTCTTCAAGCAGTCAACGTTTTAAAGATTCCTTGCTCTCAAAACCTGATCCCGGTCCAGATTTTATTAAAAACAAAACAAAAATGATGAAGAGACCAGAAACCTGTAGTCGAATGGCAGCCAATCATGGACAACAACAACCAACTCCTAGATCAACAGATACAGCTTTACCACTTGAAAGGTTAGAAGGTAGCAGCAGAAGAGGTGCTGATTATCAACTACAAAATCCCACAACAGCAACAGTCTTACCTCCTGAAAACTTAAGAACAGGTGCCAATTATCTCGAATTAGCTTACTTTTTATTTAAGAGATTTCAGTATCTCTTTGCAGATTTAATTCTAAGCTACTATGAAAGGAAAGACAGCTACTCTAAAATTGAGAACAAGTCAGAAAAAGATGCCTTTGAACTGGTAGCAATCGAGCTTGGATTCATGTACGATTTGCTCTACACCAAGGCCTCCATTGTTCATTCCCAATTGGGAGTCTTTTTCCGTTTCATCAGCTTATGTTGTTGTGTTTCAGCTTTAGTTACCTTGTCAATCATCATTGATAGTCACTCCTACTCACAAATTGACATTTCCATAACTTACATATTGTTGGTTGGTGTTGTTGCCTTGGAAGGTTACGCCCTCATCGCAATCTTTGGGCAATTTTTTCTCTGACTGGACAGAACTTTGGTTCATCAAATCCCACAATTCTCTAGTTGGTGCTACCTGTGCTTGTCACGGAGTTCTTGCCAATTGCAAAAGGTGGTCAGTATCCATGGCACAGTACAATCTCATAATTAGTTCTTGCCTCCGAAAAGTTCAACCCATATTCATTGGGATTCATAACTTACCTTGGATCGGCGAATTGTTAGACAAGTACTGGTACTTGACCTGGGAAGATGTGGATGATGATCTACAAAAAATTATCTTCAGCCAACTCCTAGAGAAAAGTAATGAATTAAAGGTGATCGATTTAGTATCGAGTCATGCAAGAAATTATTGGAACATAGAGGTGACAATGTGATTGAGAAAAGGTATGGTCCTCTTCATCAATGTCGTTAGAGTATAAATTGTTGTTTGTAAATCAACAATCTGGTCAGAACCTGTAGAAAACGGAAAGCAAAATAACACAAACCAACACGTTAGAAAACAGGTTAGGGAAAAACCGAGGCCCATGTTTCATACGGTGTCCTTAAGACGATTTCGCCGTATATTATATTACACCATATTTTTGGTTCTTGGTGAATAAGCAAAATCGAAGCTTCTTGAATACGATTCTTGGTTCTTGGTGAATAAGCAAAAACGAAGCTTGGTGTGTACGATTCTAGACCAAAGCTTCTTGAAGACGTTTCTGATTTTGATGATCAAGCAAGAATATCATATTCCAAACAATTAAAGCTTTCCTTATTCTTCACACAAAAACGTTGACTTAGGGAAGTGGCAAAAGGTCAGCTGGACTCTTACGGTCCAATCGGAGTGGCATCCGTGTACGTAGGACGCGCCCACACACGAGTCGTGCATTTGAAGGTTTGAGGTCCATGATTCACCCATTAACCATTTTGTGAGTTTGAGTATACCATTTCGAAACTCTCACAGAGGAGAATTCAAATACACTTTAATCTTCCATTTTCATGGAATTAATCATACTCAGTTTGTCTTCTCAAATTAAGAGTTTATCACAAAATTTTCCAACATAAATGATGTTGAATTTGATCACAACCTTCTTCCTTGGCACATTGCTACTGATTTATGTTACAATAGTGAAGATAATAAACTTGACCCGAAATGCAGAATAAGCAAAGGCTTATTAGATTACTTGTTGTATATTCTAGTCTTTTGTCCTTCTATGTTGCCAGAAGGAATTGGTGAGATTAAGTATAGAGATACCCATGTCGAGGCCTTGAGATTTTTTCTAGATGAAGAAATATTTTATGTAGAGGTAATGAAGGGTTGGAGCTTCCAGCATAAGGTAAAGAAGAAAAAATATATCAAAACAGGGGAAGCTTGTGTGACATTGGTTGGAGTAGATTTTGGTGATGCAGAGGAACAAATAAAAGGAGATAGAAGTCAGTCAGTGTTGTTTTATGGATGTAGGCTTGCAAGACAATTGCAATCTCTTGTTTTATGATAAGTGAAGTGTTGGTGGAAATGTTGACATATGCTGCAAATAAGTGTACATGGAAAGAGCATGGTCAACGGCTTAGTAAAGGTGGAGAGTTACTCACCCATGTTCGCCTTTTTATGGCACATCTTGGCTTGAGCGAACAATATCGAATCCAGAAGTGTTACTATGATGTACCGCTGAGACATTGACAAGGCTGTCGTTTTCGCATGTCAAAATATTTATATTTCAAGTTCACCTTGTTAGTGCAAATGACTAGAGACTAGTATAGCAACAAGCAAGGGTATCGTCCACAGGGAGGTGTCATCCGTCAACCGTTTCGAGTTTTAGAGTTTATTGAAAGCATGTAAATAGAATGCGGATGTGATGAGAATGTTGTGTATGAGGTGTATGCATATTGCGGTGTGGTGTGTGTGGAAATGTAAATGAAAGGAATAAAAATAAAAATAAAGAGAATATGAAATGGTGAGAATAGTGTTTAAAGAGACAAATAATAAAAGGGTGGCTTGGAGAGATGCATGATAATGATCACACAAGGTTCAATAGGTTTACCATACATAAGTGCACAAATAGTGGTTGTTAGGCTTTAAGGACATCCAATTCAAGTTATGGGCTTATTCTCTCAGTTAAGAGATTCACAAACACAAATCACTCCCCAAGGGTCATGGCTAGAGCAATTGAGCTTGTAATCTCAACTAAGGGATTCGAGACACGAATCACTCCCCAAAGGTCATGGCTAGAGCAATTATGCCTCAAGTCCCTACCATTAAGCATATGAACATGTAGCCAAAACCTATTCTAGCACGGTCATGCATAAAACAAGTTTCATCTATTCTTTTAGAGCTGAGTAGTTAAGACTATACCCGGAAGGTCATCCATTAAGGTACAATCTCAACCCACATACACTCAAACCCATCAAAACAAGGCATTTCGACCTTCCATCAACATACACACACAAATAGGATATTTGATTACAACTACTCCTACATTTAAGTTAATCTACTCCTAATCTCATCCATGAGCACACATCAATTTCCAATCTCTACACACATGCATATCAAGACAAGAGATTTGCAATAATAACAAGAACAAATCAAAACCCAAATGGATTTAAGAACAATCATCACATAAATGAGCACAAATATAGGTTTACAATATTCCCAAGTGGGGTTACACATAAGAGAAAACAAGAAATACAAAGAGAATGAGTTTTAAGGAGACAACCCTTGAAGAAATCCCTCCAAGAGCTCCATGAATCCCTAGCTCGAAATTGGTCATAGACCACTCCTATCTCCTTGCAATCTACTCCCAAATGTGGTGGAGGATGTGTGGAAAGTGGTGGTGGTGAGCTTCCCATGGAGGAGAACCTCCGTGGGAGCTTTGAAAGCTTCTCTCTCTCTTGATTTGGGGAAGAAGATGAAGTGCAGCAGCTGCTGTGTTTCTTGTGTTTTGTGGCTTGTTTCTTGTCTCAAGAGAGGGCTTAAAATGGTGTATAAATAGGTTGGGAAACTTAGGGCACGATCTGGGTATGAAAGGACCAAAATGCCCTTCTGAAATGGCTTGAAAATTGACTTTTCGCTGAGCTGACAACGGAAGGTCGCTGCCAAGTTCGCTGTCAGGGGGCGACCAGCTAGGGGGCGAAGATCTCTGCCTCTGATGCTAAAAATATTAGGTCGCCCCCAAGTTCGCTGTCAGGGGGCGAACTTGGCAGCGAACTTCTCGCGCACCGTTACGGAAATGCTCATATCTCCCTCTAGAAATCCCGGAATTACAATAAAAACCGCTGGAAAGTAGACTTCCGGGGCTTTCGAATATATGTAAAATAAATGTGGTTCGATTGAGGAGGGAGATATGGCCCCGAAAGTTAGGTGATCTGCACAATATTCTCTGCCGCGGTCATGTTTCCAGCCTCACGCACCGTTACGGAAACTGCCATAACTCCCTCTAGAAAACCCGGAATCATGATCCGTAAAAACGCTAGAAAGTGGACTTCCGGGGCTTTCCGAAAATATATTGCACGAAGCTCAGTTCTCAACGAGGAGGAGATATAGGCCCCGAAATTAGTGTGTTCTGCATGGGCATTTTACAATTTCAGCCCATCAACCTTTGGAAAACAGAGTTGACCAGTGCCACGGTCTCGATGTCGCGTTCTAGCTCAATGGCGGATTTACCACGGAAACATGCCATGGTGGACCACAAATCACGTCACGGTTTGGGTCAACGGTGAGACCGTGGCAACTCTGCATACTTTCCAATTCTTCACTTTTTAGCTCATTTTTGCCTCCCAAACTTGACTTTACGTTCAAACACCATTGTAGGGAATAAATACCTACACAAGGCTCACAAAACATATTATATACAAAAATGTGCTCGAAAACGAGAACAAAAGCTAGGAAATGGGGACCTCAATTAGGTACATTTATCGTCCGATCAGACATTATCTAAACCTTACATGTTCTTGTGTATGCTCATTCCTGTAATCATTCTGTATTGAGAAGTGTCGTTCTCTTCGTTGCAAATGTGTTAACCCTTTTATTAAAAAGAGTGATACATCCTTTATCTAGTCTAGTACTGTATTTAAAGTGCTTGGACTTGTAAATATTTTGCCTCCTTCAGCTTTTATATACATACTAGTTAGCCATGTTTCGATGGTTTATGTTTAAATGCAAATGGTTTGTGGGTCATAATTCTAAAAGAGCTCGATATCTTAAGTAACGAAATCAGAGAATGATCATTTTACTATCGGGTTGTGCATTGGCAAGTAGAGGTGATTGAGTCCTAGACAACAAGTATGTTCTAGATCAATTTCGTTGGAGCACTAGTGAGGTAGAATTTGATCAGTCTTCTCCTTCTTTGGCACATTGCTACTGATTTATGTTACCCTATTGATCTTAGGAAATAAAAAATCGTATGCAAATAGAAAGTTATAACAAAAGACCGGAACAAGCCACACACACAGAACAAGCGCAAAAACAACAACCGAAAAAAGACCCAAACCCAACAACACACACCCCAGCGCCAAAAAGAAACAAAAACACAAAACAGACACCAACACCAAGCAAAAAGGAAACGCAAGACAACAACAGCCAAGACACCAACAAAAACAGAAAGAACAGAGCACCCAAACAACAACACCAAAGCCCACAGCAACTCAGAGATCACCCCACTGAACGAAGTCCCTAGCCGCCCTAGAACCCAGCATGGCCAGATTATCCGTGAGAGTTTGAGGCTCTCGAACTGAAGGAAACTACCGTACCTCCTAAACCTTTCAAGTTGCTGCGAATGTCATAAATCATATCCACATATTTGAGACTACCGAAACCTTCATCATTAATCCAAGAGACCGCAACTTTCGAATCGCTCACGATTATGATCTCCCGACCCACCAAAGCCGAGTTTGCAGCACAAAGCTGAACAGCCTTCTCAATGGCCATTAGCTCAGCCTCATTGGAATCCCGAGAACCAACAGACAGCAAAAAAAGGCACAAAACTTTGCCCTTATTATCTCTCATAACCCCTCCGATACTAGCTGGACTTGGTTTGCTCCAAGCAGAGCCATCAACGTTGAATTTCAAACCATGGATGGCAGGGGGGATCTAGTCTTCAACAGAATTCCGCTTAACTAACTTAACTTATGTGCAACAGTCTTTAATATTTAGAAGAATGTGAGTGATGGGTTCAGAGGAGCCTTTGCCATGAAATTTGAACCACCAAGCTACTTTAAGCTTCATTGAGTCCACCGCTAAACAAATGAGCGCATCACCATCATTAAACACTTTCCGGTTTTTAGACTCCCAAATAGACCATGCCATCGCAAAGAACTAAGAGTTCCAAGCTCTTCTATGACTGCTAGAAGGACTTAAGGAGGTCCAACTTACTGCCAAATCCGCAATAATCTTGTTGGCATAATACGAAACCTCCCACCAAGACATGCACAGCGACCAAAATTTCCATGACCAATTACAATTTAAGAAAAGATGGTCAATTGTTTCTTGCTCCTCGTCACATAATGGGCACAATAAACTCCCATTCGGAAGCAACCCAATCCTATGGAGAGAATCTCTCACTGAGAGTCTTCCTTTAAGAAGTTGCCACACAAAAATTTCCACCTTCGGCGGACACACTCTGAGCCAGCTGAAACTGTCAAGCCACAGCTCATTAGAAATCTGATTTTCTATTTCTCTACAAAACGAACCCACAGTGAAGACGCCTTTTGGACTGAAGGTCCAAGCCAAAGCATCTGCCTTGACTCTGCGAATTTGAATGCAATCCAAAAGGCACAGA
This sequence comes from Acer saccharum, assembly GCA_030490815.1. Taxonomy (NCBI): domain Eukaryota; kingdom Viridiplantae; phylum Streptophyta; class Magnoliopsida; order Sapindales; family Sapindaceae; genus Acer; species Acer saccharum. Next base: position 3,683,809 of record CM059866.1, read on the forward strand.
AGCAATTCCATTGGTTCTCTTCCCACCCAAAAAGTCTTCTTCTCAGTAGTACTCGCCACACCCAGCTAGACCCCCTTCACTCTCCAAAGTTGCTAACTGGACCATTCTTACTAATGGATATAGCAAAAATCCTAGGAAATGACTCTTTAAGAGGGATATAATATACTTTAAGATCCTCCCAAGAGCTTGTTGTCATCTTCAGTTTGGTCCACAATTGACCAATCATCAGAGTTCTTTTTCTTGAGCAATAGATTTCAATTGTCAACCTGATAGTTCATTCTCTTTTGACTAATCATAAGAGGTGGTCGGGATCTATAGGACGATATGATTTGTTAAGTGTTTGCATAAAAGATATGCAACCTATTATTGGCATGGGAGCTTAGGAAATTCCTTTTATCAACAAATTGTTACGGTATAGTTACTTGACATGGGACGATGGGAAGACTAATTTGAAAGAAATGATATTCAATTATCTAATAGAAAGGCAACCATCTATTTAGAGATGATGGTCCTGCAATGAATTGTTGGCTAGTAGAGATAAATATGTGCTTAGAAAATTTCATCTTTTTGTTGATGATTATATTGGAGCATAAATGTGGTAGAATACGATCATAGTCTTCTTATTTGGCACATTGCTACTCATCTATGCTACCAAGATGATGTTAACAAAGTTGATCCAAAATGTAAAATTAGCAAATGCTTGTCAGATTACATGCATATCTTTTGTCTTTTGTCCATCCTTACTGTCCAACGGGAATGGTGAGTTAAGGTATTTAGATACCTTCCGAGGCCAAGGAACAAAAGCCCAATTTACCGTGTGAACTAGCAGTCTCTCTTTTCCATCAAATATGCTTGCTGATGGACCCAATTTATAGCGTGAACTAGCCCAATTGAAATACCATTTGTTAGTGCTACAAAATGGACTCAAGCTTGCCCAAAAATTGAAAAATGTGGAATCATATGGGCACAAGTACAAAATGGGGGGTAATAAGTCAAGTTTGGATGGAAATGTGGGTATATGCTGCACATGATTTTGGATGGAAAGAACATGGTCAACACCTTAAGAAAGGTGGAGATCTACTCACTCATGTCTGCCTTCTTATGGCACATTTTGACTTGCTTTGGGATATTTATGAACTTGAGTTGTTTTAAGCCAGTGAAGTATTTCTCAGTCTCTGTCTCAGTTCTAAGCCCTTTAAGGAAGTGAGTGTGGTGCGGAAGTGGATCCAGTAGGGACGAATTAATGGTTACACAAACAGTAGAGAAATAACAAAATAAAGCACACAAGAAATTTACGTAGTTCGGTCTAAGACCTACATCCACGGACGAAGACAAGAGAATAAATTTTACTAATAGAAATGAAGACTACAAACTTTAGAGTGAAAAATCTCAAATGCCCAAAGCCCTAATACACCCGACTAATTGCTCTCAATACACAAAGAATATTATTCTCTGTTTACAACAAATGGAGCAACTCAAATTGGCTCTCAAACTCACTCACTTGGATTGATTTGTTCTGAAGCTTCGGGCTCCCTTTTATAGCCTTGGAGGAAGGCTCAAAGTCAATAGTTTGGCACTACCACTCTACACATAGCTCACTCTATGGAAGGTGAATCTTCAACCATCCATTTATGAGCAATTTGACCACATTGAAACATTTTAACTTGATTTTGTATCTGCACAAAAGCTCACCGGTCACCAAACTCAATTGTGCATGTGCATTACATGCATGCAATATGAAAGTCAACAAATGTGGCTATCTACCACTATTCAAGCCAATTTTCAACAAATCTCCACCTTGACTTGAATTGTGCTAAACTTCATTTCAGTATTCTCCCATTTCTGTCTTCGCCATACACCCGAAGGTGTTCAAATTCGCAGAATGTTGATCAAGTCCAAACAATGTTGGAACTTGATCGTCGTCACCACCTTGGTCATCATATCTGCAGGATTTTCAGCAGTCTCAATTTTTGAAGAAATATTATTCCTTCATTAATAATATCCCACACAAAGTGAAACCGTACGTCGATATGCTTTGTACGTGCATGATAGACTTGGTTCTTTGCTAAGTGAATAGCACTCTGACTATCACAGTACACATTGATATGCTCCTGTAAAATTCCCAAGTCTTCAAGCAATCCTTGTAGCCAAATAGCCTCCTTAACAACCTCTGATGCTACCATGTACTCTGCCTCTGTTGTAGACAAAGCAATTGTAGACTGTAGAGTAGACTTCCAACTTACTGGTCCTTTTGCAAGAGTAAATACATAACCAGTAGTTGATCGACGCTTATCCAAGTCACCGGCGTATTCAGAATCAACATAACCGGTAACACATTGACCACACTTATCATCCCGCTGAAACAACAAAGCAACATCTATGGTACCTAGAATATACCGTAATATCCATTTCACAGCTTGCCAATGTCCCTTACCAGGATCATGCATATACCTGCTCACTACACTTACTGCTTGTGAAATATCTGGTCTTGTACACACCATCGCATACATCAAGCTACCCACAGCATTAGAGTACGGAACTTGCAACATGTACTCACGTTCCGCATCTGATTTAGGAGATAAAAGTGCACTAAGCTTGAAATGAGAGGCAAGTGGGGTGCTTACAGGTTTTGTGTTCTCTGTAATGCCAAAACGTTGTAGCACCTTCTTAAATATTGTTTTTGAGACAAACTAACCTTGCCTTCCATTCTATCTTTGCATATCTCCATGCCTAAGATCTTCTTGGCTTCACCAAGATCCTTCATTTCAAACTCTTGATTTAATTGGTTCTTCAAAATTTCAATATGTTGTTTGCTTTTGGAAGCAATTAACATATCGTCAACATATAAGAGCAAATATACAAAGGATCCATCAAGTAGCTTGCAAAAATACACACAATGATCAAATTTACTTCGTGTGTACCTTTGTTCCATCATAAATCGATCAAATCGCTTGTACCATTGCCTCGGAGATTGTTTTAATCCATATAGCGATTTTCTCAATTTGCAAACCCAATTTTCTTTTCCAACAACTTTAAATCCATTTGGCTGAGACATATAGATTTCCTCCTCCAAATCACCATGTAAGAATGCAGTTTTCACATCGAGTTGAACTAGTTCGAGATCAAATTGCGCCACCAAAGCTAGCAAAATTCGAATTGAGGAATGTTTCACAACTGGAGAAAATACCTCATCATAATCGACACCTTCCTTCTGAGCGTAGCCCTTAACCACCAATCTAGCTTTGAAATGAATAGCATTCTTGTCACGAAATCCTTCCTTCTTTACATATACCCATTTGCACCCAATTGCTTTCTTACACTGAGGCAAGCGAGCAAGTTTGATTCTTGTGAAGAGACTGCATTTCTTCACCCATTGCTTGCTCCCACCGCTCACATTCTGAACTTCTTATTGCCTCTTTGTAACTGGAAGGTACATCATCATTTACAATTGGAAGTGCATAGGCCACCATATCAACAAATCGAGCAGGCTTGCGAATTTCTCTTCGTGGCCTTCTAACTGCAATCGAATCTTGTTGCTGCGAAGGTTCTTGGGTTAAAACCTCTTCTTCACCTTCTTCATCCGTCACTGAAGAGTCATTATCCATTTCAGTGACACTAACTGGGTCAACTGAAGTTATCTCTAACTCCACCTGTTGCGAAGCACCAATGTTCATCTTCTCTACTTGAGAATCTTTCTGCTTTTCTTGTTTTAGCATAATAGATTCATCAAAAGTCACATCCCTGCTCAAAATTATCTTCTTCGAATCTAGACACCAAAGACGGTATCCTTTCACACCAACGGTCAGACCCATGTATAATGCTTTCTGAGCTCTTGGATCTAACTTTGATCTTTTACATGAAAGTAGGCAGTGGAACCAAATACATGTAAAGAATCATAATCATTTGCAGGTTTTCCAAACCATACCTCAATAGGTGTTTTGCCTTCAATCGCAGCTGACGGCAAACAATTAATAAGATGGCACGCATACGTAACTGCCTCAGTGAAATTTCCCTTAAGTAGTAGTGCAAAATATACTTAGGGGGTGAATAGGTATAGGCTCAAATTCTTCCAATATTAAAAATGATGCGGAATATAAAAAGAAAATGCACACTTAAAGAGATTCAACAAGTTAAATTGATTTAACTAATGCAAGAGTAAATCAATATACAAGATATGCAATTCAATGTAAGATATGGAAGATAAAGCAAAGTAAAACAAAAAATGAACACAAGTATTTTTACGTGGTAAAACCTCAAAGAGGAAACATCCACGGGTTGATACCACAACCACCGGCAAAGCAATCCACTATATGAAAAAGGACTTACACACTCAAGCTACCAACTCATGATATCCGCTCAAGCTATCAACTCCTAATCTACCCTCGGCTAGTGAATCACCAAGCCTACTTCCTATCCAAGATGTGTCCTACACCTCTAGAAAGCAACTTCCTATCCAAGACGCTCACGTCTCTAAGAAGATTTCCTGCTTGTTTATCCGAATCCTCCCGACCCTAGACAAATCTCCTTGCTTGATTATCTGAGTCCTTCCGACTCTAATCAAGATTTTTTTGCTCTATCCACAAAGCTTCACTCACTTTGCTAGAGACTTCAACCTTAATTAAGGCTATGATCTAAGTGATGCAAATGATGCAAACACAATCAAATAAAGCTAGATGATCAATCAAGCTAAATGTATATGTTCAATGATAATCTAGAATATGCTTTTAAAAACAATCACAAATGTCTCTAGAAATCAAGACATATAAATCAATAAGAACAAGGTATGAATATTCAATATATCACACTAAAAACCTAGTTCTTAGATCATGAAATTAAACCTAGAAAATAACATAAGGCACATCATATACCTTTTCTAGAATCAATTTCAAGTTGAATCAAGTTTAGCAAATATATGTTCAAGAGAAATCACAAAGCTAAAACTCAATTAATAAATGATCAAACACCCCTAGCATATGATCTAACATTCTTCTTAACATATTTCATCAATCAAATAGTAAGAATAAAAGAGATGATCAAAGATGAAATGAAAAAGAAGAAGTTGAACATACAAAGTTGACCACGTACTGAAAATCAGACCACTGGGAAAAATGACGAAGTCAGCTGCCTCTGGAAATGCTTGGGGTTTGTAGCTCTCATCAAGACCAACAATTTTGGTTTTTGAATTTATCAATTTCAAGTTCATATGAGAAAGTTATGATCAAAATACTAAAACTAAAATGTGAAGAATTCTGCAGAAATTTCTTTTCAAAATGTTTTTCAAGTTCTTGTTTGGAGGGAAAGAAAATCACACTTAAATGATTCAAGGAGGGAACCAAAACGAGCCAATCGAAGATGGCCATGTCACCTATCCCCGTGGGGGGCGCGTGGGCCACACGGGACCAGAGAGGTCCTCTGGCCGTGGGTCCTACGGCTCCCACACGGCTTGGGCAATGCATGGCCTTTGGCCATGCTTGCCTCTTGTGTGTACGTTCCCTCACATTCTTCAGCCGTATCTTGGGCATCCGAACTCCGATTTCGAATCCATTTTTGAATTACGAACCGTGACTCCCTCACGCATGACTATGACTACAAAACTTTAAAAATGGTTGAGAAATCATCTCGAAAACTGACGATAAAGTCAACTCAACGAATGAGAATGTAAAGTAGTGTAGATAAATCATTTGGACTCGAAACCTTATGAATGAGTAACCGAAATGACTAGAACTTAATAAGGAATCAAATAAGAACATATTCAAGTCCAAAATACAAAACACGTAAACAAACAAACACCAATTCACACAAGCATGCCATATCAAAGAGATAGTCACAAAGTATGCAATTCTACAATGTTTGTCTATAAAAGACCAATGCATGAGCATACTAAGAAGTGTGTGAATGTGTTATACCAAATGTTTGAACTATGTTGCAGGGACACACATGTATGAATTGTGTGTGTGTGCCCTAATGCCTTGCAAGAGGATAGAAGTCGAAGTATACCTTTGACGCTTTCACCTCTTGAAGACGACATTTGCACTAGACGTTGCTCTTCACCTTTTAAGCTTCTTTTATTCCAAGAACATCCTAAGCAAAACTAATACAAATTTAGAGCGTTTTGCAATGGAATCAAGCCAATACAAATCATGAACCTTACACTCAGCCCAAAATTCCTTGCCCAACCCAGCATTGGACAACATACACCGAACTTTCTCCAGTGAAGTCCAATTCATGCGCTCTGCCACCCCATTTTGTTGTGGGTATCTCTGATTGTGAAGTGTTGAACAATACCTTCATCCTGTCATACTCGCAAAAATGGATCATTTTTGTATTCACCGCCATTATCTGATCTAAGCCGCTTGATCTTTCTGCCAGTCTGAATTTCAACCATATTCTTCCATTTCAGGAAGACATTTAGAACTTCACCTTTATTTTTCATCACGTACACCCACACTCGTCTAGAGAAGTCATCAACAAATGTGACAAAATAATGCATTCCTCCCAAAGAAGCTACTTTGGTAGGTCCCCAAACATCAGAGTGAACATAATCGAGGATCCCTTTAGTGCGGTGAATTGCATACTCGAACTTCACCCTCGTTTGTTTGCCAAAAATACAATGTTCACAAAACCCCAATTTGCATGTTTTTGCTCCTTTCAACAAACCTTGCTTTATCAAACTCTGCAAAGCTTTCTCACCAGCATGTCCCAAACACATGCCATAACCTGGTAGCTTCTGAATCTACTCTCCGGATGCTGAAGCTGCTGAACCAATAATTGTACTTCCCTGAAAATAGTACAAGTTATTCTTCTGACTCCTTTCATCACCACAAGTGCCCTTGAAGCAATCGTTAGAGATCCACCTTTCATAGTAACAGCGAGACCTTTGGATTCTAAAGCTCCCAATAAGATAAGGTTTTTCTTCAAACTCGGTACATACTGAACTTCTGTCAAGACTTTGATTGATCCATCATGGTTTTTCAACTAGATTGAACCTATCCCAGTTGTTTTACAAGAATTATCATTGCCCATAAAAACAACTCCACCATCTAGCTCCTTGAAGCTAGAAAACCATTCCTTATTCGGACACATATGATAAGTGCAAACCGAATCCATAATCCACTCATATGAGTGACATGTCAAAGACATACCGACCAAAGCAAAGTCTGACTCGTTATCTCCATGCTCTGCTACACAAGCATCAGAAAAAGTCTTACCCTTATTTTTATTCTGCAACTTAGGGCAATCCTTTTTCCAGTGACCTTTCTCGTGACAAAAGGCACATTCATCTTTAGCATATCTCACTTTTGATTGAGATTTGCCTCTTCTTCCAGGTTTGCGACTTTACGAGCGGCCTTACTGTCAATGCTTCTGCCGACATATCCCTATGATCTTTTTATCCTTTTTCTGGGTTTCACAGTTGTACAACGCAGAACATACAACATCAAAAGAAATATTATCCTTCCCATGAATAGAGTGGTGCTAAGATGATCATATTCATCATGAAGGGAATTTATCAGCAACAAAGCCTTGTCTTCTTCAGAAAAATGCTCATCCAAATTCAACAGATCTGCTAATATCTTGTTAAACATATTTATGTGATTGTTGATAGACATGCCTGGTACGTACGTGAATCGAAAGAGTTTCTTCTTCAAATAGAGCCGATTTTCGAGGCTTTTCGTCATATATTTATCCTCTAGCGTCTTCCAGAGTTTCTTTACGAACTTCTCCTTCATGATAGTATACTTCTGATCTTTAGCGAGATTCAAACGAATGGTACCGCAAGCTTGGCGATTGAGCGTTTCCCATTCTTTATCATCCATTTCACTGGGTTTGTCTTCCAGTGCAATATCTAATTCTTGCTGGCATAAGACATCTAGCACCTCGCATTGCTACATACCAAAATTATTGGTACCATCAAATTTCTCTACATCAAATTTTGCATTTGTCACCATCATTTTAACTGATGCAGATGAAGACAGCACCTGAACGAGGTCGACGTCGAACTATCTGCCATATATCAACTATTCACCCAAGAGACAAAACTTTATTGTATCCATGAATAGTACCCGTATACTGGAAAGATGCACGTATTGTGAACAGTACACCTAGAAAGTTCCCAAGAAAGGGTACAACTAAGCGCTCTGATACCAATTGTGGTGCGGAAGTGGATCCAATAGGGACAAATTAATGGTTACACGAACAGTAGAGAAATAACAAAATAAAGCACACAAGAAATTTACATGGTTCGGTCTAAGACCTACATCCACGGACGAAGACAGGAGAATAAATTTTACTAATAGAAATGAAGACTACAAACTTTAGAGTGAAAACTCTCAAATGCCCAAAGCCCCAATACACCCGACTAATTGCTCTCAAAACACAAAGAATATTCAAGATTTTATTAGACAATTTGGGGAAGTAAAAGTCTGATGGTATTGGATTGAGGTTTTTTAACAAGTTAGATAAGTCTGGTGGTATTCAATCAAGACTTTTAAGATTTTTTTAAAAAGTTTATATTGTCTTGTGGTATTGGATCTAGACTTTTAAATTTTTTTTTTTTTAAAGTCTATATTGTCTTGTGGTATTGGATCTAGACTTTCAAGAGGTAGCAAATTATCTGCTGGTATTGGATTGAGATTAAGATTTTTAGGATTTCATGACAAAATGGATTTTCCAGACTTTTTAGTGATATATATAAATAGCTTGAACCCAAAATTGTCTTGCCCTCTCCCTCAATACTTTCCAGACTTTTCTCTCTCGCTCAAAATCATCTTTAGCTTCTCTCTTGCTTCGCTCTTGCCATTAATTGTTTTTTTACTTTACAATTCTTTATGCTGCTGGTATTGTTAATGAGTTTGGACATGAAAGTGATGGGACTTTGTCATGTGTTCTTGGGTTGCAATTGAATTCCCAAAAACGTGCATCACACAAGACCAATTCGGCTCTTGTTTTTAGTTTGTTGGGTTTGTATATTTGGTGGGATAAAAATGGAGGAAAAGAATTTATGGGTCTAGTAGATTCGATTCTAGTTTGCATTTTGAGGATCAGGGTTCTAAGCCTAAATTGAGGCTTAATACTAGCTCGATTTGGTTCAAGATTGAGGATCTTGAGAGAGCAATTGATAATTTTTCCTAAAAGAATTTCATAGGGAGAGGTGGGCGGGTTTGGAGTTGGTTACAAGGGGGCACTACAAGATGGGACACCCGGTAGCTGTTAAAAAGATTATCGAATCAGATTTCGAAGGTGATGCAGAGTTTTGTAATGAGGTTGAAATCATTAGCAATTTGAAGCATAGAAATCTTGTGCCTCTTAGAGGATGTCGTGTGATTGATGGGATAATGAGAACTATGATGAGAGAGTTAGTGAGAGGTATCTTGTTTATGATTACATGCCTAATAGAAATCTTATTCCCTTTTAATCTTCTATTGATAGTCGAAGTTGAATTACTAGGGAACCATTGATAGTCCAAAAAGTCTTGAAATAAAGTCTAGATAATCCTAATAGTCTATAAATAAAGTCTAAAGACTATTTCAGAATCCTAAAAGTCTAGTCCATATAATCCTAATAATCCTAAAAGTATAATCCTAACAATCCTAATAATCCTAATAGTCTTGCAAATCCATAAAATCCTTGCATCCAAAAATTGTCTATTAGAATCTCAATCCAATAGACCTCCCTTATTCTCTGTTTACAACAAATGGAGCAACTCAAATTGGCTCTCAAACTCACTCACTTGGATTGATTTGTTCTGAAGCTTCGGGCTCCCTTTTATAGCCTTGGAGGAAGGCTCAAAGTCAATAGTTTGGCACCACCACTCTACACATAGCTCACTCTATGGAAGGTGAATCTTCAACCATCCATTTATGAGCAATTTGATTGATTTTGTATCTGCACAAAATCTCACCGGTCACTAAACTCAATTGTGTCACCAAACTCAATTGTGCATGTGCATTACATGCATGCAATATGAAAGTCAACAAATGTGGCTATCTACCACTATTCAAGCTAATCTTCAACAGTGAGTGCCTTGCTCCGAATGGTAGTGTTGTGAAGGGATTCTCCTCGTTTGAGGGTCCCGAGCGTTATATGTTGATTTGAATTACACTCTTTATGGCGGCAAATTGAGAGTAAATTAAAGGATGTATTGATTTGAAATAATGGGTACGTTGATTTGAATTACATCTAGCTGCTCACTCATGTCTGCCATCTTATTGCACATTTTGGTTAAGCAAACAATGTAAATTTTTTTTGCTGTCAGCGCAAGTGAAACATTAAAATGTAATTCATATTTGTTTATAAAGCGTTTCGTATACGATATATCAAACTTCCTTTCTTTTATTTTTTGCTTTTTTTTCATGTTGGGTGGTGGTAAAACAACAAGAAAATCTAGATTAATTTTACCCATATTTTGCTTAAGTTCTGATTTTGTTCTTATGTGAGAGATTATGTTTTGGTAAAATTAAGTTATTGTTTTTGTTTTTGTTTTTTTTTTTTTTTTAATGTTATGTATTCTTGTTTGATTATTCTATATTTTTTTCACCATCTTTATAGAATATAGCAAGAAGATTGAATCATTTCATTAACTTTAGAGTTGACTTTCGCATAAAATACATTGTTGCCTATTTCCGGTTGACATAAATTGTATTAAATTTTAAGCCGATTGGTAAGAACCCAACTATTGTATTTTGTAGGCCGTTGGGATTTGCTTACTCATTAGAAGAGAATGAATCGTCGTTAAGACACTCTCTTGGAAATGTTTATATCTTCCAAAAATGTTAAGCATTTTATGTCTTCCTATAGTGAGAGAATGCATCTTGAGAAAGGAGAGAAAGTTACAGAAAGAAAAATAGAGACCGAGAAAGTTAGAAGTTATAGAGCTTGCATCCCTTATTTTTCTTATAAATTATTATACAAATTGTATATTGTTAGAACTTATATGATGTTCTTTCATTTTCAACTATTCAAATTGCATCACAATTCGTAAATGCATATAAAAATAAAAACAATACATATTATATTCAACCTGGTCCCGCAACATTTAAATCTCACAATGAGATTAAAATAAATGCAGACCATCAAATTTGACCGATATAAAAAATATATTTCCTTACTATTTAATTTTATTATTATTTAATATTTTAATATTTTGACTGTTGTACTATAGAAAAATCATCCTGATCAAATTTATGAGTGAAATAAACTGTCACTTGGGGGTGAAAACAAATTTTTTTTTTTTTTTGGTAAGTCAGTGGTACAATATATTTTTGCATTTTACCCTTAAGTCATATTAACAGGAGCATAAATTGAAAAGAAATTCATATATTAAGAAAAAACAAAACAAAACAAAATGAATACAAATGATGGTTTACAGTTTACTACATTGAACTTGGTCACTATACTAATTATTTCATTTGACAAACGAGCATGGAAATTAATTTATTTCAAAGAAACTAGTACCAATTACACTATTATATAAATTTGAGATTTTTTTTTAGTGAGAGGGAAAGACTCGAACCCTTAACCTCGTTGTACAGGTCTGAGGGAGAACCAACCTCATTTTATCATTAAAAATAAGTTAATGTTTAACTAATTTTGTAATAAAAAAATAAAAATAAAAGTCAAAGCTGGGATTTTTTTTTTTTTTTTTTTAAATAAATTATAGTTCCAAAAGTAGCATGCATGCCAGCAGCCAGCCATCAATCGTTTACTTCAAACACCTCATACTTTGTCTGAGAGGATCTAGATCCGTCTAGAAAATCGTCCAGGTTAATTAATGTCTCTTAAATTCATGCAATTTTGAGCCTAACAATTCTTGATTTTTGGATCATGGGAAAACTCAGAAAAAACAATAAATTTTATACAAATAATGACGTGTTTGCACAGACTTTGAACAAAAAAAAAAAACACATCAAGCTAGGGTTTAATCTAACCCTTAACTAATTAACCACTACGATAATGTTATTCAGGATCGGTGCTAACTAGTAACTATTAGATTGCATCTGTACTTGTAATTAAATATAAACCAATTAATGGTTTCGATAACATTAACGTAAAAGTGAGCGATTTCGAACCAATAATGAACGATAATTAAATATTACCGTAGAGGCGAGACCATTCCTGGAGATAAGGGAAGGAAGAGCGAAGCCATTGATGATGAGAAACTGCAGGTTGACCATCTGATGAAGAAGAAGAAGAAGAAGGAGATGAACAAAACAAGCTGAAGGATATATCATTGTTTTTTTTTTGTGTTGATATATATATATATCACTAATGCTAGATAACCCAAAAAATTAGCTTAAAAATCAACCAAATAATGTGGTAAGTGGTTTTATCATTAACCACATCATTTCATGATTTATGTGCTAGGAACAACTCACTTAACACATCATTTGGTTTGAATTTTAAATTAATCATTTGGGTTGTATAGTATTACTCTATGTATATATTGATAGCATAATTACACACGTAAGATGATAAAATTGTGTCATTGGGCTGAGACTGACAATCTTACACATGCAGTCGTCTCAGGTGCTAAGATAGCAAACTGAGATCACACACACCCACATATAATATATATATATATATAGTGGCAGAGCCAGAAAATTCATTAAACGGAGACTTGATTCAAAAATACTAAAATTTACTACCGCCCAATGTGATGATGTAGCGAAAGCTTACACGAGAAAAACCTGCAACAAAACAATTAGAAAACAACCTACTGAAAACGCTCGACCTCGCGTACGAAGGATTCGTTAACAGGCTTCAATTATTTCTACCTTCGCAAAGATATGATAACTGGTTTGTAGAGAAACATTCTCTGATTTTATTAATATTCAACCAACGTTTTTACAGCTAAAACAAGAATATAAATAGAAAATAAATAACCTTATTAAAAGAGAACTCAAACTCTCAAAACCTAAATAAACTCTGAAACAAAGAGATAGTCCTAAACTAAGAAGAATTCCGCTAAAACTAATCCTAAAATACTTGGACTTCTGCTGCAACTTTAAAACTGCATAAAACACTCCCCAAACGTGAACCCACAAGGAATCCATATGCCAGCTCATGAGGCTTGCCACGTCAATCTGATTTGTCCAGCTCATGCCACCAACTCAGAAGCTTCCAGCAGGGCAACTAGCCTTGCCTCGATCCTTGCTGTCCAAGAAATCAACAGCCTTTGCTGCCGCCGCATCATCCTCTCCAGGTGAAAGAAACGTCGACCTCGACGTACAACCTGTATCTTCTTCAGAGCAATCACCAAAAAATGGTATCAAATGCTTCACATTAAATACATCAGCAGTGCGTATATGACTCGGAAGTTGAAGACGATAAGCATCGGATTGATTTTTTCCAGTATCTCCAGCGGACGATTTTCTTCGCAGCCAGCTTATTGTATTCTCCGACGGAAACGATCCTTAGTGAGAACAGCCCACACAAAGTCACCCACCTCAAATTCCACATTCCGTCTTTTTTTGTCAGCCTTGAGCTTGTATTTCGAAGTAGCAGCCATTAAATTGTCATGCACCAGTTTGTGAGTAATCTGTAGCTTTTCCACGAAGTCTTCAGCTTTGCCATGAACCCGAGTATGTGAAGGTAATGGCAGCAGGTCAAGTGGTCCACGGGGCAGAGCTGAGTACACCACCTGAAATGGGCTGAACCCAGTGCTTCGATTCCGTGCGTGGTTAGTGCAAATTCTGCCTGGCTTAATTTTTGATCCCAAGATCGTGCATTTTCTCCAACTAAGCACCTCAACAAATTACCCAAGGATCTATCACCACCTCGGTCTGACCATCCGTTTGTGGATGATACGCGTACTAAAATTTAGTTGTGTGTTCACCATCTTCCACAGGCTACGCAAAAAATGGCTTAGGAACTCGTGTCTCGGTCGGACACGATTGAGTCAGGCAGTCCATGTAGCCTATAAATTTCTCGAAAAAAAAGTTGTGCGACATTGACCGCATCGGTGGTCTTCTTACAAGGGATGAAGTGTACCATTTTTGAGAACCTGTCAACGATCACAAATATCGAATCAAACCTTCGTTGAGTCCTTGGTAGTCCTAATACGAAGTCCATACTAAGTTCCGTCCATGGCTGTGTCAGAATTGGTAGAGGCAAATAGAGACCCGCATTCGTCGCCTTCCCTTTTGATACTTGACATACATGACAACGTTCCACATATCGTTCCACCTCCCGCCGAATCATCGGCCAAAATAATTATCCGAACCAGCTGCAAGGTGCGGTCACGCCCCAAATGGCCCTCTGTGTAGTTCTTTGATAATTTGCAACCGCAGACTACACTCAGGAATACATAGTGGTTCCCATGAAACAAGAACCCATCCACCAAAAAGAACTCACTAAAATTCTGTGAACCCAGACCAGCCATTATTTTCGTAAAAAATGGATCAGTTTCCAGCAGCTCCTTGAATGATTCAAATCCGGGGACGGACAGTGTCATTGTAGCGAGTAAATTGCTTCGACGACTCAGAGCGTCAGCCACCCGATTAGATGTACCTGCTTTATGTTTCACAACAAAGGTGAACTGCTGAAGATATGCCGACCAAGAGGCATGACGAGAGGAAATTTTGTCTTGGCTATGGAGGTGTTTAAGCGCCTCATGGTCGGTGTAAAGGATGAACTCACGGTGGAAGAGGTAGTGCCGCCAATGCTTGATGGCTGAACTACTGCATAAAATTCGATGTCGTATGTGCTGTAGCGTTCCCTCGCCCCTGTTAGTTTTTCACTAAAAAAAGCCACTGGCCTATTTGCTTGGCTCAAAACAGCACCGATTCCGACTTTGGACGCATCACTGTGGAGTTCAAACGGCTGCGAGAAATCTGGTAGCACTAGGATTGGGGCTGATGTGAGGCGGTCCTTGATGAGTTTAAAGGCATCTTCCGCCTCCTGAGGCCACTGGAATTTATCTCCTCTCATGCAATTGGTGATTAGTGCCATGACACTGCTGAAATGAGGAATGAAACGTCGGTAAAAAGACGCCAATCTATGGAAGCTCCTATATCAGTCATAGTGGTCGGCTTTGGCCATTGTCATACTGCTTCGTTTTTTTCATCCACCTGAAGTCCCTTACCTGAAATTTGATAGCCCAAAAATAAAACCATTGACACCATAAAGACACACTTGGTAGCTGCAGCCACCAATTTCTCTTTTCGAAGGACCTGCAGTACGTCACGAATGTGTTAAACATGTGACTCTTGATTGGCACTAAAGATCAGAATACGTCAAAGTAGACGACCACAAATTTGCCTATAAACGGCCTAAAGATTGGTTCATAACCCACATAAAAGTACGGGCGCATTAGATAAGCCGAAAGGCAGGATGACAACCACTCGTAGAGACCTTCACGTTTTGAATGCGGTTTTCCATCATCCCCGGACGAATCCTATTTGATGGTAGCCGCTCTTCAAATCCAGTTTTGTAAACACTGTGGCACCACTTAGTTAGTCAAGGAGATCGTCCAATCGTGGAATAGGAAACCGATACCTTACCGTTATTTTATTGATAGCGCGGTGTCTATGCACATTCTCCAAGTACCATCTTTTTTTAGAATTAATAATGCCGGGACTGCGCATGGACTAAGGCTTTCAGGATGTGCCCCTTGGCAAGCAATTCTTCAACCTGTCGTAGCATCTCATCGTGTTCACTGGGGCTCATTCTATAATGTGGACGGTTAGGTAACATAGCTCCTGGCTCGAGATCAATTCGATGTGAATGTCTCGCAACGGCGGCAGCCCTTCAGGTAACTCGGTAGGAAAAATTTCCGCAAATCCTCAAGGAGTGGAATCGCGGCCTCAGGGACTTCCTTGAGTCGAAGACCTCTTTGTTCAGTAGAAATAAACTGTTTCAGCCTCCTCCATTTTCCAATTCGAACGGGGAAAGAGAGTAGAGTGGCTCCCTCCGATGTCTGGACTTGTTCGACGGTTTGCTAGGCATTAACACGATGTTCAAGCTGTCATACAGAAAAGAGTAAGTATTTTTAACACCATCATGCTTTACCTTGCGATATGCCATGGTCGACAGTAAAATGACAAGCGCCATATGCGTACCACATCACACCATACTTGGTCCTTGTAATGCTTGCCAACAGAAAAATAAATGAGAGCCCATTGTGAAACTGTGATTTCTCCCCCCTTTTGAAGCCATGCCAACTTACGGCTTTGGATGGTTCCCAGTCTTGATTCCCAATTTGCCCACCACCTTTGCTGAAATAATGTTTTCGCAACTTCTCCGTCAATAATGAGTCGGCACACTTTGCCCAAGATTGTACAAGAGATTGAAAAACATTGTTTCGCAACCAATCACTTCCTCCGACGTGGAGTAAGGAAGGTGCGACGAATCATCAGGCCGAACCAAGTTCTTTGGCAGCATTGCTACTGTGACTAACTCTCCTGTCGAACTATGGTGCCCCTATAATTCTGCTCAGTTTTTTTTTGGCATCCAATCTTGTAATTATGCATCAGTTTTTGTTTTTTGGCGTCAAAATCCTGTAATCTGCATCAGTTTTTTTTTTGGCGTCAAAATTCATTTTTGCTAAACCAATCGCTATGGATGCATCCCTCTTGTTCCAGAACTGCTCCTCAACGCTAGGTGGAGTAAATTGAGCAGCTGCACTTATAGCATTTGTTTTGACAATCTCAGAATTTGTAATGTCAACAGGTCTTGCCATTAATAAAGGACCAACATCACCCTCAACCCAATCCTCATTGACCAACCCATCATCGTCGAATTGTGCTTCGTCACCCACTACGGCCACTTCCTCTTCCTCTTCCGTGTCGGCGAACAAGACCCTCTTGCCAAGTTTCTTGCACTCGGACTGTCGGTGACCTGCTTCACCACAATTAAAACACTTAAAACCCCCAGTTGCTCTTGGCTGTGGTTTGGAGCAGAGAATGTATTCGGTGTGCTGCTACTGCCGCCCACGGCCGCTGTTCGGCTGATTGAGCTGCTGCTGCCCCCCTCAAGTCTCCCTGTCGCACCACCATTGCCATAAGACAAAAGTCCGCCTACCCCTCTCCACGAGACTGACTTCTCTATTTGCAAGGCCCGCTGATGTGCCTCAGACACTGTGATTGGATCGAAAAGATTCACAACTTCCATGATTTGCGCTCGCAAGCCTCCGCAATATCTAGAAACTAATTGATCTTGAGTTTCTTGAATGTCATTGCGTACAATCAATTGATAGAATTCCGTTGTATAGTCATCGACCGTTCTCAAACCTTGGCACAGATTTTGTAACTTTTGATACATCAACCTCTGAAAATTGTGAGGTAAAATTCAGCGCGTAACTTACGGACCACTTTTTCCCAATCCGTGATCTTTGATTTTCCCATTCGAGTCCGTGTGAGTTTGATTTGTTGCCACCAAGCTGCGGCGTGACCTCGAAGCCGAGTTGCCACCAAGGCTACCCTTGCATTCGCCGGCACATTTTTGAACTCTAAAATCCTCCACGACTCCAAGCCAATCAAGAAATTCTTCGGGCGAAAGATTGCCCTAAAATTCCAAAATTTCTGTCCTCATACCTGACTCCCACCACCGGCTGTCATCACGTTCTGGTACTTGACGTCGCTGATGTGGAACCTCTACTTGAGACTCACTTTCCTCATTACTCTCATCCTCAATGTCTCCCGCATTAGGATTCAAAGCGTGGAAAGGATTTTGGTTGGCGATTAACGTCGCGAGCTGCTCCGTTATTTGCGCCATCTGCTGCTCCAACTGTGTCACATGGTCACGTTCGTTGGCCTCTTCTACGGGGATCCGGTTAGGTACTCGTCTCTTCGGCGGCATATTGATGTCCCGAACGAACACGGCTCTGATACCAAACTGATGTAGCGAAAGCTTACACGAGAAAAACCTGCAACAAAACAATTAGAAAACAACCTACTGAAAACGCTCGACCTCGCGCACGAAGGATTCGTTAACAGGCTTCAATTATTTCTACCTTCGCAAAGATATGATAACTGGTTTGTAGAGAAACATTCTCTGATTTTATTAATATTCAACCAACGTTTTTACAGCTAAAACAAGATATAAATAGAAAATAAATAACCTTATTAAAAGAGAACTCAAACTCTCAAAACCTAAATAAACTCTGAAACAAAGAGATAGTCCTAAACTAAGAAGAATTCCGCTAAAACTAATCCTAAAATACTTGGACTTCTGCTGCAACTTTAAAACTGCATAAAACACTCCCCAAACGTGAACCCACAAGGAATCCATATGCCAGCTCATGAGGCTTGCCACGTCAATCTGATTTGTCCAGCTCATGCCACCAACTCAGAAGCTTCCAGCAGGGCAACTGGCCTTGCCTCGATCCTTACTGTCCAAGAAATCAAGAGCCTTTGCTGCCGCTGCATCATGTGACTTGGTGGTAAGATCGCTAATTTAGTTCGATAATATTTCAGATTTGAGTCGTCACAACTGTAAATTTAGTTCTAGTTCTATATAAACTCAAGTTAATAAACTTGTGTCAATGCAATTTTATATAGGGTGGCTCTATTGCCACCCATAAAATAATTTATGTTCTTTGGGTATAAGAGTAATTTTGTTATAAGTTATTTATTTTTAAAATTATTAAAAAAAAAATGGGTGTGGGAAGATATTTTATGGGTGGTAATAGAGCCACCCTTTTATATATTATTGAACTATAAAAATTAGAGTTGGGAGTGGAGCTAGGATACGATTTGTATGTAATTTTACTTTATTTCAAATTCCAAATTCCAATTATATTTTATCTTTATAACTATTAAATTTTATAACAATATATATATATATATATATATATATTTGAAATATTATAATAATTTGAGATTTTTAGGGGAGGGGGACATACTCGAACCCACTATCTTATGGTGTAGGTGTGACTATGTGATAGACAAACCACTAGACCGATCTCATTTTGTCTATAACAAAATATTTTAATTTTATACTCTCAAAGGGAACGAAATCTTAATATTATAATTATTTTATTTTTATATAACATCTACAGTCCGGCGTCTTGAACTTGTAACATTGTCAAGTTGAATGAGCTATTTTTACCACTAGGCACATTCTGCGCGGAAACAAAATATTATTATTAGATACATCAAGTACACAACATGAGATATATGGACAAGGTGATGTAGCAGAAGCTTCTATAAGAAAAACTGATGCAAGAGATATTAATGAAAATTTTAGATTTTAAAAATATTCTTGTAATAAATACATATTATTTTATTTCTATTTATTATATATTTAATTAGGTAGTTAATTATTTTATGATTTGATTTTACTAAATCAAATATAATTTCCTTATTAGATAGGTTTTGATGTTTTAGGATTCTAGTTTTTTTTTTTTTTTTTGGTTTTTATTTATTTATTATTATTATTATTTTTAATTTCCATTGTGTTCTTTTTTAGGAAAATTGAAGATTTTATTGCTTTCCTAGTTATTTTAGGTTTTTAGTTTTCTTATTTAAATGCCTTTGTATCCTAACGAGATTGTAGTTAGTTGACTATTGAATAAAAATCAGAGATTGTTCTCTATTTCTTCCATTTTCAGTACTTTTGCAAGGTTCAACGAATTTGAAGCCTATTATCCTTGTATTCGTGCACGGATCAACAGAATAATAGTATGTTGCTTTTTGAATTGTTCGTGTGTAAGGATGGGCATTTATCCCCGGATACCCAAATCCCCACTTCCCCATCCCCATTTGGTGGAAATTTTTTTAGGGAAAATGGGGAAATGGGTGGGGATGGGTATGATTTTCATCCCCAAATTGAAATGGGGATGGGGATGGGGATGGGGGAGGTCCCCCCCATATGGGCCCCCATCCCCATTTCCTCATTTTCCCCAAACCTATTATATAATATATATATATATATATATATATATATATATATATATATATATTCTTAATAATTTTATTTTTCTATTCTTAGTATTTTTATGTAATGGATCGTTTTTTTTTTTTAGTATGTAAGTTTTGGTAAAACAGAGGAAACGAGGGAACGGGAAAATGGGCAAACAGGGAAAAACGGGAAAACGGGAAAATAGGGATGGGATGGGGATACCTCCCCCCAAAACGGGGAAAATGAAAGAAATAGAGAACAATCTTTGATTTTTTTTATTCAATAATCAACGTAACTAACTGCAATCCCGTTAGGGCACAAGGCATTTAAATAAGAAAACTAAAAAATCTAAGAGCATTTCTAATACAAAAGTGGCTTACATACAAAAATTGTTGATATGGCAACAATGCCAAGAGATTTGCTTCTTATGTGGTATAAATATAGACTTGATAGACAATCAACTCAAATTTGGCCTAAAATGCTTCTGTTTAAAACACATTTATATTAAATGGCATGCCCATTTTTATTTATTTTTTCTTTTTTATTTTATCTCCTTACCAAAAATAGATGAAAATTAATATCAATTTTAAATATTTGCTGAGTCAAAAAAAAAAAAAAAAAAAAAAAAAAAAAAAAAAGATGTGCAACAGGCAGTTTGAATGTAGACAGTCATAATAACAATGTCTTTTTTTTTTTTTTTTTTTTTGTCATATCAATGTGAGGTTGAATATGCAAAGCTGCATTGGAGATATTTTTTAGGGTCAATGATATCTAGAGCCACTAATTTGGTGAGGCGGTTCCTAAATGGCCATTAATTTTTCAAAATGGCTCAAATTAGCCATTCCATTGAAAGAAAGTGTCAATTGTTGCCACTTTGCCCATTAATTGTTTGAAGTCTATTTGCTTATGTCATAAACCGTTTGCTTATGTCATAACTTGTTAGAATTGAGGTTAAAATAGTAAAATAAGAAGAGGCAATATTGTAAAATCATCAAGTCACCATCTTAGGGCACAATTTGACAAAGATGTTCCAAACGTTTTTTCATTTTTCTTTTCAAGTCACTACTAAAAAATGCAAAAGAAATCGGTTTATTTTTCATTTCATTTTTTGTGTGGTTTTGTATTCTGCTGGAGATATTTTTGTGTAAACTTTTTCCTTAAAACTGTATCTTTTGGCAAGGAACTAAAATTTTTCTTCAGCGTTGGGTTCTTTGATTTTTCGATACAAATCTAATGGTATAAAGAAAGTAAGATTCTGGGCGGTATTTTGAAAGTTCTGATCAATTATTCAGTCAAAGGTTAAAACGACGTAAATCCTCAAGTGAGGTGTGTTTATCGCTCTTTTTCCTTAAAACTGTATCTTTTGGTAAGGAAATAAAAAAATTTGTCAGCGTTGGGTTCTTTGATTTTTCGATACGAATCCAATGGTAAAAAAACATAAAATTCTAGGCAGTATTTTGAAAGTTATGATCAATTATTCAGTCAAATGTCAGAAGCGATGCGCAATCCGCGAGTGAGGTGTGTTTATCGCTCTTTTCCCTTAAAACTGTATCTTTTGGCAAGGAAATAATTTTTTTGCTGACGTTGGGTTCTTCAATTTTTCAATACAAATCCAACGGTATAAAGAACGTAAGATTCTGGGTGGTATTTTGAAAGTTATGATCAATTATTCAGTCAAAGGTCAGAAGCCACGCGAATCTGTGAGTGAGCTATGTTTATCGCTATTTTTCCTTAAAACTGTATCTTTTGGTAAGGAAATAATTTTTTTTATCCATGTCAGGTTCTTCGATATTTCGATACGAATCCAAGGGTATAAATAATGTAAAATTCTGGGCGGTATTTTGAAAGTTATGATCAATTATTCAGTTAAAGGTCAGAAGATGCGAATCCGTGAGTGAGCTGTGTTCATCGCTCATTTTCACACTTTTTCAAATCGATTTTTGGAATATTTTCTGAATGAAAAGTGTTTATTTGCATGTCTACTTTCTTGTGTCAAAATTTGAGCAAATAAAGTTGAGTATTTTTAGAGATGTGCACTTGAATGTGGATATAGGTCAAATTTGAATAGTTTGCAGAGATGGAAATAATGGCCTTGTTGGGACTCCACCCACCAATTAATGGTGTCTAGTGTTATTTTATTCTTTAGGAGTGCCATGTCATAGATAACGGCAGCTTTCTGTTAGATTTAACAGACTGGCTGCCAATGAAAACAATTTGAATAGTCAGTGGCCTTTTTGGAACTCCATCCACCATTAATGATGTCTAGTGCTATTTTCTCTATTTTTTATTAGACTGTCTATTTATTTTATGTGGCATCTTTTTTTTTTTTTTTTCCACAGGCCACTCTTGCATTAGAGATGCTCTAAAAAAACCTATATTAAATTAATAACTAAGAAATCAATAAAATCTCCAATTTTCATAAAAAGGAAAGAATTGAGATAACAATGGAAATTAAAAAAAAAATACTAGAATCTTATAACATCAAAACCTATCTAATAAGGAATTAGATTTGATTTAATAAAATTAAATCATAAAATAATTAACTACTAATTAAATATATAATACATATAAATAAAATAATATATATTAATTATAAGAATATTTTTAAAATCTAAAATCCTCTAAATCTAATCATGCATGCACCCCGATCTATATGCTTTCAATACCATTGATTATTTATATTATATGAACAACAGATTTTCAGTACCTTTACAAGGGTCAAAATTATTGAATAAAATCGGAGATTGTTCTCTATTTCTTCCATTTTCAGTACCTTTACAAGTAGGGACGGATGTATAGGTGAGTTGACCTGGGCTACAGCCGGGTTAGCATTTTTCAAAAAAAAAAAAAAAAAAAAAAAAAAAAAAAGTTATAATTAAATATAGGGTTAATTGCACTAACTTACCTGCATTTACAATATTACAGCTATTCAACTTTTGCATTTATTAACAAAAACATACCCTTGAC
>CM059866.1:4907111-5237465 GCA_030490815.1 Acer saccharum
TTTGGAAACAGAGGTAGAAATCATGGACGTAGAAGATGGAATAATAACAACAGGCCTGTATGCCAAGTATGTGGAAAAACCGGTCATATTGCTATGAATTGTTACCATCGATTTCATAAGAACTATCAGAGTAACTACAATCGGACTGGAGGTGAACATTTTGGCTTACAAAGTCAATTCCAAAACTCAAACTCTTAGTTTCAACCTATCAATGTGTCGTCCCTGACCAACTCTCCACACCAAGCAAAATTCCAACAACCAGCTGTGTACTATGCCAATCCTGAATCCATTTGTGATCCGACGTGGTACACTGATAGTGGCACCACCAATCCTATAACATTAGACCTATCTAACCTCTCCTCCTACTCAAAGTACCAAGGTACCAATAACCTTACAGTTGGTAACAACTTCAAATTTCACACATTGGTAAATCTTTGTTTTCTTCTCTTGAATTGCCCTCTAGGTGTTTGTTGTTAAATCACATATTATATGTGCATTCTATTACGAAGAATTTACTAAGTATATCTAAACTTACTGATGATAACAATGCTTATGCTGAGTTTCGATATGATTCATGTGTCGTAATGGACAAGATTACCAAGGAAGTTCTTCTTCAAGGCAAGCTTGAGAATGGTCTCTACAAGCTAAATATGAGAAGAGCACAATCAAGAGCAAAAAATTGGCTGTCAAGGAGGAAAGACAATATAAATTGCTCAGATTTAAAGAACAAATGTTACAGCTCAGCTTGTGTTTATGGACTTGGAGCTGATAACTCATGTAGTAGAGTTCAAAATAATCGAAATACACATTGTAAATATGCTCTTAGAGCTAATAATACATGCAATAAAGACCACTTGAATGAGAATATGTGGCACTTGAAGCTTGGACATCCAGCTCCATTGATTTTAAGAAAAGTGGTGAATAGCTTGCATTTGAAGTGTAATGATGCACAAATTCATTTTTGTGATGCTTGCAAAATGGGAAAATTGCACCAATTGCCTTTTCAAAGGTCAAGTTACAAGGCTTCAAAGCCTCTAGAACTTACAGATGTGTGGGGTCCCTCACCAATGCCATCTCTAGAAAGACATTGATACTATGTGATTTTTGTTGATTCGTACTCTAGATATAGTTGGCTATACCCTTTAAAATTGAAATCAGAAGTGCTGGGAATTTTCCTTCAATTCAAGAAATATGTAGAGCTTCAATTCACTAGCAAAATCAAATGCTTACAGGATGATCTTGGTACAGAATATAAGCCATTGTTACCTCATCTTATAAAATGTGGTATACATTTTCGTACATCTTGTGCATACACACATCAACAAAATGGGATACCTGAATGAAAACATCATCATGTTGTCGAAACTGGACTCCCTCTTCTTGCTCAGGAAAAAATGCCTCTCACATTGTGCGTAGAAGCATTCTAAACGGTTGTGATGCTTGTCAGTGACCTACCAACACCAATTCTTCAGCTAAAGTCACCTTATGAAGTATTGCACAAATGGTTGCTTAATTTAATTACTTCAAATTTTTAGGTGTACTGCATTCCCTTATCTCGATTAGGCTTTATTTGACTAAAAAATTCAATTTCACACTTCCAAGTGTGTCTTTATTGGTTATAGTTTAAGTCAAAAAGGCTACAAGTGTCTTCATCCGTCTAGAAGGATCTATGTATCACGAAATGTAGTATTCAACGAGTTTGAATTTTCGTATTATTCTTTATTCCCACTAAAAGATAGTTATGCATCTTCTTTCAAGCTTGGATGTCTATCAACCTCGGTTCTGCAATTCATAGTGCCTAAATCAAATCAAATAACACCAAGCTTTCCTGATCATGTAATGCGACCAATTCTAAGTGTAAAGGCACCACCAATTTCCCTTCATGTTGATCTTACCTCAACCAGTCAAACACAACAGTCTGGACCTTTACCTTCACCAAGCCTAGACCAACAGACTGTACCGATACGATCTCATCACATGATCACACACTTGAAATCTGGTGTTATCAGGCCTAGAGCCTATGCTTCTGTAAGTGACAATTTGGGTGACTCAGCTGAGACAACAGAGGAAGCATTAACACAATCAAGGTGGCATGAGGCAATGATAGAAGAATATTTAGCATCGGTAAAAAAACAACACAATGACACATTGTCACTTGTCTCTCCAACTGAATCTACGACTCTAGTAGGATGTGAATGGGTTTTTCGAGTAAAATACTAACCGGATGGATCCGTACTTAAACACAAGGCTCGTTTGGTAGCAAAAGTTTTTCATCAAACACATGGGATCGACTTTCATAATACCTTTAGCCCAATAGTTAAGGTTGTAACCATACAAATTATTTTTACCTTGGCGGTCACTTATAATTGGGATTACAATAAGTCGATATCAAACTTAACAAGTCGATCTTTGAGAAGCTGTATATATGGAGCAGCTTATTGGCTTCGTTGATCCTCAACGTCCCTCTTTCATTTGCTAACTCAACAAAGCTCTCTATGGCCTGAAACAAGCTCCTAGAGCTTGGTTCTTCAAACTTCGGCATGCCTTAATAGGCTGAGGTTTTGTGCCTTCTTTGGCCGATGCCTCACTTTATATCAAACGTCAAGGTACTCACGTTATTTTCCTACTATTCTATGTCAATGATATCTTAATAACTGGTGATGATCCATCTCTGGTTTGTGACACCATTGCTACACTCAACTCTACATTTGCACTGAAATCGTTGGGTTCCGTCAGCTACTTCTTGGGTTTTGAGGCAGTTAGTTCCTTAAGTGGTTTGTTTTTTACTCAAACAAAGTACATTAGTGATCTTTTGAAGAAAACAAACATAGCTCATTATAAGCCCTATTCATCTCCTCTCTCTTCAGGCACTAAACTTACCAAACAAGGGTGAGCATTCTCTGATCCATCTCTTTACAGAAGCACAATTGGCACGCTTCAATACTTAACATACACTTGACCATATATCTCCTTTTGCGTTAATAAATTGAGTCAATATCTGTCTTAGCCAACTGAGGATCATTGGAAAGCTTGTAAATGTCTTTTTCGATACCTAAAAGGAATAATAGGGTTAGGACTACACTTCCAAGCTGCTACTTCGCTTTCTGTTGAGGTCTTTATCTACGTTAATTGGGCGTCTTGCGTTGATGACCGACGATCTACAAGCGGATGTTCTGTCTATGTTGGTGGTAATCTAGTTGCTTGAAGTTCAAAGAAGCAACATGTTGTTGCTTATTCTAGCTGTGAAGATGAATATCGACCTCTTTTGTTAGCAGTAACCGAGGTCATCAAGATTGCTTCTTTGTTCTCCGAAATGGGTTTCCTATTTTGCAATGTCCCATTATTTGGTACGACATTCATAGTGCGATTTCTCTTACTCAAAATCCAATCTTTCATGCTCGGACAAAGCACATCAAAATTGACGTTCACTTTGTTCGTGAGAAGATAGCTTCTGGGATTCTAAAGGTTCAATATGTACCCACTACTCATCAATGTGCTGATATATTTACGAAGGCATTGTCTATTTCTCGATTTGATCTAAGCTGAACCTCTATAACTCTCCAATGTTCAGTTTAAGGGGGGATGTGAGTCAAATTAAACTTAAAGGTGTTCATGTAAGTTGTGTAGCGGAATAAAAAGATATGTTTTAAAATTATCTTGGACCTTTTCGGTATACATGAATATAAGGAGGGAATTCATTAATACCTTTGAAGCTTTCTCCTTCGTTTGTTTTCAATTCGTTACCACCAAGCCTTCCGAGCTATGACCCACGATCTGATAACTTGTGTGTGGGCACGTCACGGATGCAGTCAGGACTAGATGGAGGTATACAGAATCAATGTTCTAGTAAACGCTAGGCGCTAGTCGGGCGGTGGACCAGCGTCGGCGCTAGGCGGCCTAGTCGGCGCCTAGGCGGAATTCTAGGCGGCCGGTTTTTTTTTTTTTTTGTTTTTCATACCTATAAAACCAATAATAAAACTCATATTATGACAAAATTCAAACAAAATCATCAACATAATTCCCCTTTTGTTTGTATGTCTTGTACCTATTTAATATAGTTTTACTTTTTATTGTATATTTTAGATTTTTACATTGTAAGAGAGTAAGTTTTGTTATTTTACAAATCTACATTTTAAAAGTCAAAGTCTTTTTCTTCTCACTCTCTTTCTTTCACGCATTCTTATTCTCTCTCTCTTTCTTTCATCTCTCTCTCACGCATTCTTCTTCTCTCTCTCTTCAACCATTTCTCTCATTTCAAGCTTTCTCTCTCCTCCATTAAAACTTATTTTTGAGTTATTTTTCATTAAATCTTGGTGGGTTTTGTTTATTGACAGCACTCGAATCTAATTTGTGGGTTGATTTTGCTCATATTTTCTCCATTGATCTAGTTTAGCTCTGCTATTTCTCTCCTCTGTTTTTTATGCTTTGGTTTTTGAAAAATATGAAATTGATGTTAAAGTTTGACCAAGAGTGAAGGCAAGTTCAGCTTCTTGACTGGATCTGATTCTCCACATGATTCTTCAGGCCTTATACTGCCACATTTCTTCTCCTATCTTTATTTTTTTTTTCTTTCAAAGTCTTCTCTTTTAGAGAAGCAAATCCACCGTCCCAAAATCAGGTTTTTTTTAAAAAAAAAAAAAAAAATCGGTCTAGGCGGCTTTGACTCCGCCCGGACCCTATTAATCGGCCTAAACCGAATAAGTCGGCTGATTTTTTTCCCCAAAAAACGTTGACCGTTGACCGTTGACTTTTTCGTTGACCGATTTTTTTGACCAATTTTGGCCTAATCGAGACGGCCGACCGCCGTATAGCGTCTAGGCGGCCGCCTAGGTGGCTGCCCAGACTGTTTTTTCGAACACTGTACAGAATATTGGGAAGACAACACTTTGCCCTCTTCCTTGGATTCGGTCGGCCACCTGCAATAGGAAACAAAAAACTTTTTTTTTTTCTTTTCTTCCTTGCCTTTGCCACACACTCTGTTCTGTATTAGGTTTAGGTTGCATTTTATTTCCTGATAAGTATATCTTATATACTAGGATCCTAGGGTTTAGTTGACCAAGTAAAAATAGGATTATAAATCCTTTTTAATTCGGTCACCACTATGATTTGAACCTTTGACCTCTAGGATTTAAAATAATCTTTATTATTTTTAATCCTTTTGTTTTAGTCATAGTTCAAACCTGTAACCTTATAATAATAAATAAACAATTAATAATTCTCAATTATTAATATACTAATCAAATAATCATATTATTTAATTAGTACCTTGAATTTATTCATGTCACTTTCGTAACATAATTAATTTGGACTATCCATTTAATTAACCGTGACCCTTGTTACCAATAACCATAAGAGCTAGCAAGGGGATATAATGGACCCACAGTTTTGAGCTCCAATAATACTTAGAAATAATTAATTAAACTCTTTAATTAATATTTCAGGATTATTAACCTCAAAGTTACTCCACTAAAAACCCGAGGTTGCATTCTCGTAACTGTAGATATTTTACACAAACCAAAATGTTAGTGTCTATCGATATAGCTATTATATATGGTATAATCCTCCACAAGTATTTCATAATTAGAGCTGGGTCATAAAGTCCATTATACCTCTCGATCTAATTAGATCTTTTTCTTTAAGTACCATTGATTATCTAATGAACAATTATATCTTTCTTTCTTTTACGGAAAAATGAGAGCGCTCTTAATCGTTCAAGTCCCGAATCAACCTTTAAGGGAATTACTCATCTACTTCTTACAAGAAGGAGTGGATTTAACTATTGTGTGCATACCTTCCCAGCAATAAGCCAAACCGTGATTCCAAGATACGCAGTTATTGATTGGGATTGTTACTCCAATCTCACCCATGATATGTCAAAAACCACAATCTAACTTGAAGGAATCCGTAAGACACTCAGAATTTAGATCATCCATATATAGCCATCATTTGACGATATATATGAATCTCTTCAATTAATGGATCTTGGTGATAGATTCATATAGATCGTGGCCCAGTCTTATATGATCACATCATATAAGGTGCCTCCAATTTCATATCACCATATGAGTAGTTTAGGATAAAACCATTGTACATTACAGAATAGATCACAGTTGTAGATTAACCACAATTAAAGTACCCAACTTTATTTGTTTCCTACGAACTCTTTAGATTGCACGTCTCAAACCGAATACCTTTGTATATGACATTCATATACTCAGTTTGAGATTACATCTAGCAATCTTGGATGTTTATCACATATGATATAAGCATATGAGTTATATTTATTGAATGAAAATAATAATTCTTTTATTAATGAATTTATAACATTTACAAATTACAAGTTTTAGGGCATAAATCCCAACAGTTCAAATGAGAAATCATAAAATAATCACATCAACACCAAGTTAGGTTCGTTGTAAAACAGAGCAAGGAAAGGAAATCTTTGGGTCAAGCAAATTTGCAACTAAGTAAGCTTTCCAGTAAGGTCAGCATCCAAATAATAAGACCTTGATTATTCTGATTAGACTGAGGACATCACATTGCTAACATGAAGAACAGAGCTCCTAGGAATAGAGGATCTTTTCCAAGGAAATATTTTGGCTGGAAATTCTGTTATTATTGTAACAGAATTTCCAAGCATTCAATCTTATCAAAATCTTAAGCTGCAAGTGGCCACATGCATATAAATATGAGCTTAGTCTCATACTGCAAACAACGAAGAAAAAACAAAATTTGTTAGAATGTGAATTCTTCTTTTTGCTCTGTTTTACTTTTCTTGCATTCTTCTTCTACTCTGTTTTTGCTTCACTTTGAAGCATTTGTTCAAACACTTGTTTTCTCATAGTAAGCCTTCTAATCGTTGTTTCACATGATAAAGTTAAAATGTTTCGACTTAAATTTCAAATCACATCAAAACAAAAAATAAAGTTTTGATGAATTTTTTTTTTTGTTTTGTTTCAAAAATATATATATATAGAAATTATCGGATGTGGAGGTGGGAACGCCGCACATTTTCTCGAGTAAGATACAATTGACATAGGTATAAAATGAAAAAAAAAATATGTAAATGACAATGGGTTTTGGAGAAGCTGTTGAAGAGATATTGCGGGGTAGAAATGTAAGCCTTCTAATCTTCGTTTCAGCCAATGGTAAAGTTAAATGTTTCAACTTAAATTTCAACGCACATAAAAACCAAAAATCAAGTTTTAATGATTTATTTTGTTTTGTTTCAATATATATATATATAAATTATTGGATGTGGATGTGGGAACGGTTTTCTAGTGTCAGATACAATGGACATAGGTGTAAAATGAAAAAAAAAAAAAAAGGTATATTATACTGGTGTCTATTATTAATTAATAATTATCAGGTGCGGGACGGAATCTCGCACCCAAAACCAATTTTATGTTTACATTTTGGTCTCACTGAGGTTCTTCCAATCAGGTCTACCAATCTTCAATTAAGGTAGGACCATGGGGTGGCCTTGGAGGAACAGAATGGAGCTATATGCCCAAGGGTGGGATTGTAGAGATAGTAATTAATCATGGAAATATCATTGATTCGCTATCCTTCAAAAGTGTCTGTGCAGATAAAGAGGCAGAATCATCAATCAATTTTGGTGGCGAAGGTGGAAACAAATCACAGGTAAGTATTGTATTAATTATCTTATAGGGCTTTGATTTGATTGACTAATTAGTACTATTATACTTTTCATAATTTTTACATTACCTAACATGTAGATTTCGATTGATTGGCCCGAAGAATATTTGACATCGATAAGTGGAACCACCGGAAAGTTCTATACTTTCGAATCTTGTGTCAAATCTCTAACGTTCTACACAAATTGGCACACATATGGACCTTTTGGTTCTAGTAAAGGCACTCATTTTAGTCTTCCGGTTGAGAACCGAGTCATTGTAGGATTTCATGGACGAGCTGGCCTCTTTATGGAAGCTATAGGGGTCTACCAAAAGGCAGCTACTTCAATCCAAGGACATTTTATGACCCGCAAGGTTAGGATTATGATTTATTTATTTATTTATTTATTTTTACGAAATAAATTTTAAAATATATGTTGACTAGCACAATTGCTAGGCTTTGCTTTGGTAAGATAGGCATGTTATCACCTGAGCTTTGGTAAGATAGGAATGTTATCACCTTATACGTGATAAGGTGATATGTCTTTATTGTTTTTAGCCATCAATTTATTTATTTTATTGCTTTTATCACTTTTGATAACTTTTGGACAAAATTATTCCTAAATTTTACTTCACCTGATATATAACTTGGCTACATGTCATTTAATTTGATTCCAAGTTACATGTGAGTTGATTTTGGTTACATGCCATTTGATTCCAAGTTACATACGAGTTGATTTTTCAAGTTACATGTCAGTTAAGTTTTAAATTACATACCAATTGACTTTCAATTTACATGTCAATGATTTTCAAGTTGATTTCTTAATTTTTTGGTGGATGAATTAAAGACAAAATGAAGGGCAATATTGTCTGTTCAAGGTTAAAGGTTATAAGTATAATAAAATATAGAGTAATTGGCACAAATCCCCCTTCGAGTGTATATAAATTTGCATGTTGCCCCTTAAACTTTTTTTTTAGGTATGTTGCCCCCTGAACTATCACTTTATTGGCAATCCTTTGGTTTTTTCCCCCCTGAGGGGGCATTTTTCTCTTGTTCTGCCAATAAGTGATAGTTCAGGGGGCAACATGCCTAAAAAAAAAGTTTAGGGGGCAACATGCAAATTTATATACGCTCGAGGGGGGATTTGTGCCAATTACTCTAAAATATAAGTTGATGGCTAAAAACAATAAACGAATAAATTTTTTGATTACTTCTTGCAATTTCCTCTCTCTCTCTCTCTCCCTATATATATATATATGGGACAATCTATAAAATACCGAGTGTTTAATACATCTTAAAAAAAAAAATCAAACTCATCTAATCTTGACCATTTATCTATCCAACACTTACATCTAATGGTGATATTTTAAACTTGTTGTGATTCCCTATATATTCTAAAGTTACCTTCTTAGCAGGTCACTTATAATATTACCGTTTGTTCTTCATATGATCTAATAGTTACCATTTTAAACTTTTTCTTCCCAAGACTTATCTTATTCTCCTTACCAAACCAGACTTCATTTTTTATTTTATTTTTTATAAACGTCTTCTAAAATCGTTTCTCTCCCAAAATCGTGGCTCTCCATATATGTTCCCTTTGTCTGACTGAAAATCAGTGTTTTAGTTTGGTGATTTTAAGCATCTATCTTTGTTCGTATTAGATTCTTTCTTGGTGACCAAAATCGTGTCTCTCCTTGTTTTTTTCCCTTCTTCTGACTGAAGATTGGTGTTTTGGTTTAGTGATTTTAATAGTCTATCTCTATTAGTATTGAAATCTTGACTCTTACCCATTCTTCTTAATTTGATTCATCAAGTTTAAGCTCACAAGTATGTCTTTTCTGTGGATATTTTGATTAGTTTCGAAATCAATATGAAATTACTTAGGGTACGAATTGTATTTTACCTTATCTCTATAACTATCGTATAATTCCCATACTTAATGAGGCATGTTCAAAATCTTGGTTATTCCTAATATTAAGAATGTATTCCTATTTGTATTGTATCCATCGTTCTATATCTTTAATGTTTATACGTAATATCACGTCAACAACGATTACATTCATGTTGTTCCGATTACCATAATTAAGTAGTAATAACAAATATGACAATAGGTTTTGGAGAAGCTGTTGAAGATATATTGAGATGTAGAAATGTAAACCTTCTAATCTTTGTTTCAGGTTTCAGCCAATGATAAAGTTAAAATGTTTCAACTTAAATTTCAAAGCACATAAAAACAAAAAATCAAGTTTTAATGACTTTTTTTTTTTTTTTTTTCAAAAAATATATATATATATATATACAAATTATCGGATGTGGATGTAGGAATGCCGCACATTGTCTCACGTAAGAGAAAATTGACACAAGTATAATATGAAGAAAAAAAAAATTTGTCGATTATTAATTATTAATTATTAGGTACGAGATTTCACACGTTTTTTTGGATGGAATCTCGCACCTGAAATCTATTTTATGTTTGCATTTTGGTCTCATACTCTCACGGAGGTTCTTCCAATCAGGTCTGCCAATCTTCAATTGAGGTAGGACCATGGGGTGGCCTTGGAGGAACAAGATGGAGCTATAAGCCCAAGGGTGGGATTGTAGAGATAAAAATTAATCATGGAGTTACCAGCGATTCGAAATCCATCATTGTTTCGCTATCCTTCAAAAGTGTCTGTGCAAATAAAGAGGCAGAATCTTCAAGCAATTTTGGTAGCAAACGTGGAAAAAATGCCCAGGTAATTAGTATTGTCTTAATTATCTTGTAGGGCTTTGATTTGATTGACTAATTAGTACCATTATACTTTTCATAAATTTTACATTACACAACATGTAGATTTTAATTGATTGGCCCAAAGAATATTTGACGTCGATAAGTGGAACCACTAATGACAAATCTCTTGTCGAATCTTTGACGTTCTACACAAATTGGCGCACACATGGACCTTTTGGTATTGAAAAAGGCACTCATTTTAGTCTTCCAATTGAGAACCGAGTCATTGTAGGATTTCATGGACGAGCTGGCCTCTATATGGATGCTATAGGGGTCTATCAAAAGACAGCTACTTCAATCCAAGGACAATTTATGACCCCCAAGGTTAGGATTATGATTTTTTTTCTAATGCAATACATTTTAAAATATATGTTGACTAGCACAATTATTAGGCTTTGCTTTGGTAAGATAGGCATGTTATCACCTTATACGCGATAAAGCTTTTATATATATATTAGGATGAAGAATGTGAACCATTAGATTTACATACTTTGATTCAAAGTGTATGCATTTATCAAAACTTCTTCATTATCTGTGGTTCACATTCTTCATTCTGATATATTTATTGTCAGGACGAACTAATAATAGAAAGACTACATAATAATATATATATATAGTCTTTCTATTATCGGTTCGAACTGACAAAAGATATATCAGTTCATTGACTAGCACAATTATTAGGCTTTGCTTCGGTAAGATAGGCATGTTATCACCTTATACGCGATAAAGCTTATATATATATATATATATTAAGACGAAGAATGTGAACCATTAGATTTACATACTTTGATTCAAAGTGTATGCACTTGTCAAAACTTCTTCATTATCTGTGGTTCACATTCTTCATTCTGATATATTTATTGTCAGGACGAACTAATAATAGAAAGACTATATATATATATATACACAGTCTTTCTATTATCGGTTCGAACTGATAAAAGATATATCAGTTTCTTGACTAGCACAATTATTAGGCTTTGCTTCGATAAGATAGGCATGTTATCACCTTATACGCGATAAAGCTTATATATATATATATATGTTAGCGAACAAACCGTCACTATTACGTGCGGAAGCGTTGCCGGATAGAACACAACAAACACAATAACAAAGAAAAGATAAGATGAAGAGAAATTTAAATCCAATCACACACAACACAAGAATTTACGTGGAAACCCAAATCAGAGAAAAAACCACGGCCGTCAGGACGACAAGAGAAAGTTCCAATATGTAGTAAATTGTTACAACCATACACTCAGGTTCTCTCTCTAAAATACCCCAAACCCAATTACACCCAATACTCACTTTGAGATCTCTTTAGTATTTGCTATTTTGCTCCGCACCAATAACCTAGTTATTATGGCCTATTTATATAAATTACAGGGTGACGACACGTCGTTGCGATGTCGGTCAAAAGATGAACATTTAAGTTCGACCTCGCTAGCGCGCGAGTCACAGAGACTAGCACAGCGGCAAGTGAGAGTATCGTTCCGCAGGGAGGTGGGATCCGCCGACCGTCACCGGTTCTAGCTATTATTACAACACTCCGAGAGAACTCGTGTGTTGCGGTTGCGAAAAAGTGTAAATAATACTATAAA
The DNA here is from genome assembly GCA_030490815.1 of Acer saccharum. Lineage (NCBI taxonomy): Eukaryota > Viridiplantae > Streptophyta > Magnoliopsida > Sapindales > Sapindaceae > Acer > Acer saccharum. The sequence continues at coordinate 4,919,118 of CM059866.1, forward strand.
TAAATAAATAAACTAACATAATATATACATGGATAGGATGGAATGGAGAGATGCATGAAATGTGGTGTACACTAAGGAAACGACTCAACCGTAACAATCCACTAATTAAGCTCTAGGCTCACTTAGTCCCTTAATGTGCAAGTATATCATAAGCTCGTGTCCCCTTAATTGATCTCTAATATCTCTCGAGTCTTATAAATCACATCCACATAATGCATGGATTCATTAAGTGTCGTGGCACACACACAAGAGCTCTGTATGCCAGCCTAGTGTATCTCTCACTGTCTGGTCATATACAGTGGTTATTTCGTTAGGCATGTAATGCGCAACCGCGTGGGCCATACTACAGCCAATAATTCATTCACAATGGCTAACCAAATACGGGATGGCAACCAAGTGAAAGCATTAAGAATACGAGATACCCATACAACACGTATGTTATATGCTCGTGTCCCCTTACTTAATCTCTAATCTCTCTCGATGTCTTAGAGATTACATCCATGTATAAATGCTTGGATTCATTAAGGACTGTGGGACACACACACGAGCTCTACACGCCAGCCTAGTGTATCTCTCACTGTCTAGTCATATGTAGAGGATATCACGCTGGACATGTTAATGTGAACCACGCAATATATAACACATAGCCTAAATATCATCCGCAAGGTGGCTAACCGAGTGAAAGCATTACGCAATGAAATACCATATAACTACACAAGCACAAGAGGAATTCAGTTTGTCTTAACTCTAGATACAGATTTGGTTTTATCAATCTCCCTAGGATGGCTAGACATGGGAAACAAGTTTACCAAACAACAATGTGCAATAAGTTGGTTGTTATTCATTAAAGACATTCAATATAGGTTAAGGGTTTATTCTCTTGATTTGGGAATTTTCCCTAAATCAATTTATTACCCAATCCGGCCAAGGATGAGCAATTGTGCCTTGATAACAAGACCCATTAAGTACAAGAATTGGAACCCAGGCCAATTTAGCAACTAACTTGCCTGAACTGAGCCTTTCCCACTCTTTGGAGCTAATTTCTCTAACACCAAATTACTCTAAACATGGCATTTTGGTCTTCCATCAATCAATCAACAATCATGGGAAGTTAAATTACACTACTCCTACATTAAATTACTCTACTCCTAATCCCAATCATGGACACATATCAATTTTGGACCTCTATACACATGAATATTGCAATTAAAGCTTAAATCATAAAATTAACAAAGAGTATAACAAAACCCATATGAAATTAAGCACAAACAACTTATATAACACAAGTGTAGGTTTACAATATTCCCCAAATCGGGGTTACACATCAAAGAAACGAAAATTACAAAGGAAATGAGTAAATAAAAGCAAACCCTTGAAGATAATCCTCCAAAGTTGTTCCATAGCTTCCTAACTCGAATATTGCTCCTAATTCCTTGAAATTTCGTCTAAAATGGGTGGAGGACGTGAGAAGGGGGGTTTGTGGAGATGTATGGGGAGCTCCCATGGAGGAAGAACCTCCATGGGAGCACGGGTCTCTCCTTATTATGTGAAGAATGTGAAGAAGATGAAGAAAATGGAAGAGAGAGAGAGTGGGGCGGAAGAGAGAGAGAGGGGGGTTAGGTATTCTGTCAAAAGCTGATGAGAGGAAAGAAAATGGGGATATTTATAGTGTTGAGGAGATTAGGGCAGAAATGGGGGAAAGGACGAAAATGCCCTTAAGTGGCTGAAAATTGGGCATTTCACGGATGACTTTCCAGCAGCACGTACCGTTACGGAAACAGGCATAACCTTCTCCACAAATATCAGAATCACGTTCTTGAAGAACCGTTGGAAAGAAAACTTCTAAAGCTTTCCAACCATACATAGCACAAAACCCAGTTCGATTGGAGGAGAGAGATATGGCCCCCGCAAGTTGAGTATTCTGTAGAAAACTTTCATCAAAAATTCCGCCTTGATTTTGTGCCCTATTCTGTGCCCTAGGCCGTAGAATTACAAAAAGTGGGTCTTCTGGTCCCTTTTTGCTCCCTAAACGGCGGCCCCTAATCGCCGAATTAGGGAGCAAAATTTAACTTTTGAAATTACACTTTTGCCCCAATATTTCACCATTTTTGCACTTTAGCCCCTCTTCTGGAAAAAATCCTGAAACACTTATTTAAAACGTTAAATAACTGGTTTTACCCGGGAAACAAGCATAAAAGATGAAAGTAAGAGGCTACACAACGTGTAGAAATATGAGTTATCACAGGGAGTTGAAACTAATAAGGAAATCCTACTTCTAGTCATACAAGAATACTTATTCCACATAAATACTATTTCCTATTTAAGATAAATCTTCTTTTAAGGAGAAATCTTTTTCCCATTAGAACTTCCAGAAGCAACATATTTCCTCTTCCAATAATATTTCCTGATTCGACGCATGCTTGTGATTAACTACAATTCAAGTTGCAGTTGGCCACCCGCTTCCTAAACCGTGTTGAACTTGGCCACTCAGAAAACCGTGATCCATACGCCATGTCACCAAGTTTTATCACGACTGCTCCCGGTACCGTTGCGATGACCACAGCGGTATCTACTGTTTTAGAACTGTTGTCATTGCGCTGTTGAATAATTGGCAGCAGTGTCCTACCGCTGCTATGACCATTGCCAAAGCCACAGTGGCTCGGCAGGGGTTTGAGCTGTTCTCTGCTTCTTCAGTTCATTTTGTCCTCCAAGCCTCCCTCAATCATAATCTCATACTTCCAAATGCTCTCACGTCTCTAGGAAGTCTCCGCATTGCTAAATCGGGTTTGGTAACCATTGGAAATTCAAGCCATATCCAACAATCCTCCCTTATGGCGAGAATTTCCAAAACTTGTCCTCAGCTACGATCCTATCATCAAGAATCAACATACCACCACTAGGTATAAACACTTAGGAAACAGCCATCTCAAGATTTCACCGGCACATGTCGAAATTTACCTTGCTGAAAATTGTGGTGCAACTCCTCACGTTAGGTTCCTAGGGAGTTCGCTCAGCCATCGACATCCTTATCCACCACACACCTTGCATTACCTCCTAACCAATGCCCGTGCGCAATTGTGGACCCGCTATCAGCTACATCCTCACATCATTTTCACGGCAACTAGTGGTCATGCTGTGAGGATGTTTATGCCCCTTTAGAGGACATCACTGTAGTCATCAAACTCAAAAGAGGCGATTGTCGGATCACCCTCTTTGGAGCCCTTAGCCGCACTTGTCTTCTTATTTTTGCAATCCTTCCTTATGTGTCCAGACTGTCCACATCCCAACAAGTGACTTTCCCTTTGGAGTTTTCCTTTTTCCTGTCAACCAAAAGAACAGAGTTATCAGAAGATTTACCTTCACTCTTTAGCCTTCGTTCCTCAGAGATAAGTTTGTTCGCTACGTCTCCGAAACATATGGTTGAACTCCCATGCATCAAGATTGACTTCATGTGCGCATAAGACGGTGGAAGGGACCACATGAGTCTAAGACCTTTGTCTTCTTCATCAATCTTTACTCCAATTGACTCTAATTCTGAAACTATCCCATTGAGCACTCCCAGATGATCAAAAATTTTCGTACCTTTAGACATCCGCAGCATGTGAAACTGCTCCTTCAAGTAGAACCGGTTGCAGACGCTATTCACTTGATACAATTATTCAAGCCTCTCCCAAAGTTCTTTCGCTGATTTTGTTCCATGAATATTTGCAAGAACGTTCTTGGCTAGGCACAATCGTATCACACTCGCAGCTCTCTCATCCAAATCCTCCCGATCATCATCGCTCATCTTTTGTTTTCCAGAACTAGTACTAGCCGTTTCTTTTCTAGAATCTCCAAAGCCTTCTGGATTTGCAGGGGTTGACTTGCCCTTCAATGCCTTGTGTAAACCATGTTGGATTAATATATCTTTGACTTGAATTTGCCACAAGCCAAAGTTCATCTTTCCGTTGAACTTCTCAATCTCGAATCTCATCATCCTTGCCATAAAACTTGTTAAGACCACTACCAAGCAACCGGGGCTCTGATACCAATTGTTAGCGAACAAACCATCACTATTACGCACGGAAGCGTTGCCAGATAGAACACAAACAAACACAATAACAAAGAAAAGATAAGATGAAGAGAAATTTAAATCCAATCACACACAACACAAGAATTTATGTGGAAACCCAAATCAGGGAAAAAACCACGGCCGTCAGGACGACAAGAGAAAGTTCCAATATGTAGTAAATTGTTACAACCACACACTTAGGTTCTCTCTCTAAAATACCCCAAACCCAATTACACCCAATGCTCACTTTAAGATCTCTCTAGTATTTGCTATTTTGCTCCGCACCAATAACCTAGTTATTATGACCTATTTATATAAATTACAGGGAGTTGAAACTAATAAGGAAATCCTACTTCTAGTCATACAAGAATACTTATTCCACATAAATACTATTTCCTATTTAAGATAAGTCTTCTTTTAAGGAGAAATCCTTTTCCCATTAGAACTTCCAGAAGCAACATATTTCCTCTTCCAAGAATATTTCCTGATTCGATGCATACTTGTGATTAACTACGATTTAAGTTGCAGTTGGCCACCCGCTTCCTAAACCGTGTTGAACTTGACCACTCAGAAAACCGTGATCCATATACCATATCACCAAGTTTTATCACGACCGCTCCCGGTACCGCCTGCGGTGACCGCTGTGGTCATCGCAGTGGTATCTACTGTTTTAGAACCGCTGTCATTGCGTTGTTGAATAATTGGCAGTGGTGTCTTACCGCTGCCATGACTGCTGCCAAAGCCACAGCGACTCGGCAGCGGTTTGAGTTGTTCTCTGCTTCTTCAGTTCGTTTTGTCCTCCAAGCCTCCCTCAATCATAATCTCATACTTCCAAACGCTCTCACGTCTCCAGGAAGTCTCCGCATTGCTAAATCGGGTTTGGTAACCATTGGAAATTCAAGCCATATCCAACAATATATATATTAAGACGAAGAATGTAAACCATTAGATTTACATACTTTGATTCAAAGTGTATGCACTTGTCAAAACTTCTTCATTATCTGTGGTTCACATTCTTCATTCTGATATATTTATTGTCAAGACGAACTGATAATAGAAAAACTATAAAATAATAGAAAGAGTCTTTCTATTATCGGTTTGAACTGACAAAAGATATATCACTTCCTTGTATGTGGACCATTGAATTTAAAAGATGCTTTGACAAGTGCATACAGTCAAGTTAAAGTATTTAAATCCAATGACCTACATACAAGGAACTGATATATCTTTTATTAGTTCGAACTAATAATAGAAAAACTGTATATATATATATATATATATTACAACAAATTTCAACTTTGATAGCACTCCTCCATATCATTCTTTTTAAAATGATTGTTATGTTATAAAATGTTATAATGGATATACAATAAGTAACATTTTATATTTTATTATTTTTTAATTGTAATAATAAATCATTCCAAGAATGCTACATAATAACCGGTACAATTCACAAGTTTAATTTAAACTAATAGCTTTTCAAATATGCTATGAGCGGTATACAAAAATCAAAAGCGGGAACAAAAACAAAGGCCCGCTAAATTTTACTTAGTGCAAAACATTCATGCTAAAATTATATTCTTACTTTTTTTATTCTACCCTAAAAAACAAAACAATAAAAACTTGCTCTATCATTTATTTTTTTTCTCAGAATCTAACTTTATCTGGATCTGCAAATATCTCAATCACAAATCTTCACAAGGGGAGTTGAGTTACGCAAACCGATATCAGATTCATAGAAAATTCAAACCTACTTCGAATCGTTTTCAGAGGTAAGCTCTTCTCATCCGTTCAATTTTTTTTTTCGTCTAATTAAGGATTCGTCTGATTTCTGCTTTATTGCCGGAAATTTGAATAAATGGATTCAGAGATGGAATCGTTTTTTGAATCGGCTCCTCCATTGAAGGAGCGTGACATCATCAGCTAGAAATTGAAGCAATTTATCCAAAATGATGATACGAATAGAAGAAGAGTTGTGTGCGTGACTTCTGGTGGGACCACCGTTCCGTTGGAGAAACGCTGTGTTCGTTACATTGATAATTTCCATTCAGGCTATAGAGGAGCCGCCTCCACTGAGTAACTCACACCCCAATTTGCTGTCCCTTTTGGGTTTTCAATTTTTTGCAAGTCACTCTCGTTAATGTTTTATTGATTTGCATTTGAATTTGAAAATTTGTAGTTATTTTGTCAATGCTGGAAATGCTGTTATTTCTTGTATATGAGGTTAGCTTTTGTTGGTTTTCACTTACTTACCCTTCATAGGATTGTTGATTGTCTACTTGTATTGTGGATGATGTGTTGTTCTTTTAATGCAGAGGAACATGTCAGCCGAATTGCAGGTCCCTTCCTGACAATGCCTTCCTTGAGTGTTTCGAGTTCACTCATGAATCAAGTATTCAAGGTTTGTAGCTTTTTTTGATTTATTTTTTTATCAAGCTTTCGACTTTAGTCATGCTAGCTGAGTTATAGACTTATAGTTGATTATTCTGGCGATAATGATTTATTTCTTATTGGTTATATGGGATTTTTTCAATTTTTACATGAATTGATGTTCCATGATCCACCACTAAGATGATTGGGTTATGTCCAATATTTCAGTTCGCGAAACTTATTTTGTAGCAGTGAAGAGGGCCATTAGTGATCACCATGTTGTATAGAGCATTAATATCTTTGCTAATTTGTAGTGTTTTGGATTTTTTTTCCCCTTTGTTTTTTACCTTTGTCACTCTCTTCATTATCATCGCAATCACTGAAGTGTTATGCAATTTAATGATCAGCCACTTTTGGGACTTATGTCATTGCAGGCAGTTGAAAGAGGTGTCCTGTTGAAACTTCCTTTCACCACAATATTTGAGTACCTTCAGGTTAGCTTTAATTAACTTTTATGGTCATTCCTCCTACCCAAGATTAAGATGATTGCATGGAGGTTGATTTATCTTTATAATGGTGATCGATTCTTTTTTGCCTTAATATACTCATTGGCATACATCAAAGACATCAAGCACATTTCTTATTTATGTTTGCATGTTATTTATATTTTTTACTTTTACTGAATAAAATTCGTCAATGATTACAATAATGGCTGTGAAGGTGAATAATGTTGTGTGGATTCTCACAACTCATAGTACGGATATTTTTTATGCCTAGAGTTTTTGTTGGTAGAAGAGTTATCTATCTAGAAAGCGAGAATTGCTAGGATAATAATTTATCATGTGAAAGTGTTAATGGTTACAATGAAAATCTAAAGTTTTTAGCTAATTTTTGTAGGATAAGTCATTGATTAGTAATTTCGGTTTCATTAGTTGTTTCTTGTTTTGGTTGGTGCTGTTTTAAATAAGGTTATGGTATATCCTTTGACACATCTCACATATTAGCCGCAACTCCAGAATACTGAAAGTTGATCTTTCAAGGATCAACTGAAATAAAGTAGTCAATGCCAATGACCCTAGGATTACATATCTTTCATTGGAATCACTAAAGAGTTAATTTCCTGCCCCTCGCTTGTTTGTGGTACAGTGCAAATATATATATATATGCTTGCAGCAAGAATTCCCACTACTTTAAAATTGTTATAATGACATGGATAAGTCCGAATATGGACTCTGTATTTCACCTTTCATTGAATAATTTGGTTGCATGTGCACTTATGTGGAAGTGAAATATTAATTTTATTATCTCTTACCATGTCCTTTGCTTTTCTGCATGTCTTCTTAGCTTGGGTATTGTTTCTTGATTAAGTGTAGTTTTTCTTTTCAAAAGGTGCAATGAGATTGCAATAATGAGTTCTCAGCATTTTCAATCTTTCCAGAAGTTTTCTCCTATTTTCTTTAATATGGTGGTCTTGTATTTTGAGCAGATGTTGCAGATGATTACAGTAACAACTAGGAGTCTGGGGCCACATGCAATGTTCCACCATATAAATGTGATTAAACAATATACTGGGAAATGCTCCCTTCATGCTTGTGTGAGTTTCTCTTGCGAGTCCTCAGTAGAGATTCTCCATCTAGAAATGCTGGATTTCAAGTACGTTATTGCTCCGTTTCCACTTGAATGTAATTTTGTATTAGACAATGTAATTTGTATATGTCAGAAATATGTTGAATCAATTGTAAGTTTATATGATACTTTTTGTTTTATCCAAACAGATGAATAAAATATAATTAATAAAACTATTTTTTTTTTGTTTAATGTACTATAAATAATAGCATTTTTATAATGCTATCAAAAAAGGTTATTATAGCATTATAAAAAAGTTATAAATTATCTTCGTAACTATTCTATAGAGCACATAACATCACATGTACGCTATCAAAAAAGATTTATTGCAAAATTGGTAGCATCTAGCAAATGCTATGAAAATGAAGGACTTTTAATAGCTTGGGTTAATATAGCAGGCTTATAAATGCTATCATTCACTTTTCATAGTATTCATCTCATGCAATTAAAAGTCAAATTTGTTGTAGTGTGAGTCAATTGCACTCCTTTTTTTGGACCGAAAGTTCCAGACGAGTAAAGGATTGCCGCAACATCAGACTGATTCACATCAGCTCTATGATTTATAAAGCTGTTGTTATTGTACTGTGTTAACAAAGAGAGAAACTCCGGCGAGTCCATCAACACTGTACGACAATTCGATGTGGGGTTGATGATCAGCTTGTGGGAGGCTTGCGAAGTGACAAAGACAATGACTGGTCTGCTGATGTACGTTGAGTAGGTGAGTTATATCGGAGCTGGAGTCGTCCGGGTTGGCCGGTGAAATGATGACACCTAGAGAGAGAAGAGAGAAGTAGAGAATCGGGATCTGGAGGGATTGAGGAGAGTAGTGATTTGAGAGATAGCGAGGGAGTTGGTTTGGATGAGTAAATCGGAGTAGGTCAGGCGGTGACCGGTGGCGAGGTTGATGAGGAATGTTGAGTCCGAAACAGTAGTGCTGGTTGCAGAGGAGGATGAGGAGGAGGAGGAGGAGCGAGGAAAACGTATTCCGTGATAGAGAGAGGCTGACATGGGTGGCGGGTGATCAGAAAGTTTTGGTCTTAGGCTATGGTAAGTTCTTGTTTGTGAACAAAGCCGCTACACCGTTGGTATTTGCTTCTGACATTATTAGACACACAGCCCTATACTGGAAGCTCATGATCTAAGAAGTCAATTCAGGTGGACTGGTTGGTCTGGTCAACCATTAGCTAGTCAAAGGTAGTAAAGAGCTGAGGTGTCATCATCCTGTTAAGTTAGAATTTCTGATAATCAGGAATCAGTTAGAAAGTTAGTTGTTATCAGAATAGAGACAAAGATGTAAATAACTAGAAATCAAATGAAAAGTGTGTGTAACACCGTATTGATTATCTCTGAGAATGAAATAGAAAAGCTACAGAGCTCAAGAAGCCATCAATGGCGATTTAGTCTCCTTTCTTCTTCAATTTTTTTCGTTTAGACATTTCATCAAACACCTGCTCATTCTTGCTAACTATCTTGAAGCTCTGTTTCTCTGGTTCTCATTTGCTCACCAACTCGTATGAAATGTGCGGAGGGACAACTTTCTCAATACATATATTCTAAAGTTTTAGTTGGTGCAAGTGTCATGTTCATGAAAGGTGTTTGCTTTATTTTATTTATTTATTATTAATTTATTTGAAGTATTATATTATTATATAAATTCGGAATTTTTTTAAGTGGAGGATCAGGTACTTTAACCACATAACTTTATGGTATAGGTGTTTATCACCGGATCGATCTCATCTCATGATAAATGTTTACTTTATAATAAAAAATTTAGAGAATCTGCACGAAGAAACTTTCTCAAAACATACAAGTTAAAGTGCTTTTATGGGTGCAAGTGTCATGCTTTATAATAATAATTTTGAGGATCTGCACGAAATATACTGGTGCCTGCAGGTAATCTTATATCAAGATTGGAAAAGAATATCAAAATGTTATGGATGTCACCACCGTCCAATTTGGTTTGAAGAAAAGGGCGCTCATTTAGTTGAGGATGTTTTAAGTTCGAGTTGATATATAAAAAATATATGTATTGTGGATGTCATGGTTTCAAAACCTTATACTATTTGACATTTATTTATCAGAACCTTTGTTGTGTACGGTTACTTGAAACAAACTATGAAAGAGAGTGATGTGTACAAGGTCGCCATTTCGTATTTGGTCGCCTAGAGCACCAAAACGAAGCTGAACTTTGCGGGCATAGAACTTTCACATACAGGTTCAAAATCACAATTATAATATATTTTCGGGAAAGCCCAAGACGAGCTCAACAAATGTTATGGAACTTTGTCACCCATAACGGACCACAGGATGCCCAAAAACAGCGTTTAGTTTGTTGTTCAGAGACTTTTAGTTTCTTATACAACAATTAGGTGTTTTTTCCTTTTTTGTTTAGGATTTATTTTTAGCTTTTTAGATGAGATTATTGCCTGAGTTCGTTTAGCAGCTTCAGGATTTTAGGAGATTTCGAATCCAAGGATTCAGATTTATTTCTTTTTTCCTATTTAAGTAGATTTGTATTATGGTTTGGAAGATTTGATGAATTAAATCATTTTGAGTATTTCTCAACTATTCTCCTCTGTTTCCTGGCATTCTACGGAATCAACGGGGATTAAGAAAACTTGTTCAATTTTGTGTACTTGTCTTTCTCAACGGCTTCCACCTACATCAAAGCGAGGTTTGTAACGGTTCAAAACTAAGATCCTGATTATTATTACTATTACAGTATTATTTTTGTCTATTCTACTCTAAAATGTTCAAATTTGTCACTATTCAAGGTAAATGACATTTTTTAAGAAACAAAATCATCAAAAAACTGGATACTTTTGACTCTATAACGAGGTCCAGCTTCTTCTTCCATTTCGACACTAGTGACTAGCCAGATCAACAGTGGGCTTTTTCAATTCTTGAAACTGAACCTATATATATGATGCTAAATGCCACCCACTTCTTCCAACAATGTAAGTGTCAGAGGCTTACCGGTTACTAAAAACTTTCCGGGATCCTATCATGGACGCCCAAAAAAAAACGCACAAAGTAAAAAAAACAACAGAGAGAAAGCTGATTTGTGGTCCCACGAGTCCAATAAGGAAAGAGGAAGTGATGGAAATTGATGGTCGGATACTTGGATGGGCTCCGAATAAAGAAAAAAAGAGGGAAATTAATGATGACATGTAGGCCCTAAAAAAGGGTAGAGAGAAGAATTTATGGTATTTGGGCTCCACTTTTTTATTATTTTATTGTTTTTTACTTGATATTATTTTGACCGTTGGATTCATCCAATCGGAAATCTCAAAAAATTCTTAAAATTCAGGATGTTATAGTTTGAAAGCTACTATATATAATTGATCTCATCTGTGGGCTCCATGAATGGCAATTAAAGTTATCACATCTACGTGTATGAGATCCAAGAAACAACTTGGAAAACAGTGTAGATCAAATCAAACAAATTTTAAAGGCCAAGTGTAACTTGTCTGTTAGCTCTCAGGGAGCAAAGGAATAATCTACCGAGGATCAAAACCAAGCTCTGGAATAACCGAATAATATGTTAAAACATTCACTTTCACATTCATACACACACAAACACATATATATATATATATATATATATGCAATAGTTATCCGTTGTATGATCATGAACATTTTTTTTTTTGGGTATTGGATTCTGAATTGTAAGATGTAGAGTTGAAATCCTGAATTTATATCGTTACAGAATCAAATCACATACAGAAAAACATCTAAGATCCCATATATATAATGTTTCAATAGTAGGATATCACACGTTTTTCAGTGTAGAATCAGACCGATTTTGTAACGTTACAAAATCAAGAAGGTTCACTTTGTAAAGTTTTAGAATCAGGATCCTATACAACCAAACTTTCTGCATCACGCACCTAATAATAATAATAATTATTTTTATATGTTTATATGTTGCTATTTATAGCATTTTTTTTATAACTAAAGATAATTTTGTGTGGTTATTTATAGCATAAAATGTACGAGAGAATTCTTAATTTGAACTAACAGAAATTTCCAAAAATGGAAACTTCATTGGGAGTGTGGTTGGCTTGGGTTGTAGGAGTTGTGCCAATACTAGGGTTGCTGTTATGGTGTTGGAACGAGCTGTGGTATGCCGTTCCGCTCAAATTCAGATATTCCGGTACCGGAACCAGGCTACCACCAGGCCATATGGGTTCCCGTTTTTTGGAGAGACGCTCGCATTTCTTTGGTACTTCAAAGTTCTCCGCCGCCCAGACGAATTCATCAATTCTAAACGTAGAAAGTAAGTATATATATTATATGCATACATGTTCCAGCTTCACTTATTGAAAATAGATGTATCTGCCTGGTAATTTTAAAATTCCTATATACTAGCAAATTCCTTCGTTAAAAATCCGTTTTGCTTGATCAGTACGGTGATGGAGTAGGAATGTACAGGACACTCTTGGGATCACCGTCGGTTATAGTATGCTTCCCGTCGATCAGCAAAAATTGTATATCAGTAGATGAAATCTTGCGCCTCCAATGGCAGCCGTTGACTGGTGGCCGTACTTCTCTCGTATCAGTTCACGGAAAAGCCCATGAAACGGCTCAGAAGCTTTGTAACCAAAGTTTAACCGTCTGATGCCCTCAGGCGTATTGCAGCTCTGTTCAGCCTAGTATGTAGGGCTTCTCCAATCATGGGCACAGAAGCGTAAATTGAAAGTTTCTTACGAAGCCAAGAAGGTAAAATCATAAAAGCATATGTTGTTCTTTTGTCATCCATAGATCTATAACGTTACAGCATATTACAGGATCCCAGATAAGAAAATTAATATATATAAAAGATTATTAGGTGCAAGAATCCCGATGTTTTTTCATGTGGATTCCGTTTTGCACCGGTGAAAAATAAATTTGAGTCCTTTGTGATATTGATATATGCATCAAAGCTCTCATTTCCTTAAGTTTATCATTGAGTAATTTTATAATCACTGAATAAAGTGACACTGAGCCGGGAAGGAGAGAAACTGATTAATGACTAATGGTTACACTTACAGGTGACATTTGAGAACATCGGAAAATTATTTGTAAGTTTCGAATCGGGGCTCGTATGGAAAGCATGGAAAAATTATTTCAGGGGTTACTTAAAGGAATTCGAGCTCATCCATTCAACTTTCCTGGAACTGCTTATCACCATGCCAGTCAGGTAATTTTAATTAATTAGCATCAGAAAATAATAGTATAATTATATGTGTTCTCTTAAATATATTCTGTTTTTGTTTGTGTATTTACTAACCGGGAAGGGAAATCAAAGGGAAACAAATTCTATTGGAAAGGGAATCTGAAAATTGAACTTAAATTCCTTTTCTACTAATTTGTCTATAGGGTCCACGTACCTTGATATCCGTTGATCCTTATTAAACAATGTAATCACATGATTTCATATTTTTTTCTCGAGTAATAATATATAGATCCCACCATTATGGAAGCAATATATAGTAACCTGAATTGTTAGAAATTCATTGTAAATGGTATATATTATGATGACACAATTTTATAAATGACAGTGTAGGAAGAAGCTCGAGGCCATTTTTAGGGTTGAACTAGAGAAGAAAAAGAATCGTACCAGAATTGATCAGACGACAAATATTGATCTAATGGATGGGCTGATGCAAGTGGAAGATGATATCGGAAAAAGATTGAGTGATCAAGAGGTTCTAGACAACATTGTCAGCCTTGTAGTTGCTGGATATACATCTACTGCCATGGCTTCAACTTGGGCTCTCTACTTTCTTGCAAAGTATCCGAATGTCCTTGAAAAGCTACGGGTACATAATCTTGACCCTATAATATCTTTTATGTAAGTGTCAATAGATCAGGAAAAAACATGACTAGGAGAGAATCCTGACTTACATAAGACCATTCGCTAATTACGATTATATAACTGGAGAATCGAGAAAGTAAAGAAGAACCGAAGAAGGCATGATATATAATCTCTCTACTCTAACTGCAGGAAGAAAACATGGGCATAAGGAAAAACAGAAAAGGGAATTTCATTACAAGTGAAGATGTCTCCCAAATGAGATACACCAACAAGGTATGTAATATTGAAAACCTCACTTGAGTTTTAATAGCTCAGGCCAACCATATGTAGATATTGTTTATTTTGAAACATATAACCACACGCCACCTTACGCTCCACCTCAGTTATTTTGTAATAGTCCAAAGTCTAAACCCACCGTTTAGATATTAACCAATTTGGGACATATTCATGTGCCATTCACCTTCTCATATTTGCTTTGAATTACAGGTTCCATGTAAGTGTTAGTTAATGAATACAAAACTTATATACAAGCCGTGAACCTCATTTGCTAACAATCTGTGATATGACATGATTTTTATTTCTACCTTTTGAACTGATATAGGTGGTGGAAGAAACTATAAGAATGGCCAACATTTCGGGATTTACTTTTCGGTTGGCTAGCAGGGAAGTAGAATACGAAGGTACAAATTAAATGACAACTATGCTAGACATCCCACCTTGATTCCAACCTAAGAATCTATGATGTGTCAATTGGTTAATAGATACACATTAATATTGAATTGTGTATATATTCCGTGAAAATGAAAGTAAACTTTTTTTTTTCAAATTGAATTATGCAGGTTATAAAATACCAAAGGACTGGAAAGTAATTGTGTGGAATCGATACCTGCACACAAATCCTGAAAACTTTAATGATCCCATGTGCTTTAATCCTGATAGATGGAATGTAAGCTCCATGATCCTCTGATTAATATTATATATTTAAGATAATTATTTGTTATATTTAACTAATGCTTGTAGTGTTAAATTAATCTATTAAACAGGAACCAGCAAGTCCAGGCACATACCAGGCTTTTGGTGGTGGATCTAGAATCTGTGCAGGAAACATGCTTGCTCGATTACAAATTGCACTACTTCTTCACCATTTGTCAGTTGGATACAAGTAAAGAAAATTAACCTATTCATTTTTTTAGAGTATGTTTACTAATCGGGAATGATGCTAATGTGAGAAACAAAACTTAATTCTTGATTTGTAATCATAGTATTTATTAAAAAACTTAAGAATCAAGTTACGTGAACCACAAACACAAATCAAGAATTAAATTCCATTTCCCGATTCCCTTTCCTGTGGATATCAATTCCCTCTTATTATTTCATTCACGTGCCGGTGTTATGCCATGTTTAAGGCTTTGAAACGCAAACACCTTTTGTTTTTTCATGGAATTTCAGGTGGGAACTAGTCAATCCAGATGCAGAGATCATCTATCTTCCTCATCCCATGCCACTTGATGGGGTTGAAGTCAGTTCAGCCAAATTTAGTATTTATTTACATATATATTATTTCCAATGTGATTCTTGTAAGTGTATGTTGTACTTCTATTGCAAGTATTTAAGTGATTACCAGCTACATATCTTATAGTTATGTAAGAAGTATTGATCGAATTTCACTCACACCAATGTTTGGGAATATAATTGGTTTGTATTTTTTGAAGGGAAAAATTAAATTTTATTCAACCCCATTAGAGGGAAAAGAAACATCTTTACAAGCCAAATCAATTTTATAATTGGTTTGTATTTGACATGCGTTCAATAATAAAGTTTTTAAAAAAATACCCTTATACGATCAAGATTTTTTTTTCCCCTCTCTCGTCACGAGGCAAGCTAACAATATCTAAAATTAGAAAACCTTGTCCCGATCAAAACCATGTTCGGATCCTAAACTTGAGAAAAGTTTGCCAAAGAACAAAAACTACGCCTAGAAAAGGAGAGAAATTCAAACTACCATGTGAAACATTAAACTTTTGTTAATAACCACTTTTGAAACTTTAATTGTTAATAACCACTTTTTTAAAAATATTTCAGTATATGTCCATAAATTACCATAATACCCTTGAAATTAGTTTTTTTAAAATCTCGAAGCACTTGAATCATGACTAAATTGAAATGACCAAACTTGAAATCATGGCTAAATTGAAATGTCCAAATTTGAAATCTGGACTAAATTGAAATTTTCCCCTTCTTCTTCTTCCTCCTCTTCTTCCTCAAATTAGGTTTAGTTTTTTTTTTTTTTGTTTCTCTTTAATTTTTTTGCAGACCACACATCAATGGAACTAGAGGAGAGAGAAGAGAGAGGCCGATCGTCGACGACGATGACCGGCTGTGCACGAACACAACGGCGAACGAGCACCACCTGGTCGTCACACGAACCAGTTGCGTCGCTGGTTCGTGCGACGACCAGTGGTGCTTCGTGCGCCGCCGCTGGTTCGTGCACAACCGGGAGATGACTCCGGCAATGGGCGGCCCTCAAGCACGCCGGCGAGAGGCAGATTAGGGGAGAGAGAAGAGAGAGAGAGAGAGAGAGAGAGAGAGAGAGAGAGAGGCAAATCAGAGAGAGACTAGAGAGAAGAAAAAAAGAAAAAGAGAAAAAGAGAGAGAGAGAGAGAGAGAGAGAGAGAGAGAGAGTTTGGGGACCCTTTTATATGAGGGCTTTTCAGTAATTTCTCAAAAAAGTGGTTATTAATAATTAAAATTTTGTTTGTGGTTAAAAACAAATTTCTCATAATATATGTAGTCATTTTTGTCAATTTCCACCTAGAAAAATAGACAAAGCAACAGGCACCAACTACAACATGGCCACCACTGACAAGAACAGGACCAAAAACAGGGTCAACAAACACACCGAAACAAAGCAAAATACACCCTCGAGCCAATAGCAAGACTGTTCTCCACACAACCAGCAAGGAAAAACAAGCCAAAAACACTACAAGCTCCGCTCAAGAATGTCACCCTCCATCTTAGACGCTTTCTTGGCTAGCAAATCTGTGAAGGAATTAATCGCTCTTGAGTTGTGAATGACGACGAATCTCCTTAGCATTGTTCGAATATAATAAATTGTCTGAACATGGTTTATGTTGCCGAAACTCTCATCGTTAACCCAAGACACCACCACCTTATATGTTATTACATTTTATTATGAGTAATTAAGCAATGCACGCACATCACCTCTTACCATGTGGTAGTGCACCTCCCTTCCACGTTGGCGATGAAGGGTTCGAATCCTACCATGTACATTTTACAAGCATATGTGGAGAGATTTCTTCCGATTTGTCTGGAATAGATATTCGGTCGCATATGTATTAATGTTTGATTTTAATAGGTCCCGGTAGTGATAGTTGTAATACTTTACAAAAAAAAAAAAAAAAAAAAAAACCGATGCATGGCAACAAACATAACACTATATATAAGTATATCATGCATATGATCAGGACATACAAAATCCTAAAAACATGCACTAGTACATAAAACGTTTCTTGGTGCATGCTCTCATATGTCAAACTATGATCCATATATATATATATATATATTATATATCTTGCCAAATGTTGAACAATATCATGCATTTCTCAGCATCCATTAAATTAAGATCGAGCTCCCTCTGTTCTTTAAGTACACATAGGTGGATCATGATGATCCATATATCTTGCCAAATGTTAAAAAATTCGCAGAGAGAGCACCATTGACCAATATTTCTCTTCTCAAGATCTTGGAATATAATTGATAAAAGTTACGAGACAGTTATTTTTTATTTTTTTAGTTTTAAGTTTTTTTTTTTTTTTTTTTTTTTTTTCAATTTTTAAATCTTTGATCCTTGTAAACCAATATTAGATTGAAATCCAATGACTAACAACTAACCCTATAACTATACGAAACATATATTATATAGAATTTTTGGAGTTTTTATGTGCGTTTTATTTGGAGATTTACTAATCATAAAGAACAAAATATTTTTTAGGTTTTAATAACCCAACCCATTAATGATCCGACCCAATAAGGTTAGACCCCAATCATTTTATATGAGTGGGCTCGATCCAATTAGTGGGTTGGGTATAATTTTGCTGGGTATTGGGTTCTCTTAAATATTTTATACAATCCTTTTGACTATAGAATAATCCAAGAAAATCCCCGATATTGAATCCGCGAAAAAAACTGGCTATATTCCTATCCGTTCCTAGACAATAGTAATATGTTTTTTCACTATGGTGATTCGTCCAAGTTAGATGCATGGTTTTGGATACGCTGAATCTACTGATGACTACAATTTTGTAAACATTCTTATTAAAAGAAAAATCATGCAAATTTTCTCTCTCAAAAACATTTCTCGGAAAACTATTCAATTTGTTTGTCCTTTTATATTCAACGTGTTTGTACTTTTAATGTTGATAAATCATAAATGTCATACGTACAGAATACCTCTCAATGGAACAATCCAGCTGGTGGTTGATGACCTTGAGCTGAGCATCATCAATATTCATCATTCCATAGAGAATCAGAGATCGTGGCATTTCATTTGGTCTCGGAGAGTACCTTTGCATAATCAAGCATGATGGATCTTGAATTATGTGGAGGAATATGGTGTGAAAGTATCATGGATTAGAATTTCAATACCACGGAACCCGTACAAGGGCAGATGTTCGTGGAAGAACAACAGATTCCTATTTTTGAATTCGGATGATGATTGAGGGATATTTGGCTATCAAAATGAAGGAGAAAGATATAAGCATGTGTACATCTCACCTAATTTTCACACTGAAGTCATCAGAATGGAAGGTATCGATAACTTTTTCTTGATTATTTTCATCTTATATATTTCTAGTTGATGTCACAATTATAGGTTGATCAGTAATTTAATTTTCTTGATTCTATTAATTTAAAAAAAAATAAAAAATTGATTCTATTAATTTCATGTTATATATCTTTTTTTAAACAGCAAAATTTTTTCATAAAAGACCAAAGAGGCCAATAACTACAAGCCACAGGCCGAGAGACCGAGAAAACCAAAACAAGCCACAAAACCTACAAACACAACAAGAAGCCAACATGATCACACCGACCACAGGAGCTATGACCCACCCACTAAAGAACTTTCAAGCACGAAGAACCTCAAACAACTCCACTGATGGAATTGAGCTGCAGGAGACTAACATGAAACTACAAAAGGTAACACCTTTAACCCACACTATAAGAAAGTGAGTGAAGCGTGAGATACAACAAGCCAAACAAGCTAAAAATGAAAAAACACTGCTGCTGCAACGAGATCAAATCACCAAAACTCCACGACACCAGAAAAAAAAACCCAGAAAATTAGGACATAGAAGGTTTGAGTTTTTGGACCAAATTTCTCACCAAATCATGAAACCTTCTATCATCCTCCTTCTTCCTACTATTGATTATCTCAAGCAGCTCCTTTTTCTTCCCATTGAATTCAAAGCCTATGGCCATACCTTTCTTCAAAACCTTCACAATCTCTTCCTCGAGACTCCACCCCACCTTGTTCTGAACCTCTCAAATTTGATGCTGAATTTTGTTATGAACGCTAGAACTCCTAGTTTTCATTCCACTTCTCCTCATTGAAATAAAGGACGCTACCTCCTTGCCCGGACAATTTACATAGATAGGCAACATCGTTGAATTTCTTTCCAGCTTTCCACTGCAACAGTTCCTTTCAATGATATTTATCACACCCTTCTTTCCAGACAGAGAAGGTTCTGATGTGCCTTTGAGCTCTCCCTCTACACAGATCGAAGAACCACCCTTCAGGCCTTCAGAGAGAATAGAGATTGGTTCTTTCTCAACTCTCCTACCACCAATTTGCTTGTCCAGATCCACCCCAAAGTTTGCCTTAACAAATGCAGCCTCAATCTCATTCAAATGGGCTTGAACTGGTGCTTCTAAACAGGTTCCACGAGAATAGGCCACAAGGTTAGGCCCATCCAGAAGTTGATCTACTTCCTTGCTTACCAGCCCACAACCGGAAGTCCCTTTCATTTTACCCTCCCTTACTTTCTTAAAAGCACTGAGTGAGCATTCACCACCCTACTTTTTGTGAACTGACTCATCAGATAAAGAAGAACTATCATCACAAAAACTTTCCAACCTCCCACGAAGGCCTAGCATTTTGTCATCTTTTCCTTTAATTTTGGCTTCTTTGACAAGACCAGACCTGTCACCATACTCAACTTGGAAATGACTAAAGTTGACTGTAGCCTCTGCATTTCCATTTTCACCTACTCTTTTTTTTTTTAAATCTCTGAACTTCATCGTCTGTCTCTATCTGATACCTTTTCACCCTACTCTCATTTTCCTTTGATCTACGCAAATCATCGAAAGAGGGATCTAAGCCTACCCCATCCCTATCGTCTTCAACCAAGCCTCCTTTTTTTAAAAAGAAATTGAATTTTCAAAGGAAGAATCCTTCTTCAAACCCAGTTGCTTTTCAACCCAAGACCAATCTACTACAACTTCATCTTCCTGCAGATCAGCTAAGAACGACCTTAATCCTGCCTCTACTTTCACTTTAACAGAAGCTAACTTTTCCTGCTGGACTAGGACAAGGATTCTCCCTTTGTCAAACCTTTTTTTGAGAGTTGTCTCATCATCAATGAACAAAGGTTCACCAATGGTCCATCCTAGCCTCATGAAGAAAGCAGAGTTCCAAAAACTCAGAGGAATCCTTCTACAATTAATCCAAGCCAATCGAAATTGAGGATTAAACGAATCAGTCCAGTTAAGCATTGAAACAAAGCAATCGTTCTAGAAGAAACGGTTTCTAATAAAACCTTCCTTCTCATTCTCTGTCTTGAATCGTCATAACACCCTTTTGTCACCTAAATAAGAGCATGAAAAAGAAAACCCCTTATGTTCTAACCTGAAGTTAACCGATGCCACACTTGAGAAAGCTTTTAGGGTGCCAACGGCGCATCTGTTGAGCCACTCATTGTCACATTGTCTGCTAGACCAAGACATGGTCAGAATCTTCTCTTGAGAGATTTCCTTCGTAGCTTTGGTCCCTTCATTCTTCCTTTGAACAACTTCAACAAAAGTTTGGGTCCCTTTGACTCTTTCTTCAACGAACATCTCCTTCCTGGTCTTTTCATTCGGATCTCGCTCCTAACCTCCATAACTATGCTGACTTGACTCCGGAATCCTACTGCGATTCCACCCTACTGATGCAACCTTTGTTTGGATCGACCACCCATAAATATGCATACAATTTATTGATCTTACCACCTTGTTGGCTTCCTCCAAAGATTCAAAATGTATAAATGCAAAGTTACTCCAATAACACATAATACTTCAAAAAATATATTTTATACTACCAATATAAATAACACATTTTGATTGGACGGTCCCATTGACCCGTCAATAAAACCGTCCCATCCAAGTTTTTCTCGTAAGTTATATCAGGGGTTTGTAGTTGAGAGTCTCTCTCTCTCTCTCTCTCTATATATATATATAATACTAATATATAATACCACTAAATGCATTTTATATTACTAATATTTAATGATTTTTTCAAACTTTTTTTTTTTTTCTGAAAACTATATCCCGTTATTTGTTACAAGATGCATTTTCAGCTTCTAAAAATATAAAAATCAATTACTTGTTTTCAAATTAAAATATATTAAAAAAAAATAGAAAATAAAAACATTACCGACAAGCCCAAGTGTATGCAGAAAATCTTTTGATTTTCAAGCATGGAGCAACTACACCAAGAATAATAAACTAATCAAACACACAAATAATAGATGTCTTTTGAAATTTAGAATCAAATGAGTTTTTGTAAAAAGAGTGAATAATAACGGTGAGACTCATGAGAGAACGAAAAATAAAGCAAGAAGGTAGACGGAAACATTTTTTTGAGTTACCGAAGACATTTTCGTAAGTTCATTTAGTTTTTTGTGCCAAAATAATTCAAGTTATTAATTAATGTAGTGATAAACACGAAAATCAAGGTACATTATTTGATGCTAATCACCTCTATTCTCACTGTTTTAAAATACTATTGAAAGATCATCAAGAAGGTGAAACCTTGCAGACAATTAGTTGGGATGAAGGGTATCCTGACCAGTGATGTGAATACAGAAGCTTCAGGCAAGCTCTCACAAGTCTATTGAGCTGATAATATGGGTCTGTATGCAAGGCATAGCAGTACAACCTCACTTGATCACCAGCATCTATCATCTGGTGATCATGCTATGATCAACGATGATATATGGTCTATCTCTAGTTAATTAGTTAATTAACAGGATTAGTTAGTTAATCATATTTAATGTAACAGACTGCTGACTTGGATGTACAGCAACTTTTGCATGTTTACACTGGTAAATAAAAAACCAGTCTCTCTGTAGCGTTTTCATTAAAATTAAAGACACTGTAAAGTGTTTGATAGAAAGTAAAACGTGTTTGATAAAAGTACCGAAAGAGAAAACAAGCTAAAACAGAGCTTGGCGAAGCTCCATTAATGGAGAAAATGAGAGAAAATTTTCTCTGTATTTCATTAGTTATAAAACGATACAAAGTGTCTGGTTATATTATATACCAAGTCAGCATTCTGTTATCTAACGAGTCTGATTAGCTTTGATACTCATCAGACTCATTGGAGACTTGTTCATTAATGCAGCTGAGAAATTGTCTGGAGCCTCTGTATTCTTATCAAAAATATTCTCTCTCATTCCCTCCATTAATGGAGCTTCTTCAAGATCTGTTTTAGCTGTCTTTCTCATTTAGTACTTCTGTCAAACCTATTACTACTTCTATCAAACACTTACTGTGTTTATAACCAGAACTTGCACAACTTCCTTCACTTTGGCAGCTGATGATTCCGGCAACTCCAATAAAAGTAGCAACACGATCAGGCTGGTCATGTTTCTTAACGCAGTTCGGCGTTGTACAGCTGCTCGAAAGTATCTTAGGGGAAGCAGCAGCAAGCATAATATTCAGCATTTCTCATTTTGGTGCCTCAGTGCCAACATAATTAGAAGGAGATAGGACTTCTCATTCATATATTATGAAAAAGATATATAATTCACGATTCACTTTATTTATAAGTGTCACTGCGTTATATATCAATTTCTCTTCCTCACATATAGAACGGGTATGGGAAATAATTAAAAACTCTCAAATCAAGCTCTTGCATGCTTCGGTCTTGCTTGCTCCAGATCGTATTCTCACTTCAACTAAATACCTTAACACAACAAGCAAGCAACAAGACACCACCAAGCAGCCACCAGCAAAGCTAAAAAACAGAAACTATGCCCAGAAAATCAGACACAGCATCAGGCACCAGCTACACCAGGGCGGCAGGGTCACTTCTGTAGCAATGTGCCAAATGATGATTCAGTACCCAAATGGCCAACATGCGGGATTCACTTCTCGTTTGGTTATCAAGAAATTAAGCTGAGTACAAAGGTACAAATTCACTAGTTACACATCATGTAAGTCCAATATAACCACATATCATGGGTGGGGATCCATGTCTAATAGAAATTGATATATGGTCTATGACAAAATGAAAGTAAATTGTTTATTTTTTTTCCAAAAAATAATATTATGCAGGTTATAAAATACCGAAGGACTGGAAAGTAATTGTGTGGATTCGATACCAGCACACAATCCTGAAAACTTTAATGATCCAATGTGCTTCAATCCTGAGAGATGGAATGTAAGCTCTCATTTTTCCCTGGTTATTATTATGATAATTAATATTAAATTGATTAATTGGTATAATTAACTAATGCTTGTAGTGTTAAATTAATATATATTATACAGGAACCAGCAAGGCCAGGCACATATCAGGTTTTTAGGGGTGGATCTAGAATCTGTGCTGGAAACATGCTTTTGGTCGATTACAAATTGCACTTCTTCTTCACTATTTTCCAGTTGGATACAAGTAAATTAAATTAACATATTCATTTCATTTCAAGCCGCATTTACTAACCTGGAATGATCCTAATGAGAGAAAAAGATCTGTTATCACAATATAACAAATCAGAAATTAAGTTCTTACCCTGATAACAAACATAATAACACTAGACATATGATCAGGACATACCAAATCCCATGCATTTCTGATCAGGACATACCAAATCCCATGCATTTCTGATCGATCAGCATCCAAAAAATTAAGATCAAGCGAGCTCCCTGATCAGTTGTTTGAGTAGGTGGATCATGACGATGTAGAAAAATTCGCAGAGAGAGCACGATCGACCAATTCTCTTCTCAAGATCTTTCCAGCATGAGATCTCGGAATAGAATTGATAATAGCAACTCGCCTTATTTGCTTATATGATGCAACCTTTGGCAAGAAGAAATATATACATCAACTTTAACGTGTAAGAGTAGTTGTGACTCGTGACTAAGGTTGAGTTCGGAATCTGTTGAATTTGATTTCCTTTCAATTTTTTTTTTTTTTTTTTTTTTCTTTTAATTAAGAGAGTCGACGTATTGAGCTTAGCTTACTCGATAAACTTAGATATCAATGACAGATCCATTTCTTCAACAGAATCAATTGATTTTTTTTTTTTTTCCTTCTTTTAACATATTATATATAGCAACCTGTTTTGCAATGAATTCCATGACTTGAGACTCAGTAATGTTAGCTTTCGTGTTTTCTAACCACAAATGCCATTGGAATCTGCCCAACATCTTCATCAGGATACCTGCAGCTTGAAAGCATAGCAAATTTATTATGAATAAATATTTGCAGATTGATGAGTTAAAAAATAATGAGGCTATAAATATATACGTACGGAATCACAGCAACATCAGCTATTTCAGGATTAGAAAGAAGCAAATGTTCCAATTCAGCTGGAGGAACCTATACTTGCAAATGTGTTTATTACATATATATCCTCTTAAAATCCCTATTTTTATAATGAAGAAACACGTTATTAATTTTTTTGTTAAAGATTTATAAAAAAAATAATAATTAAATCACCTGAAATGCCTTGTATTTTATTAGTTCCTTTAGCCTACCAACAATGAAGAGGAAACCTTGAGAGTCAAAATAACAAAGATCACCGGTCTTCAACCAACCTTCTGAATCCAAAGTTTCAGCAGTCGCCTTATCATCTCCTACATAACCTGCATTAACACCATTATTCTATCATCAAACTAGATGATTAGTAATTAAGCGTAATGCCGCGTAACCCAGAAAATTAGCCTGAAAATGTGATTTGTTTTAGCATATAAATCATGCAGTGAACGTATTTGAGTTGATTTATGTAACATTACTTAACAATAAAATAGTATGCTTTCAGACTGCATTATAAAAAAACTTAAACCCATAAAGAAAAAGATTTAAATCGGCTGTCAAATTTTAGTGTCCCAATTTGTGTCTAACCAACCAAATTGGGACATGTGTGCACATTTATGGAAACAGTTGGAAAAAAAATCCATAAATGTGCACACATGTCCCAATTTGAATTTGGTTGGTTGGACACAAAATTTTGACAACTGATTTGAGTCCGAAAGAAAATGTCAAAACTATTAATAGGGTTCAAGTCTCATATTTATCCATTAAATTGCAAAGTGTGGGGAGACATCCCCTACGATGGGAGTTGCATTTTGAATCGTGCTTTATCCAGTTATTTCGGTTTTCTACTAGCTGCTACAGTTGATCTACTAAGTCCCAGAGTTTTGGGTTTATATTTAATGAAAAATAAAGAAAAGAAAAAACTTTTGTCAATTGTATAGTTAATGAGAGTAGGATAAACCTTTCATAACATATTGACCACGCAACCAGAGCTCCCCTTCCTTGCCCGGAAACAATGCTTCACTGGTTATAGGATCAACAATCTTGGCTTCTGTTGACACACAAAAATGTGTTAACACTAAGGTCAAAGGTAAGGTCTGTCACGTATGCAGAGTTTGACTTATCTTTGAAATGTCACCTGTGCGGTTTGGCCTGACAAGTGAAATTTACACAGGGTGTTTGGGAATGGTGTGTTGTGCCGGATAGGTCCCGAGGGATTTGTGTGGATGCTGGATAGGTATGGTTGATTTTAGGTACCGACTGTGGTCGGGTTTTAGGGTTTTGAACAAGGTAAATCACAAGATATCAAGTATGATCAATAGTAATTTTTTTTTTTGCTCTCTTTATTTTTAAGGAGACTTCCTTTATTTATAGGTGGGATTGCGTGAATCCCCTTTTACACTTGAGTGGTGATGATGTTTATTTTGGTTCTGATTATAGTGACCTCAGCCTTGGGTGGTGGGTTGGCCAAAGTTCAACTTCCTTTGGAGTGTTGAGTTGGGTTACCTCATACATGCCGCACACCTGTCCTTCTGAGATAAAAAAAGGTTGACAACCTTGATGGGCACAGTTTTTTGGGCTAGAGGTGACATATGAGGACTAGAAACATTTACTCAGCCAATAAACTTTTGACCTCAGGACGTCTCAAGCAAGACTGATGTTGGGCCTATTCATTTGTGTTGTCCAAGCGAGGTGGGCCTTCCGCTTTTTGATAACCGAGTTTCTTCTAGACTCGTCTCTTGGGCTTTTTCCTATGTAGTTTACAGAAAACCAAAGTGTCGGGCCCAATTTCTTCTGAAGCCTGATAGGAGGAGGCTTTGACTAGCCAATAATTCCCTAATATAAAGTGGGATGGTCCCTTGACTTGTCAACGTTATTGACGTGGACTTTCTATATGCAAAATTTCCTTATAACAGCTTCCATAATTTCAGATAGCCGATCAACCGAATCCAGCCGACTTACCTCCATTGGCCCTTTTGTGCCGCGGCCAGTGCTCCGGTCTCTGTTAAACCGTATCCCTAAGCAAAGATACAATTAGCAAGTCAAGGCAATGCGAACCGCATATTATAGGATTTGATAAACATTATCATGAAAATGCTTATTCAGGTGCAGGATCTAGCACATAAATTTTTATATTGTAAGTCAATATATATATATATATATATATATATATATATATATAGATATATATAATTGAGGAAATTGTAAGAAATGATCACAAAATTTATGGACTTATTGTTTTTAGCAAAAAGTTTATTTTTGATTATTGTTGTCATTTTTGTGCTTGAATTGCCAAAAGTACCCTGACTTTTGTTTTACTTGCACCAATTTTCCCTCCCAAATTTTCCCACTCTCTTCATCTTTCACCACATCTTTCAAAATCAGATTTCCCACTCTCTCTCTCATTTCGTCTCTCTCTCTCATTTCGTCTCTCTCTCTCTCTCTCTCTCTCTCTCTCTCTCTCTCTCTCTCTCTCTCTCTCTCTCTCTCTCTCTCTCACAACCTGACGGCTTCAAGTTGAACGGCGAGACGGCAACGGCCTGAAGTTGAATCCAGCCCCATTTCGTCTCTTCCACACCATTTCGGTGGAACCCATTTCGGTTGAACGAAACCCAGCAACAGTCACGTAACAAACATTCTTCAACCCAGATCTCGTTTGCAGGTATGTTCTCTCTCTTCAAGTAGATTCAGAACCTTCTAGAATGTATGTATCCCTTCTTCGGATTTGTACCTTTTTTTATAGTCATTATATATATTTTTTAAAATTATCATTGTGTTTGATATGAAGATCAAAAGAGTGGTTTCAATTTTTAGTGAAACCCAGATTTTTTTTATCTTATGGACCGAAGTTACATGCCAATGTAGTTTGACGTTACATGCCAGCTGTTTCACAACTTACATGCCAGGATATTCTTGTTTCCTTAAAAGATCGAATTCCAGTGTTTTTACATGCCAGGGTTGTTAACAAGTTACATGCCGATGTATTATAAAGTTACATGCCAGTTGAGTTTTTGTTAGCATAATGTTATTGTAGACTTTGCATGCTAGTTTATTTCTAAGTTACATGTCCTTTGGTTATTTTTGAAGTTACATGCCATCAGTTATTCTGTGGGGTTTGCTACAAAACTACTTGTTGGGTTGAAGCATATTCCCGGGACATCTTCCCTGTTGGCCATCCTAGTGAATGGACTATTCCTGAAGATGTGAGATCAAGGGTTGTTTATCCGCCTCCTTTTTGTGCGCAAGCTGGAAGGCAAAAAAAAAAAGAGATTTAAATTGGCCGAGGAACATAGAAATGGAAAGACAAAAAATTGCACAATTTGTGGTAAATCCGGTCACAATCGACAAAATTGTCAGAATGCTCAACCATGTCAGATTCCTGTACCATCTGCAACATCTATAACATCGAAGCGACCACGTAGACCGTACAGGTGCAGGAAATGTGGAGAAAAAGGCCATAATTCACAAAAATGTTCATTAACACCGGAAGTTAGTAGTACAACTTAGTTATTACCAATGATGTTTTAATTCTTAAATGTATTGGTGAAATACTATATTTCATATTGCAGACATTTTGAAGTTACATAACAGTATTAAATTCATGTATTTTTCAGATCTAATTCCAGTATTTTACATGCTAGTTTATTTTTAAGTTACATGCCTTTATGTTTTTAAGTTACATGCCAGTGTATTTTGAAATTACATACCAGGATATTCTTGTTTCCTTACTTGAATACTTTAAAGATCAAAATCCAATTGTTTCACAAGTTACATGCCTGCGTATTTTGAAGTTACATGCCAGGATATTCTTGTTTCCTTAGAAGATCGAATTCCAGTATTTTTACATGCCAGGGCTACTAACAAGTTACATGCCAGTTTAATTTGAAGTTACATGCCAGTATTTTTACTGATGGGTGGGTTCCACCCTAACAATTGTGTTACTGATGGATGGGTCCCACCCTGTCAGCTTGTTTTCTTTATTTTTTCCAAATTTAAAATGTAAGGGTATTTCTGTCCAAAAGTGGAAAAAGTTACGAAAATAATAAAAAATAAACTTGTGGCTAAAAACAATAAATCCATAAATTTTTTAGCTCTTTTTGAATTCACCCCTATATAATTTATCAGATACATATTTTTCCACACATGATTTCAATAAATACCAATGTTAATAGATTTTTTTTTTTTTTTTCAATTAACACTAGTATTTATTGGAATCCCGAATGAAAAAAACATATAAGATCCTGTACCTAGTCAATACCATATATGAATAACAATTATTAAGAACAAGATTTCACCGTTTTTAGTGCGAGATCCCGACTTTATAACGGTACAAAGTGTACGTGCACTCCTAATTCTGCACCTGAAACCTTATTTTCACTTCAGGTGTTGGATCCCGATTTGTACAGCAAGTTTTTTCAGGATAGCGTATTAGAAGACAAATTGATTTGTGGTTAATTATTCTCGGAATTCTGTTTTTAGTAAACTTTTAGTATTTTAAGTTATAACAGCTATTGTGTCTAATAGATTAACTTGAAAGATTTTACCCTCAGGAGTTCCACATTGGGGAATTTGTCTCTGAACTTGACGGCAACATCCTCAGAAAGCGGAGCGCCACCACACCCAAGAAACATAAGCGAACTGAGATCGTACTTATTCGTTGAATCCGATTTCAACAATGCCACAATCTCTGAGGGTGAAACTGGCATATATTTTACCTTATACTTGTCCACAGCTTCAAGAATTGTTTCAAGCTAAGATGTCTGCAACAAAACCAGAGTCTCCTCATGCGAAACAGCCCTCATCATCACTGTAAAACCAAACACACCAGCCAATGCTCGCGTAGCTAACGACACTAATTGCTCATTGTAATATTGCTCAGCTCCGGTAGTGGCATTGATCACTACCATCAAGTTCCTGTGAGTCAATTGCACGCCTTTTATTGGACCGGAAGTTCCAGAAGAGTAAAGGATTGCCGCGACATCAGACTGATTCACCACATCAGCTCTATGATTTATAAAGCTGTTGTTATTGTACTGTGTTAACAAAGAGAGAAACTCTGGCGAGTCCATCAACACTGTACGACAATTCCGGCTGTTCAAAAAAAAAAACACAGTACGACAATTCGATGTGGGGTTGATGATCAGGTTGTGGGAGGTTTACGAAGTGGCAAAGACAATGACGGGTCTGCTGATGTTGAGTAGGTGAGTTATATCGGAGCCGGAGTCGTCCTGGTTGGCCTGTGAAATGATGACACCTAGAGAGAGAAGAGAGAAGTAGAGGATCGGGATCTGGAGGGATTGAGGAGAGAGGATGAAAGCCACGTACCCTTTTGAGAGAGAGATATCGAGGGAGTTGGTTTGGAAGAGTAAATCGGAGTAGGTCAGGCGGTGACCGGTGGCGTGGTTTACGAGGAATGTTGAGTCCGAAACAGTAGTGCTGGTTGCAGAGGAGGAGGCGGAGAAGGAGCGGCGGAGGAGGAGCGACAAACGTATTCCGTGATAGAGAGAGGCTGACATGGTGGCGGGTGATCAGAAAGTCTTGGTCTTAGGCTATGGTAAGTTCTTGTTTGTGAACAAAAGCCGCTGTTGGGATCCATCACACAGTTGGTATTTGCTTCTGCCATTATTAGACACACAGCCCTATACTGAAAGCTCATCGTCTAAGAAGTCAATTCAGGTGGACTGGCTGGTCTGGTCAACCATTAGCTAGTCAAAGGTAGTAAATAGAGCTGAGGTGTCATCATCCTGTTAAGTTAGAATTTCTGATAATCAGGAATCAGTTAGAAAGTTAGTTAGAAAGTTCGTTGTTATCAGAATAGAGCCAACGATGTAAATAAATAGAAATCACATGAAAAGTGTGTGTGTAACACCGTATTGATTATCTCTGAGAATGAAACAGAAAAGCTACAGAGCTCAAGAAGCCATCAATGGCGATTTACAGAGTCTCCTTTCTTCTTCATTTTTTTCGTTTAGACATTTCATCAAACACCTGCTCATTCTTGCTAAGTATCTTGAAGCTCTGTTTCTCTGGTTCTCATTTGCTCACCAACTCGCACAGTACCGTGCATGAAATGTGCGGAGAGGCAACTTTCTCAATACGTATATTCTAAAGTTTTAGTTGGTGCAAGTGTCATGTTCATGAAAGGTGTTTGTTTTATTTTATTTATTTATTTATTTATTTATTTTGAAGTATTACATTATCATATATATTCGGGATTTTTTTAGGTTGAGGATTGAGGACTTCAACCCATAACTTCGTGGTGTAGGTGTGAAAGGTTTACCACTAGATCCATTTCGTCTCATGATAAATGTTTGCTTTATAATAAAAAATTTAGAGAATCTGCACGAAGAAACTTTCTCAAAACATACAAGTTAAAGTGCTTTTATTGGTGCAAGTGTCATGCTTTATAATAAATAATTTTGAGGATCTGCACGAAAAGGACGCACATTTAGTTTTAGGATGTTTTAAGTTAGAGTTGATATAAAAAAAATAAAAATATCATTAAAAAGTGCTTACAAAAACTGATCTCATGTGCTAATTATATATATATTGGCTCATCAAGATTAAGGGGTTTCGATAATTTATCAAGATTATTTATAATAATTAATCTTGATATAATAATTTATCAAGATTATTTATCAGAACCTTTGTTGTATAAGGTTACTGAAACAAACTATGAAAGAGCATGATGCGGACCGCCATTTCGTATTTGGGTCACCTAGAGCACCCAAAACAAAGCTGAATTTTGCAGGCATAGAACTTTCGCATACGGGCTCAGAATCACTATTATAAAATATTTTCGGAAAGCCCAAAGTGAGCTCTACAGATGTTATGGAACTTTGTCACCCGTAATGGACCACAAGAGGCCCAAAAACGGCCGTTTAGTTTGTTGTTCGGAGACTTTTAGTTTTTTACGCAATAATTAGGTGTTTTTCCTTTTTTGTTTAGGATTTGTTTTTAGCTTTTTAGATGAGATTCTTTCCTGAGTTCGTTTAGCAGCTTTAGGATTCTAGGAGATTTTGAATACTTGTGGATTCGGATTTGTTTCTTTTTTCCCGATTTAAGTAGATTGTATTAGGGTTTGGAACATTAGCTTTTGATGAATAAAATTATTTTGAGTATTTCTCAACTATTCTCTCTTTTCCTGGCATTCTGTGGAATCAACGGGGATTAAGAAATCTTGTTGTTCCATTTCGTGTACTTGTCTTTCTCAATGGCTTCCGCCTACATCTGAGCGGGTTTTGTAATGGTACAAAACTAAGATCCTGATTTATTAGTATCATTACAGTAATAAATATTTTTATCTATTCTACTCTAAAGTGTTCAAATTGGTCACTATTTAAGGCAAATGACATATTTTTTTAATAAACAAAATCATCAAAAACTGGATACTTTTGACTCTATAACGAGGTCCAGTTTCTTCTTCCATTTCGATCATAGCCACTAGCCAGATCAACTTGGGCTTGTTCAATTCTTGAAACTGTACCTATATATATGATGCTAAATGCACCCACTTCTTCCAACAATACAAGTGCCAGAGGTTTACCGGTTACTAACACTGAGCAACCTCAACTTTCATGGTGATAGAAGAACATTGAAAATGATTCTAATACAATCCATCGATTTTTATTTTATAAAAATAATGAATAGAGAGTTCCTAACTATATAATTATTATATTTTTGTATTCTTTATATAGAGTAGTTTTCGACTATAGGATCCCGGATTTTAAAAACTTTCTGGGATCCTATCATGGACGGCCAAAAAAAACACACAAAGTAAAAAAAGCAAAAGAGAGAAAGCTGATTTGTGGTCCCACAAGTCCAACAAGGAAAGAGGAAGTGATGGAAATTGATGGTCGGATACTCGGATGGGCTCCGAATAGAGAAAAAAAGAGGGAAATTAATGATGACATGTAGGCCGAGAGAAGAATTATGGTATTTGAGCCCCACTTTTTATTATTTTATTATTTTTTACTTGATATTTATTTTGGCCGTTGGATTCATCCACTCTGAAATCTCAAAAAATTCTTAAAATCTAGGATCTTGTAGTTGAAAGCTACTATATATAATAATTGATCTCATCTGTGGGCTCCATGAATGGCAATTAAATTATCTACAGGGAATGCTATCTACCTTTCCCATTTGCCTTTCCAATTTACCTTTCCCACTCATTGCTTGACACGTATACACTTTTTCATTTAATAAAAAGTTTTCACCTTTTGCTGCAAAGCTTGTTTACGTTTTTACCCTTTATTAATTAAATGATAGAAGCAATCATCAGGGGTAAAGATGTAAACAAGCTTTATAGCAAAAAATGTGAAAGTGTATACGTGTTAAACAATGAGTGGGAAAGGCAAATGGGAAAGGTAAATAGCATTCCCCATTATCTATATCTACTGATCTACATATATGAGATACAAGAAACAACTTGGAAAACAATGTAGATCAAATCAAACAAATTTTAAAGGCCAACTGGCTAAGTGTAACTTGTCTGTTAGCTCTTAGGGACTTAAGGAGCATAGGGATAATCTACCAAGGATCAAAACCAAGCTTTGGAATAACCGAATAATATGTTAGGAGGTGCGCTAGATACACTCTCTTAACCCACTCTCCCAACCCACTCTCTGTTCATGTGATCAGGGCCGGCTGATGCTATAGGCAACTAAGGTAGTTGCCTAAGGCCCCACCTAAAATCAAGGCCCCATATTTTCATTATCAAAAAATATGCATATATATCTTAACAATTAATATTCAGTATTTTTCTTTCTATTTATTATTCAAAAAATATCTCTTTTTTACTTCTACATTACCATTTATTCCTATTTTCAAGTAAAATATTCCTATTTTCAAGTAAACCACATTTAAGTGGACTTAAATACTCATTAATGTTATTTATTTTTCTTTCAAGTTTCAACGGTTATATATATTTTTTATTATATATTGTTAATAAATCTATTGTTTTATATATTATATATTCAATCAAATCCTTCTATTGCAATCTGCAAATTGAAATCAAACCTGTTGCAATCAAACTCTCTTACTATATCTTCTTTCTATCAACATTCCGGCCTTCCAGGTTTTATTGTTCTAAACTCTGTTACTTTAATTTTTTTTTTTGTCATTTTATTTATTTTTTTTCATCTATAACTTAATTATTTGTTTTTTTTAAGTGTTTATAATTGATAATCTGATATTAGACAATAGATAGAAGACATGTCTAATAGAAAATACGAATCCGGATACGAAAAACTCAAAAAAGGAGAAGAATAGAAAAATTAGTTGAATCGCAAAAAGGGGCTCTGGATAAATTTGTCACAAGTAGCAAAAAAAGTACAGACTTGAATGAAAATTTAATGGCTGAACAATCAAATCCAACTGAATTGATAGATAACATTGAACAAAATGAAGAACA
Organism: Acer saccharum; assembly: GCA_030490815.1. Classification (NCBI taxonomy): domain Eukaryota; kingdom Viridiplantae; phylum Streptophyta; class Magnoliopsida; order Sapindales; family Sapindaceae; genus Acer; species Acer saccharum. The sequence continues at coordinate 4,953,190 of CM059866.1, forward strand.
TGAAAAAAATACAGGGGAAAATAAAAAAAATGTAGAAACAATTATCTCCGATAGTATCTATGATCCTGGAAATTGGGATAACATTGATAATAAGATAAGAGATTTAATAATAGAAAAGGGCCCAATTAGAGAAAACAATATAATTTTCCCAAAAGATGAAAATTGTAGGCATTTCTCTGCCACACACTATATTAGAAAATTGCCCAACGGAGAAAAACATGATAGAAGATGGTTAGTGTATTCCAAAGAATTTGATAAAGTCTATTGTTTTTGTTGCAAATTGTTTAACACAAAGTTTAACAAAAATCAACTAGGTAATGACGGCACTAAAGATTGGAAAAATCTTAGCACTAAGATTAAAAGTCATGAAACAAGCAACGAACATATATTTTGCATGAGATCAACAATGTTACAAGAAAGATTGAATGGATTAGCTATATTATCTATTGAAAAAAAATTGTTAGAAAATTTAGAATTCAAAAATTTAATAAACAATTTTGCATCCCAAAAAGCAAGAAAAATTAATTTTAAATAAACTGTTTTTACTGTATATTTAATATATTTTGACATACACATCCAAGGCCTCGTTTTATAATTTCGCCTAAGGCCCGGGATACCCTTGAGCCGCCCCTGCATGTGATGACATGTGGACAATATTAACTTTTTCACATTAAATTTGTAACCTTTATAAATGGCCTCCCTTTTCATTTTATTTATAATACAAACCAACAACTTATTTCCTAGATTGGCCTTCTTCTTTAACTTTAACATTTCCATTTAATATCAATATATATATATTTCAGGTGTGTTTTTTTAAGACTCTGCAACTTCTTTTATTTGTTAAGTGTCCGGTCCCAAATTGAATCGCTCGGATATTTCTTTTTACCAAATTTTCGTTACCAAACATCATTGGCTATATATATCAGATGTGTTTTTTTTTTTTTTTTTAAATGCTACAACTTCTTTTATTTCTTGAGTATACGGTCCCAAATTGAATTGCTCAGATATATTATTTTATCAAATTTTCATTACCAAACATCACATACTAATTTGATGGTTGTTGTATAGAATAAATAAATAGTTAAATAAATTAGAGTTAAATAATTTAAAAATATATTATAAAAAAATCATATAAATTGAAATTCATTATTTAATTTTTAACATGAGGAGAGGAACGTGAACCTCAGTTTCACTTATTGGGTCCGCCCTAATTGTATATGTGTTTGAGCCAAAATCTTTACCTTTCAAGATTTAGCTAATGAAAGAATTTTTTTTTTTCTCTCTTTCTATGTGATTAAAAAAAAACAAATGATGGTTAGATTGACAGGAAAATAAAGCAGATCAATTTTAAATTAAAACATAAAAATTATGTAAGTATTTGTTTAACATCATATTTTTTTTCTTTATTTTTTATTTTTAATTTAGATATAGACCATGCCTTATGATTTTTTTTATAATATATTTTTAAACTATTTAACTCTAATTTGTTTTACTATTTGTTTATTTATTTTATACAAAAACCATCAAGTTAGTTAATGGTGTAAAAAGAAATGTTTGAGTAAATTTGGTAAAAAGAAATAGATATCTGAATAATACATATATTTAAAATAAATAAAAAACTAATATTAAATGATAATATGTTAAAATTAAGAAAGAAGGGCAATTTAGGAAATAAGTTGTTAGTTTGCATTGTAAATAAAATGAAAAAGGAGACCATTTATAAAGACTAAAAATTTAATGTGAAAAAATTAATGTTGTCCACATGTCAACGTATAAACAAAGAGTGGGTTAGGAGAGTGGGTTGAGAGAGTAGCAATTAAATTATCTACATCTACATGTATGACTGTATGAGATCCAAGAAACAACTTGGAAAACAGTGTAGATCAAATCAAACAAATTTTAAAGTGAAGATCAAATCACACATATTTTAAAGGCCAAGTGTAACTTGTCTGTTAGCTCTCAGGGACTCAGGGAGTATAGGAATAATCTACCAATGATCAAAACCAAGCTTTGGATTGGAATAACCAAATAATATGTTAAAACATTCACTTTCACATTCATACACACACATATAAATATATATATATTTTAAAGGCCAAGTGTAACTTGTCTGTTAGCTCTCAGGGACTCAGGGAGTATAGGAATAATCTACCAGGGATCAAAACCAAGCTTTGGATTGGAATAACCGAATAATATGTTAAAACATTCACTTTCACATTCATACACACACATATAAATATATACATATAATATATATGTATATATTTATATGTGTGTGTATGAATGTGAAAGTGAATGTTTTAACATATTATTCGGTTATTCCAATCCAAAGCTTGGTTTTGATCCCTGGTAGATTATTCCTATACTCCCTGAGTCCCTGAGAGCTAACAGACAAGTTACACTTGGCCTTTAAAATATGTGTGATTTGATCTACACTTTATAAATGGCCTGATATATTTATTGTCATGACGAACTGACAATAGAAAGACTGTATATATATATATATATGCAATAGTTATCCGTTGTATGATCGTGAACATTTTCTTTGGATATTGGATTCCGAAATTATAAGACGTAGAGTTGGAATCCTGAATTTGTGTCGTTACAAAATCAAATCACATACAGAAAAACGTCTAAAATCCCAAACATATATGATGTTTCAATAGTAGGATATCAGACATTTTTCAGTGTAGAATCAGACCGACTTTATAACGTTACAAAATCAAGAAGGTTCACTTTGTATAGTTTTAGAATCAGGATCCTATACAACCAAACTTTCTGCATCACGCACCTAATAATAATATTATTTTTATATGTTTATATGTTGCTATTTATAGCATTTTTTTTATAAACTAAAGATAATTTTGTGTGGTTATTTATAGCATAAAATTTACGAGAGAATTCTTAATTTGAACTAATAGAAATTTCCAAAAATGGAAACTTCATTGGGAGTGTGGTTGGCTTGGGTTGTAGGAGTTGTGCCAATACTAGGGTTGCTGTTATGGTGTTGGAACGAGCTGTGGTATGCCGTTCCGCTCAAATTCAGATATTCCGGTACCGGAACTAGGCTACCACCAGGCCATATGGGCTTTCCGATTTTTGGAGAGACGCTTGCATTTCTTTGGTACTTCAAAGTTCTCCGCCGCCCAGACGAATTCATCAATTCTAAACGACGAAAGTAAATATATATATTATTATATGCATACATGTTCCAGCTTCACTTATTGAAAATAGATAGTATCTGCCTGGTAATTTTAAAATTCCTATATACTAGCTAAATCCTTCGTTAAAAATCCGTTTTGCTTGATCAGGTACGGTGATGGAGTAGGAATGTACAGGACACACCTCTTGGGATCACCGTCTGTTATAGTATGCTTCCCGTCGATCAGCAAAATTGTATATCAGTCAGATGAAATCTTTCGCCTCCAATGGCCAGCCGTTGATCTGGTGGGCCGTACTTCTCTCGTATCGGTTCATGGAAAAGCCCATGAACGGCTCAGAAGCTTTGTAACCAAAGCTATTAACCGTCCTGATGCTCTCAGGCGTATTGCAGCTCTTGTTCAGCCCAGTATGGTAGCAGCTCTCCAATCATGGGCACAGAAGCGTAATGTGAAAGTTTCTTACGAAGCCAAGAAGGTAAAATCATAAAAGCATATGTTGTTCTTTTGTCATCTAGTAGATCTCTAACGTTACAGCATATTGCAGGATCCCAGATAAGAAAATTAATATATATACAAAGATTATTAGGTGCGAGAATCCCGATGTTTTTTCATGTGGGATTCCGTCTTGCACCAGTGAAAAATGAATTTTGAGTCCTTTGTGATATTGATATATGCATCAAAGCTCTCATTTCCTTAAGTTTATCATTGAGTAATTTTATCATCACTGAATAAAGTGACACTGAGCCGGGAAGGAGAGAAACTGATTAATGACTAATGGTTACACTTATAGGTGACATTTGAGAACATCGGAAAATTATTTGTAAGTTTCGAATCGGGGCCTCGTCTGGAAAGCATGGAAAAATTATTTCAGGGGTTACTTAAAGGAATTCGAGCTCATCCGTTCAACTTTCCTGGAACTGCTTATCACCATGCCAGTCAGGTTATAATTTTAATTAATTACCACCAGAAAATAATAGTATAACTATATGTGTGTGTTCTCTTAAATATATTCTGTTTTTGTTGGTGTATTTACTAATCGGGAATGGAAATCAAAGGGAAACGAGTTCTATTGGCCAGAAAGGGAATCTGGAAATTGGGGAATTAAGTTCCTTTTCTACTAATTTGTCTATAGGGTCACTGCAATCACATAATTTCATTTTTTTTCAAGTAATAATATATAGATCCATGCCACCTTTATGTAAGCACAAATTTTCTCATTATATATAGTAACCTGAATTGTAATTAGAAATTCATTGTAAATGGTATATATATTATGATGATACCAATTGTATATTTGTTAATGGCAGTGTAGGAAGAAGCTCGAGGCCATTTTCAGGGTTGAACTAGAGAAGAAAAAGAATCGTACCGGAATTGATCAGACGACCAATATTGATCTAATGGATGGGCTGATGCAAGTGGAAGATGATATCGGAAAAAGATTGAGTGATCAAGAGGTTATAGACAACATTGTCACCCTCGTGGTTGCTGGATATTCATCTACTGCCTTGACTTCAACTTGGGCTCTTTACTTTCTTGCAAAACATCCGAATGTCCTTGAAAAGCTACGGGTACATAATCTTGACCCTATAATGTCTTTTATGTAAGTGTCAATAGATTACGAAAAAACATGACTAGGAGAGAATCCTGACTTACATATGATCATTTGCTAATTACGATTATATAACCGGAGAATTGAGAAAGTAAGGAAGAAGACATGATATATAATCTCTCTACTATTCTAACTGCAGGAAGAAAACATGGGCATAAGGAAAACCAAAAAAGGGAATTTCATTACAAGTGAAGATGTCTCCCAAATGAGATACACCAACAAGGTATGTAATATTGAATGGGTAGTGTTAAGGGTATGTTAACAACCAGTTAATTTCCATAAATAGAAATAAATACACATATCAATGACTGTATTTATTATCTTATTACAATAAATGCAGTAACTATTTTCCATTTATAGTGATAAAGTGGTTATTAACATGTGCCATAAGGGCACAGGTTAACACTACCCATATTGAAAACCTCACTTGAATTTTAATAGCTCAGGCCAACCATATATGTTGATACTGTTTACTTTGAAACATATAACCACACACCACCTCAGTTATTTTGTAATAGTCTAGACCCACTGTGTAGATATTAACCAATTTGAAACATATTCATTCATCATTCACCTTCACATATTTGCTTTGAATTACAGGTTTCATACAAGTGTTAGTTAATGAATACAAAACTTATATACAAGCCGTGAACCTCATTCGCTAACAATCTGTGATAAATGACATGATTTTTATTTCTATTTTTTGGACTGATATAGGTGGTGGAAGAAACTATAAGAATGACCAACATTGCGGGATTCACTTTTCGTTTGGCTATCAAGGAAGCAGAGTATAAAGGTACAAATTAAATGACAATCATGCTAGACATCCACATTGATTCCAGTATATGAATCTATGATATGTCAATTAATAAATGGATACATATTAATATTGAATTGTATATATGTTCCGTGACAAAATGAAAGTAAACTGTTTTTTTTTTTTTTTTTTTTTTCCAAAAAATATTATTATGCAGGTTATAAAATACCAAAGGACTGGAAAGTTATTGTGTGGAATCGATACCTGCACACAAATCCTGAAAACTTTAATGATCCCATGTGCTTTAATCCTGATAGATGGAATGTAAGCTTTCATTATCCCCTGATTAATATTATGATAGTATTTAAGATAATTAATTGGTATATATATATATATATATATATATATATTGGTGAAATTAATTCGTATATTTAACTAATGCTTGTAGTGTTAAATTAATCTATTAAACAGGAACCAGCAAGTCCAGGCACATACCTGGCTTTTGGTGGTGGATCTAGAATCTGTGCAGGAAACATGCTTGCTCGATTACAAATTGCACTACTTCTTCACCATTTGTCAGTTGGATACAAGTAAAGAAAATTGCACTACTTCTTCATTTCATTTTAGAGTGCATTTACAAATCAAGAATGATGCTAATGTGGGAAACAGAACTTAATTTTTTATTTGTAATCACAGTATTTATTAAAAAACTGTTAAGAATCAAGTTACGCGAACCACAAACACAAATCAGGAATTTAATTCCATTTCCTGATTCCCTTTCCTGTAGATATCAATTCCCTCTTATTTTCATTCATGCGCCAGTGTTATGCCATGTTTAAGGCTTTGAAATGCAAACACCTTTTGTTTTTTCATGAAATTTCAGGTGGGAACTAGTCAATCCAGATGCAGAGATTATCTATCTTCCTCATCCCAGGCCACTTGATGGGGTTGAAGTCAAGTTCAGCCAAATTTAGTATTTATTTACATATATATATTATTTTCAATGTGATTCTTGTAAGTGTATTGATGCAAATGACAGAATATTTGCCATGCTCTGCATGATCCTTTTGCTGCAGCCCACGTAATTAGTTATTGTTTTGTTGGTTTTAGTCAAGCAAATAGCTGGTTTCATGACCCCTGTTTTGAGGACCACATTTCCCTTATTTGTTATGGGTTTAGGTTGACATTGTCAAGAATGTTGTGAGCTTTTTTTTTTTTTTTTGAAAAGGCTATATTAAAAGGCAAAAGCCAAGGCTCAAAACAGAGCAACACAAAGAGCACCACCAGGCACCAAAAAGCCAACACAGGGACGCACCCCACACAGAAAAGGGAAAAAACAGAACAAAAAGCAACAAACAGCAGAAGCAGCGACACGCCCTGCAGCAGCACCAGCCAAACAACAGTCACAAGTCACCCCATTCCACAAAGTCACCCGCCAATTTGGCCCCCATCTTAGCCAAGCTATCGGCAAAAGAATTGAAAATTCTAGAGTCGAACACAACCTTTAACTGATCCGAATCCTTGAGAATCTCACGGATATCGTAAATCGCTTTGACTTGAGCCACATTACCAAACTCACCATGATTAACCCACGAAACCGCCACTTTCGAATCGCTAACAATCGCAATGTCGCGACCACTAAGATTCGGATTAGCAGCAATCAGCTCAGTAGCCCTTTTAATAGCCAATAATTCAGCTGTGTTCGAGTCCAGAATCCCCATATGAAAGGAAAAAAGAAGAGTGTTGTGAGCTGTCCCATTACAAATGGAAGTTGTTGTTTACGTGTTTTAGTCGTTGCTTTATTTGTGGAAAGTTTCAGACTTTCAGTTGTAAAGAGCATGTATATATGCTCAGTTGTTTTTAGCAATAAGATATTGATCATTGAAAACCCAAAGTCAGTTTTATTAGAGAGATTCTAATTTCTGGAAGTGATTTCCAAACCCTTTTGGCTTATCAGAGATTTATATTCCAAAAGCTTTCTTTTATTGAGTGAATTGCATCAAATTGGTATCAGAGCCTGGTTTGGGTCTTAGTATTTCCCTCATGCCCGAAACTAGAAGTGGACAATCATACAATTCCATGGAGCAAGCTTCACACAACCCCAATCTCTCAAACCCGAGTGTCAATCCTAATCCACCACCTCCCAATATTCAACAACAGCTTGATCAGTTGTCACAAACCCTAGGAACCATCATGCACCGTTTAGACATTATTGAAGAACACAGTACAGCAAGAAGAGGGAGGGATTTCGGGATGGAACACAGGGCACCCCATCGAAGAGAAGGCATTGGAGATAGCGATGACGAAAGGGAAATACAGCTGGGCGAAGGTCGATGACGAGCACACCGAGCAATACCAGTGCAGTTTCGTGGTCCAAACGTACGACATGAACCCATGGACGAATTGACTAAAAGAATGAAAGTGGAAGTGTCCGACTTCTTGGGTAGACTCAACCCGGATGCCTTTCATGATTGGATAACAACGTTGGAAGATTACTTTGACTGGTTTTCAGTGCCTGAGGATCGAAAGGTGCGTTTTGTCAAACTAAAATTAAAGGGTCCAACTAGAGCCTGGTGGAGCAGTGTAGAAGAACAATTGAGAAGGATCCATCAAGCTCCTATTTCTGATTGGGGCGAGATGAAAGAACGATTGGAGAGCAAATATTTACCAGTTAATTATGATCAACTCGTTTATGAAGAAATGCTACAATGGAAACAAGAACCCAAAGCATCGGTGGATCAATACACGGAAAGTTTCCATGAATTAACTGTGCGAAGCAAAGCTGTGGAGACTGAAGTTCAAACTTTAGCACGCTATTTGAATGGATTGAAAACAAGTATTCGGAAAGATATGTTGACAGCCCGAGTTTATAGCGTGGAAGAGGCGTATTAATTGGAGTTACAATTAGAAAAACAAGTGAGTTCAGAAGGTCCAAGCTGCTATCAAGTTGCCGAATTTGGAACCCACACTCGTTCCTCTACAACAATCAGTCAAAAAAATATTGAGGTTACAGTGAAAGGAGGAGCAATGCAAGATATCAGAGGTAAGGCAAAAATGTTTGGGGAAAGTCCACAATGTTATAAATGTAAAGGGTATGGGCATTTTGCTATTGTTTGCCCCACCAGAGACAAGCGAGTGGCTTATATATGTGAAAAAGAGTTGTTGTTGGAAAGTGAAGATGAGCCAAGTGAAGACCACACACATCCAGAGACTCCCGAAGTGGAAGAAGAAGAAATTTTAGAAGCCACTGATCTTCCTATTTGTGTTATTAACAGAGTTTTAACAGGACAAAGACAACCTTTGGAACAAGGGATTAATGACTGGAAGCGTACCAACATCTTCCATACAAGAGTGGTTCATGGCAACAAAGCTTTGAATGTGATTATTGACAATGGTAGCGGAATGAATGTCATCTCGAAAGCGGTGGTGGAACGATTGGACCTACCACAACAACCTCACCCTACACCTTACCAAGTAAGCTGGATCAATGACACAAACACCGTTCCCGTCCAACATTGATGTCTAGTGAAGTTTTCGTCGGGGGCCAATTATTCTGATGAGGTTTGGTGTGATGTCCTACCCATGACCATGTGTCACCTTCTGCTAGGGAGGCCTTGGTTCTACGATCGGCGGGTTCTTTATAACGGGTACGAAAACTCATATTCCTTTATTTTTCAGAAGCGAAAAATCACTCTACAACCCTTGCCAATTGCCGATTTTGGACCTCATTATGATGACAAGTCACAGAAGGTACAAAAGGTAACCAACTCAGTCCTTACTCTTCGTCAAGTTGATAGAGAATTGCAAGCAGGTGTGCCATTCTTTGTGTTAGTTGGACGAGAAACAAACAAAGTTGATAGGCGAATTCCAACCAGCCTTAATGATCTTCTACAAGAATTTCAAGAATTATTTCCAGAAGATTTACCCCACCAACTGCCACCTATGCGTGACATACAACATGCTATTGATTTAGTGCCAGGATCCACTTTACCAAATATACCACATTACCGAATGAGCCCTACAGAACACAATGAGTTACAACGTCAGGTGCAAGAACTTATGAATCGAGGCTTCATCCGGGAGAGTCTAAGCCCCTACGCAGTACCGGCCTTACTTACACCAAAAAAAGATGGTAGTTGGCGGATGTGCATTGACAGCCGAGCAGTAAACAAGATTACTGTCAAATATAGATTTCCCATCTCGCGTCTTGATGATATGTTAGATCAATTGGGAGGTGCTGCTATCTTCACGAAACTTGACCTTCGGAGTGGTTATCATCAAGTCCGTCTTCGCCCTGGAGATGAATGGAAGACGGCGTTTAAGACCAAAGAAGGACTGTACGAGTGGCTTGTCATGCCATTCGGTTTAACTAATGCCCCAAGTACTTTTATGAGAGTGATGACTCAAGCTCTCAAACCATTCTTGGGTAAGTGTGTGGTTGTTTATTTTGATGATATACTCATCTATAGTCATTCTCTTGCAGCACATTTAACTCATATCTGACAAGTCTTGGAGGCCCTTAGAAAAGAGCAGCTCTTTATTAATTGAAAGAAGTGTACCTTTGTAAAGAATGAAGCTAATTTCCTTGGTTTCATTGTGTCTCACAAAGGAGTTGCTGTAGATCCTAGTAAAATACAAGCCATCCTTGAATGGCCTACACCACAGTCTTTTTTTGATGTTAGAAGCTTCCATGGGTTGGTGACATTTTATCGAAGGTTTATTCAGAATTTCAGTACCATCATGTCACCTATTACCGAGTGTCTTAAAGCTAAATCCTTTCAATGGACACCTGCAGCCACCAAAGCCTTTGAAGTTATTAAACAAAAGATGTCCTCTGCTCCAATATTACGTCTTCTAGATTTTTTAAAAAAATTTGAGGTAGCGTGCGATGCGTCGCATGTGGGAATTGGGGGAGTACTCAGCCAAGAAGGTCATCCCATTGCCTTCCTTAGTGAGAAGCTCAACGAAACTCGACGTAAGTACTCTGCGTATGATATGGAATTCTATGCTTTGGTTCAAGCACTCAAACATTGGCGCCCCTACCTTATCCACTGAGAATTCATTTTATTCACCGATCATGACTCGCTCAAGCATCTACACTCTCAGACCAGATTGAATGCTCGACATGCTAGATGGTTTGACGTCATCCAACAGTTTGATTTCTCCATTCGTCACAAGGCGGGTCACGAGAACAAGGTAGCAGACGCTCTTAGTTGCAGGCCACATTTGTTAACCATTTTTTGTGTTAATGTTACAGGGTTTGAATCTATGAAGGAACAATATGCCTTGGATTCAGATTTTAAGGACATTTGGTACTCGTTGCAGAATACTACAACTCCAAACCATGCAGGGTTCATGCTCAAAGATGGTTATTTGACCAAGCATTCACGTATTTGTGTGGCCAAAGGATCCATGCGTGAGTTTATCATTCGTGAGCTACATGGGGGAGGACTTGCTGGCCACTTCAGGTTCGACAAGACACTGACTTTAGTCGCTGATCTTTTTTTCTGGCCACGGTTGCGTCATGACATCCACATTGTTGTTAGTCGATGTCGAGTTTGCCAAGTGAACAAAGGAACAAAGCAGAATGCAGGATTATATACTCCTCTCCCTATTCCTCAAAAGCCATGGCAAGACGTTAGTATGGATTTCGTTTTGGGTTTGCCGAAGACGCTTCGCAACAATGATTCTATCATGGTTGTTGTCGATCGATTTTTAAAGATGTCCCATTTTATACCATGTCGAAAAACATTTGATGCCTCTCATATTGCATCAATTTTTCTCAAAGAAGTTGTACGGTTACATGGTTTGCCTATGTCGATTGTTTTGAATCGGGATGTTAAATTTGTGAGTTACTTTTGGAAGACTTTATGGGCTGCATTGGGTACAAAACTGTCATTTTCAAGTGCTTTTCATCCGCAAACGGATGGCCAAACCGAGGTGACAAATCGCAGCCTTAGTAACTTGCTTCGTTGTTTGATTCAAGAACACACTTCAAGTTGGGATTTAATTTTGCCCCAAGTTGAATTGGCATATAACAATTCAGTCAACCGTACCACAGGTAATACTCCTTTTTCTATTGTTTATGGGCTTAATCCCAGGACTCCCCTTGATACAGGTCAGCTACCTTTACCCACCAATGTTAGTGAGGCTGGGTTAGATTTTTTTAGCCATATGTCCACTTTGCATGATGATATCAGAAGGAAAATAGCAACTAATACTGCTGACTATGCGGCTCATGCGAATAAAAAGAAAAGGGATGTTCAATTTTCTGTTGGTGAAATGGTCCTCATCCGTCTTCGTTCTGAACGATTTCCCTCAGGGAGTTTTACCAAGCTCCATGCTCGGCGAGCTGGTCCATTTCCCATTTTGAAAAAGTCGGGTCCTAATGCTTATCTGGTAGACCTTCCATCTGACTATGGTTTTAGTCCGATATTCAATGTGGAAGACTTGACTAAATTTGAGGGCATGGATGAGCTAGATATTCGACCATCTAACTCCACCCCTCGCGTTCCTTTAGTTCCTCAAACTCGTTACGCCATTGATGCTATCTTGGACCATCAATTTGTGTCCACAAGATGAGGTGGGTATTATAAGTTTCTGGTCCGTTGGGCTACGAAGCCAATATCTGAAGCTGTGTGGTTACAAGCTCCAGAAGTTCAGCATCTCCATCCTGAGTTGCTTAACAATTACTTGCAGCAGCACTTGCCAGAGTCAAGTTCTAAAGGGGGAGGCAATTGATGCAAATGACAGAATATTTGCCATGCTCTGCATGATCCTTTTGTTGCAGCCCACGTAACTAGTTATTGTTTTGTTGGTTTTAGTCAAGCAAATAACTGGTTTCATGACCCCTGTTTTGAGGACCACATTTCCCTTATTTGTTGTTATTATTTGTTATGGGTTTAGGTTGACATTGTCAAGAGTGTTGTGAGCTGTCCCTTACAAATGGAAGTTGTTGTTTACGTGTTTTAGTTGTTGCTTTATTTGTGGAAAGTTTCAGACTTTCAGTTGTAAAGAGCATGTATATATGCTCAGTTGTTTTTAGCAATAAGATATTGATCATTGAAAACCCAAAGTCAGTTTTATTAGAGAGATTCTAATTTCTGGAAGTGATTTCCAAACCCTTTTGGCTTATCAGAGATTGATATTCCAAAAGCTTTCTTTTATTGAGTGAATTGCATCATGTATGTTGTACTTCTATTGCAAGTATTTAAGTGATTACCAGCTACATATCTTGTAGTTATATATGTAAGAAGATTGATCGAATTTCACTCACACCAATGTTTGGGAATATGATTGGTTTGTATTTGACATGCGTTCAATAATAAAGATCGTTAAAAATAATACCCGTATACGATCAAGATTTTTTTTTTCTTTTTTCCCTCTCTCGTCACAAGGCAAGCTAACAATATCTAAAAGGGTTATTATATTTTTAGTCCCGGACGCTTGCGTTAATCTGGGTTTAGTCCACGATTTTCTAACTTTACTAACTGCAGTCCTTCCATTAGGGTTTCGGTTAAAACAAACGGATTGACATTGTCAGAGGGTACAATGACCGAAATACCCTTCAAAAATCATGGACTAAACCCAGATTAACGCAAACGTCAGGGACTAAAAATATAATAACACTAAAATAATTAAAAAAAAACTAATTAAATAATAATAATAATAATAATAATAATAATAATAATTTAAAATTAAAACATATAAAAAAATAATTAAAATAATAATTATTATTATTATTAAATGAATTAAATTAAAAAATTAAAATCTATAAAAAAAAATAATTAAAAAATAATTATATATATATATATATATATATATATATATATATATTAAATCCATTTAAATTAATAAACTAAATTAAATTAAATAATAAAAAATTAATAAATTTAATTAAATTAAATAATTAAAATTAAAAAATGAAAAATTAAATTAAACTAAAATTAAACAAATCATTTAATATAAAACTAAATAAGAAAATTAAAATAACAATAATAAATAAATATTAAAAATAATATAAAAAATTAAACCCTAACTATAATCTCTTTTCTCTCCCTCAATTAAACCCTCAATCAAACCGTTCTCTTCTCTCTCGATCACACCACCACCACCACCAATCTGACCACACCACCACCATTTATTAATCTGATGGATTCGGTGGATCTCCACCGTCCATCTCATGAGATGGACGGTCCGGATCTTTTTTAATTATTTGTAATATTAAATTTTTTAATTTAATAATATTTATTTGTTTCTTAAAATTAATTATTTAATAATTATTTAATTTCTGGTTGGAGTTTTTAATTTTTTATTATTTAATTTAATTTAATTTTTAATTTTTTTAATTTTAATTATTTAATTTAATTTAATTTATTAAATTTTTATTATTTAATTTAATTTAATTTATTAATTTAAATGGATTTAATATATATATTAAATTATTTTTTAATTATTTTTTTATATATTTTAATTTTTTAATTTAATTCATTTAATAATGATAATAATAATTATTTTAATTAGTTTTTTATATGTTTTAATTTTAAATTTTTTTTTTCGTTTTTTATTTAATAGGAGGGCATAAGGGTCTTTACCCTTGTTTCAGTCAGGTTTGTAGAAAGTTTCTTGGAATTTCCCATAATAATAATAATAATTTAATTTAATAATATTTTTTTAAAATTAACTATTTAATAATTATTTAATTTCTGGTTGGATTTTTAATTTATTATTATTTAATTTAATTTAATTTAATTTTTTTAATTTTAATTATTTAATTTAATGTAATTTAATTTAATTTAATTTATTAATTTAAATGGATTTAATATATATTAAATTATTTTTTAATTATTTTTTTATAGATTTTAATTTTTTAATTTAATTCATTTAATAATAATAATTATTATTATTTTAATTAGTTTTTTATATGTTTTAATTTTAAATTTAATTTGTTTTTTCATTTTTTATTTAATAGGAGGGCATAAGGGTCTTTACCCTTGTTTTAGTTAGGTTTCTAGAAGGTTTTTTGGAATTTCCCATAATGCCCTTGTTGACCTAACGGAAATCAATGAAATCCTAACGGAATTGGACGGTAGGGACTCGATTTTGTATTGTCAGAGAACTATTGGAATGTAGTTAGTAAAGTTAGAAAGTCGTGGACTAAACCCAGATTAACATAAACGTTAAGGACTAAAAATATAATAACCCTATCTAAAGTTAGAAAACCATTGTCCCGACTCCCGAGCTAAACTTTATTCGGATCCTAAACTTGAGAAAAGGGTTATTTTTTTTTATTTTTTTATTTTTTTATTTTTTTGGCAGCCACCAGCTAAGCCGAAGAACAAAAACTACGCCCAGAAAAATAGACAAAGCAACAGGCACCAACTACAGTAGGGCCACCACTGATAAGAACAGGACCAAAAACAGGGTCAACAAACACACCGAAACAGAGCAAAATATACCCACGAGCCAACAGCAAGATCACTGTTCTCCCAACAACCAACAAGGAAAAAACAAGCCAAAAAAACACTACAAGCTCCGCTCAAGAATGTCACCTGCCAGCCTAGATGCTTTCTTGGCTAGCAAATCTGCGAAGGAATTAAGCGCTCTTGAGTTGTGAATGACCGACGAATTTCCTAAGTAATTTAGCATTGTTCGAATTTCATAAATTGTCTGAACATGGTTTATGTTGCCGAAACTTTCATCGTTAACCCAAGACACCACCACCTTATATGTTATTACATTTTATTATGAGTAATTAAACAATGCACGCACATCACCTCTTAACATATGTGGTAGTGCACCTCCCTTCCACGTTGGCGATGAAGGGTTCGAATCCCACCATGTACATTTTACAAGCATATGTTGAGAGTTTTCTTCCAATTTGTCCGGAATAGATATTCGGGCCGCATATGTATTAATGTTTGATCTTAACAGGTCCCAGTAGTGATATTGTGATAGTTGTAATACTTCAAAAAAATAAAAAAATAAAAAATCCCAATGCATGGCAACAAACATAACACTATATATAAGTATATCATGCATATGATCAGGACATACAAAATCCTAAAAACATGCACTAGTACATAAAACTTTTCTTGGTGCATGCTCTTATGTGTCATGATCCATATATATATATTTTGAAACTGCTTGTTTATTAAAAGAAGGGACCAAGAGGCCAAAGGCAGCCAAAAGGAAAGAACAACACCACCAAATACAAACCGGCAAACCAAAACAAAACAGCAACAGCAAACATGTAAAAGGTAAGAGATAAAGAGATAAAGAAGAGTGTACTCAAGGAGTTTGATAGAATGATTCAATGAAGAACAGAAGGCAAAACTGCCATTGATGAACTCTGAAGAAAGCTTTAGGTGCGCAGACTACTTTATTTTCTTTTCTCTACTGATTGCATTTAGAGATGGCAATGGGTCGGGTTTGGGTCCTACTAGACCCAGACCCAGACCCAGACCCATTGAAAATATTTGGACCCAGACCCATCAAAATTTTTGGGTTCGGGTTCGGGTCTGGACCCGCGGGTCTTGAGCAGACCCAGACCCGCCCCGAGGACCAGTGAAATTTCATGGGTTCGGGTCTACACCCACGGACCCGTGGACCCGTGGACCCGTTACACTTTTAATATACTAAAATCTCACTTTTTTTTAGTTTTTCCTTTCTATCTTTATTTTTACCTATTCAATTTTTAACAAATAAAACATGTTCAATACATGAATAATTAACTTGAATTGAAATAAAACAAAATAACAAAGATTGACCATTGAGTATTGAGTTGAGAATTGAAATAACCACACAAATCGAATCAATAATCCATAAAGTCATAAACCGACATTAAACATTACACAAATCGCATCAAAACAAACACAACTATTTTAAAATCAATGACACAATAAATAAATCTTTGATCACCCATGAATCAATGACATTCATCCTTCATTTCCTCTCCACTTCCAATTGCCAAAGTTCCATTCCATCACTCAAGTTGTTCACAAAATGGTTGTTGATTCCTATAACATTAAATAGTAATAAATTTATTTAGTATATATTCCAATAAGTTCAATTATCAAATAGTAATAAATTCATAAATTATTTTGTCTTTTTACATGCAAGGAGTTTATAAACAATATCAAAATCTAAAGAAATATGCCTGAAATCTCATGTCAATAATCTTGACTCTTGAGTCTTGAGTCAACACAATGCATAAATGGAATTGCACCAATGTACCTCAACCTTTCCAAGAATTTAGTCATGATAACCGATATATTCCCTCATATGCCCAACCAAAGCAAACAGCAGAGGTAAAGAGCCCCAAGGCAACAAAAGGCTCACAACCCACCAAGAAAGACAAAAGCCTAAGAAGCAAAAACAACACCAGGTCACAGGTGGACCTAACAAACTACAAACCCAAGCCAGCTAATAAGAAAACAACACTCAGCAAAAACATAGCAACATCCCACCAGAAAAAACGAACACCAGACAAGCTGCAAAAACAGATAACCAAAACGGAACCAGAAACACAAATATACTGAAGCAGAGCATTAATCATTGTTTTTTCTGAAATTAACAAGGGATTCTTGTCTCTAGCACTAGTTGCTAAAATTTAAAAAGTGAAAAATTAAAATAAAATAAAATAACTAAATTTGATGATCAATAACAAATTTTCAACAAAAATTTGATGATGACAATGTCATACCATGTCATGTGCCTCCAATTTTATAATCAGAACCAAAGTTAGATGTATCATACTATCATGTATATATATAGAGAGTACTGTAAATCTGCAATTACATACCTGTGTGTGGGCCGAGTGAGAAGAGAGTGTTGAAGTGGTGACTGGTGAGACGATGACGGTGAGCCAGTGACGGTGGAGAACCGGTGAGCCGGTGAGATGTGGTCTGTGAGCTGTGGTTAGAGTCTTTGAGATTCTGAGAATGAGCTGCGGCAGCAAGAAGACAAGAATAAAAAAAGAAACTAGGTTTAGAGATTTAGGGATTTATATATACTGCTCAAAACAGTCGGGTCCACGGGTTCGGGTATGGGTTTCTAATCAGACCCAGACCCAGACCCGACCCGGACCCGATGTGGGTCTTAAATTATGGACCCAGACCCGACCCGTGACCGAAATGAGAGGACCCAGACCCAACCCACGCGGTTCGGGTTTGGTTCGAGTCTTGCGGGTCTAGGTAAAACTGCCATCCCTAATTGCATTATACAAATGATACAAGGGAATATTTATATTGCTCTTGGACTCACTAACTAACTTCCTGATAATCAGGAAAGCAGAGCAAGGAGAAGCTGACACATCAGCTTCTGTAACTAACTAAGGGCCAGTTTGGTATTGCTTTTGAGAAGTTAAAATCAGCTTATTTTATAATTTTAGCATAAAATAATGTTTGGTAAAACTTTCAAAAGTGATTAATTCATAATCTAGCAAGTTTTGACAGTGATTTTGAAAAGTAGGTAGGGGGTTACTTTTTGAAAGTGATTATGAAATAATCTATTTCAGCATTTAATGAATCTTTTAAAATATCATTATTGTCCTTATGAAATCAAATTAAAATCATTTATATACCTTATTTCATCTTAAAATTAAAGATTCTAATTAAATATTGATTTGATTTATAAAATCTTTTAAAAATATTTTTATTATTCTTATGGATTTTGTTTTCTAATTTAAATATTCTACTTAAATATTGATTTAATATATATAATTAACGAAAAAAATAAAATGAGGTTCTAAAATAATATCTATTTTAGTCATTGTAACTAATTTCAGCACTTTTGAAATAAAATTACCAAACATATGTATACTGCTTTTAAGCTATACAGTAGTTTTAAAAGTATAATTAACCAAACATCTACTGATTAACTTCACAGTTGATTATTCCTTCAGCACAGCTAACAGTGATTATTATAAAAGTTACAGCAATACCAAACTAGCCCTAAATAGATAAAGTTGTTACATCAGCTTCTGTATCTAACTAATTTTCCAGCTCTTTTCCTTCTTCATTTCTGAGCCAGCTATGCTTTGTTTTGCTTCGATCAATCCCTTGATTATGCTTTGTATCAGCTGTACAAAATGCTAGACCAGAGTACATTGCTGTCCTATTGCACAGCTGATCATTTCTTCTTTCTTCATTGCTAGAGCTGACAGTAGCTCTTCCTCTTTGAGTGTCAGTTACTACTCTAACAAACAAAACAAAAACAAGCCTCTGAAAAGTGCATATATATATATATATATATATATATATATATATATATATATATATCTAGCCAAATGTTGAACAATATCATGCATTTCTCAGCATCCATTAAATTAAGATCGAGCTCCCTTTGTTCTTTAAGTACACATAGGTGGATCATGATGATCCATATATCTTGCCAAATGTTAAAAAATTCGCAGAGAGAGCACCATTGACCAATATTTCTCTTCTCAAGATCTTGGAATATAATTGATAAAAGTTACGAGACAGTTATTTTTTATTTTTAGTTTTAAGGTTTTTTTTTTTTTTCTTCTCAATTTTTAAATCTTTGATTCTTGTAAACCAATATTAGATTGAAATCCAATGACTAACAACTAACCCTATAACTATACGAAACATGTATTATAGAATTTTTGGAGTTTTTATGTGCGTTTTATTTGGAGATTTACTAATCATAAAAGAACAAAATATTTTTTAGGTTTTAATAACCCAACCCATTAATGATCCGACCCAATAAAGTTAGATCCATCAATCATTTTATGTGAGTGGGTTTCGATCCAATCAGTGGGTTGGGTATAATTTTGCCGGGTATAGTGTTCTCTTACATTTTTTATACAAACCTTTTGCCAATGTGGTTGGGCTCTCCCTAATGAGTCTCTACCACCACGGTTCAACGCCTTGGTGTGTATATAAATAAATAGGGTTCAAAAATTAAATAGCACTATTTGGGGTGCTTTTTGTAAGACAGACACCACATTACTAATTCAAGTTTAAAAGGCACCTATTTGGGTGATCAGACAAAAATACTCTCATTTTGTCAGTTTGTTTCTTTTCAAACCTAGAGAGAAAACAGTTGACAGAGTGAGAAAAAACATCGGCTGCAACAAATACGTCTGAAAACTTCACGGCAAACTCACCGGCAAACTCACGGCGAACAACAAAAACCACATCAAAACAACAACCTTAAGCTGATTGTGTGAATTTTGAATCTAATTGACAAGGCTCGAAGACAAATTGAAGGCTCGGAAACTATTTACAAAGTCTTAGAGCCAGTGTTAAAAGGCTCGGAAAAGGCTCAGAAACTATTTACAAAGTCTCGAAGCCAGTGTTAAAAGGCTCGGAGATACAAAATTAACAAAAAAAGCTGATAGTTAAAAAGGCTCAGAAAAGGCTCGGAGACTATTTTCAAAGTCTCGGACAGTGTATGAAAAGTATCGGAGAACTGTTGAAAAGGCTCGAATACAATGTTAACAGTCTCGAAGATTAAAAAAGTCTCGAATAAAGACTTTTAACAGTCTTCGAGCCTTTTCTGAGCCTTTTCCGAGCCTTTTCCGAGCCTTTTTAATCATCAGCTTTTTTTGTTAATTTTGTATCTTTGAGCCTTTTCCAAGCCTTTTAACACTGGCTCCGAGACTTTGTAAATAGTCTCCGAGCCTTTTCCAAGCCTTTTTAATCATCAGCTTTTTTTGTTAATTTTTTATCTTCGAGCCTTTTCCGAGCCTTTTAACACTGGCTCCGAGACTTTGTAAATAGTCTCCGAGCCTTTTAACATTGGTTTTGAGACTTTGTAAATAGTCTCCGACCCCCGAATGCGTCTGCGTAGCGCTATTAAACTAATTATCCAATGATGTTCAACCTCCATTGGAGGTCTGTTAATATGAAGAAGATGAAAGAATAATAAAAAATAAAAGTAAAACTTCAAAGTAAGAGAATGTGTGTAAAGTAAGGGCATTTTTGTCCGTTCACCATAATAGGTGCCTTTTAAACTTAAGTTATTAAAGCAGTCACTTTCTTACAAAACCACTTTAAAAAAAGTGACATTTCCCACCATTTCCACTATATATTTATATATTATTTGTCCCTCCTTGGCCATTAATCTCAAGTGTGGGTGCTCTCTACCCAATTGTGGGAGTAGTATTCTAGGCTGTGCTAGCAGAGTTTTATCTTGTCAGGTCCTGACGGTTGTTGTAAATTCCAAAAAAAAAAATAATAATAATAATCCAAGAAAATCCCCGATATTGAATCAGCGAAAAAACTGGCCATATCCCTATCCGTTCCTGGACAATAATAATATGTTTTTTCACTATGGTGATTCGTCCACGTTACATGCATGGTTTTGGATACGCTGAATCTACTGATGACTACAATTTTGTAAACATTCTTATTAAAAGAAAAATCATGCAAATTCTCTCTCAAAAACATTTCTTGGAAAACTATTCAATTTGTTTGTCCTTTTATATTCAACGTGTTTGTACTTTTAATGTTGATAAATCATAAATGTCATACGTTCAGAATACCTCTCAATGGAACAATCCAGCTGGTGGTTGATGACCTTGAGCATCATCAATATTCATCATTCCATAGAGAATCAGAGATCGTGGCGTTTCATTTGGTCTCGGAGAGTACCTTTGCATAATCAAGCATGATAGATTTTGAATTATGTGGAGGAATATGGTGTGAAAGAATCATGGATTAGAATTTCAATACCATGGAACCCGTACAAGGGCAGATGTTCATGGAAGAATAACGGATTCCTATTTTTGAACTCGGATGATGATTGAGGGATATTTGGCTATCGAAATGAAGGAGAAAGGTATAAGCATGTGTACATCAATGGAAGGTATCGATAACTTTTTCTTGATTCTATTTTCATCTTATATATTGCTAGTTGATGTCATAATTATAGGTTGACCAGTAATTTAGTTTTCTTGATTCTATTAATTTCAAAAAAATAAAAAAATGATTCTATTAATTTCATGTTATATTAATTGGTGCATGGTTTTATTTTTCAAAAAATTTAAAGAATTTCCATTTTTTTTTATTTTTTTATTTGGCAGGAGAGCTTGGATTTTGGTTTAGTTGAGGAGAGCAACGAAAAGGCATATCAATATATCATGAACTCATGAAGACATCATATATATATATGCTTGAAGGTGGGCAACCGCAACTTTTATTAATAAATAATTATATAAATACTTTTTAATAAAAAAATCTCAAGTTGTATCTTCGTCTTCCATAAGTTAATAGTGGTATTGCAATTTAATATAATGGTCTAATAAGATTTTTTATTTTTTATTATTTTTTATTTTTTATGTAATCCCTTTAATGTTTTTGTTCTGACAACATTATTGATTAAAAGTGAGAAATTTCGACCCACCTCTCTGATATGATACAGGCTGTTACTGCATCACTTGCATATGTGCGTGGAAACAGTGGTGACAAGCTTGGGTGGTGGCCAAGATATTTCATGATATTTATTTTATTTGTTTCATTGCTTTTGAAAGAGTCAATTAATAAGTTAGTTATTAAGTTAAGGAGTGGCTGAAGGCTCTCCTCAGTATCTGGTTCCACTACGTTAGAATCCCTATTGTGTGGGGAAATCCTTGTAAACGCTGGGCCTATTTAGGTTGCAGAATGGAATTGAATAAAATAATCCGTTAAATATCAAATACTCTCTTAAACCTCTGTTCTCTTCTTCTCTGTTCTCCTTCTTATCACTCTCATAAAATTAAAATGAATTTTTAAATATGTAAGAGGAATATGATTCCCAACTCGTGGGCTCCTTGAATGGCACTTAAATTGCTTACATCGATATCTACATGCATGAGAACCAAGAAACAACTAGCAAAATAATGTAGATCAAATCAGACAAATTTTATAGGTCAAGTGTAACTTGTATCTTTAGCTCTCCAAGAAGCAGAGGAATAATCTACTAAGGATCAAAACCAAGATCGGGAACAATATGATAAACATTCGCGTTCACACTCATGTATTTTATAGATATATAAATTATCAAATTCATGATCCCGTATATTTATTTTTGTACGGGTCTGATTTCAACTTTATAATGTTATCCTGAATTTTTAACGTTAATAGATCATCTCTCTCTATATATATATAAAGTTTCAAGTACAAGAAATCTCACATTTTTTTTCATATTGAATCCGACTTTGTACATGATGATTCACTCTCAAATGTTTTACAATAAGGATCATGTACAACAAAACGTCCGGGATCCTGCATTCACCGGATAATTAATTTTATTTTTATATATTTATAAGGAGATTTATAGACTGAGCCATCCAAAAAAATTCTTGTTACATTCATCTACTTTCTATTATTTTTTATTTTTTACTTCATGCACCCTTCAAAATACCAACATTATCCTTTAACTACTATTGTTAAATTAGGAAAATATCTCATTATATCCATTTTTTTTTATAAAAAAAAGAGTCAGAAGCCACCTACAAAGCAGCCCTGACTCAAATTTATTAAAAGCCCTCACTTGAGGCAGAGGAATACTGTGGATCCAAAAACGGACACAAAGGGATAACAAGGAAAGACAAGAAACTATCCCAAGAAACTAATGAGCGAATCTAATTTTACAAATATATACTTTTAAGTAATTATATTTAGTGAGAATAGGGGTAAATATAGCACCAAATGGGTTGGATCTTGCGGCCGGGGATAACACTGGCTAGTCTCTTTTATGACTCTCGCAATAAGATGAGGTCGGAGAGTAGTGTAATGATGAAGTGAAGTTCGTTCCACAGGGATCGAGTGACCGATTACCGAAATTGATTAATTTGCATGCTATTCAAACAATCATTAATGAGGATTTCTAAATTAAACAAAATAAACTAAAGCAACTTAATTGATTTATGCTAAGGCAAAATGAAGTGACGCGAAAATAAATCCAAATGTGATAATATAGAGAAATATGCTAGGACTTGACTACACCCCACCCTATGTTGACTTCCTGAAATTCCCTTAAGCAATATAGTGTAAAATATACCTAGAGGGGGGGTGAATAGGTATAGGCTCCAAATTCTTCCAATTTAAAAATAGTGCGGAATATAACAAAGAGAATGCACACTTGATTAGATTTTAGCAAATGAATTGATTTCACTAATACAAGAGTTAATCAATTTACAAGATATGCAATCAATGTAAGATATGGAAGATAAAGAAAAGTAAAAACAAAAATGAACACAAGTGTTTTTACGTGGTAAAACCTCAAAGAGGAAACATCCACGGGTTGATACCACAACCACCGGCAAAGCAATCCACTATATGAAAAGGACTTACACACTCAAGCTATCAACACATGATATCCGCTCAAGCTATCACCTCCTAATCTACCCTCGGGCAAGTGAACTACCAAGCCTACTTCCTATCCGAGATGTGTCCTACACCTCTAGAAAGCAACTTCCTATCCAAGACGCTCACGTCTCTAGGAAGATTTCTTGCTTGCCTATCCGGATCCTCCCAACCCTAGACAAGACTTCCTTGCTCTATCCACAAAGCTTCACTCACTTTGCTAGAGACTTCAACCTAATGCAAGGCTATGATCTAAA
The DNA here is from genome assembly GCA_030490815.1 of Acer saccharum. Taxonomy (NCBI): domain Eukaryota; kingdom Viridiplantae; phylum Streptophyta; class Magnoliopsida; order Sapindales; family Sapindaceae; genus Acer; species Acer saccharum. The sequence continues at coordinate 4,977,288 of CM059866.1, forward strand.
GTGATGCAAATGATGCAAGCACAATCAAATTAAGCTAGATGATCAATCAAGCAAAATGTACATGTTCAATGATAGTCTAGAATATGATTTCAACACACAATCACAAACGTTATCTAGAAATCAAGACATGCAAATCAATAAGAACAAAGGTATCAATATTCAATTTAGCACACTAAAAACCTAGTTCTTAGATCATGAAATAAAACATAGAAAATAACATGAAGCACATCACACATATATTTTCTAGAATCAATTTCATGATAAATCAAGTTTAGCACATAAATGTTCAAGACTAATCACAAAGCTAAATCTCAATTAACAAATGATCAAATAACCCTAGCATGTGATCTAACATACTTTTTAACAAATTTCATCAATCAAATGGAAAGAATCAATAGTTGATCAAAGATGAAATTGAAAAAGAAGAAGTTGAAAAACATACACTGACCACGGACTGGAAATGGACCAGCTGAGAAAAATGCCGAAGTCAAATGCCTCTGGAAATGCTTGGGATTTGTAGCTCTCTTCGAGACCAACAATTTTGGTTTTTGAATCGAATGATTTCGAGTTCGTATGAGAGAGATATGATCAAAACAAGTAAGCAAAAATTGTTGAAAAACTGATGCGGGAAATGAAGTGTTCTTCAAAAATTGCATAAGTGTGGAGGGAAGGAGGATGGCTTAAAAGGAGGGAAAGGAAAGAATTTACGAGCGAATCACGTGCTGCCACGTCAGCACCCCGTGGGGGGCGCGTGGGGCCCACGGGAGCAGAGGGCTCCCTTGCCCGTGGGGCCCACGGCCTCCCACACGGGCTGGCCAAGTGGCCACACGTGATTCACACTCCTCTCGCGCGCTCCCTCGGTTCGTTGCCCCATATCTTGAGCATCCGACCTCCGATTTCAAATCCGTTTTCGGATTACGAACCGTGACTCCCTCTCGCACGACTACGACTACTCAACTTTGAAAAATGGTTGAGAAATCATCTCGGAATCCGACGATGAAGTCAACACAACAAATGAGAACGAAAAGTAGCATAGTCAACTTGTTTGGACTCGAAACCTTATGTATGAGTAACCGAAACGACCGGAACTCAATAAGGCATTAAATAAGAACATGTTCAAGTCCTAAACACAAAATATGAAAACAAATAAACACATATTCACACAAACATGCCATATCAAAGAGATAGTCACAAAGCATGCAATTTCACAATGTTTGTCAATACAAGATCAATGCATGAGCATGCTATGAAGTGTGTGAATGTGTTATACCAAATGTTTGAACCACGATGCAGGGACACACATGTATGAATTGTGTGTGTGTGCGCTAACGCCTTGCAAGAGGATGGAAGTCAAGATTTACCTTTGACGTTTTTCACCTCTTGAAGACGACTTTTGCACTAGACGTTGCTCTTCACTCTTTAAGCTTCTTTTCTTCAAATAATGTCCTAAGCAACAACTAATACAATCATAGAGTGTTTTGCAATGGAATTAAGCCAATACAAATCATAAACCTTACAATCTCCCCCTTTGGCTATTCCATGGCAAAAACACTCAACCTCACCATACAATGTTTCACTCAAATAAACTCAAGATGATAGCATACTCTCAATCTCACATTAAAAAGAAATTCCTAGACTAAAAAGTCTTCAAGTCTTCAAGAATTCCTCTTTCGGTCTTCAAAGTACCTATGAGAGAAAATAGCAACCAAAAAGAGATCTTCTCTAAAGAAGAATGGTGAGTTATTTAACCAAACAACAAACATAGAAGATATCCCTTATCTCATACACAAATGCATTATCTCAAGTGAATAAAATATGTTCATATTAAAGCATTCCCTTAGTTTCCCAATTTCCAAGAACCAACTCTCCTTAACATTATCAAGAAAGAATTCTTTCTCCCCCTTAAGACAAGAATTCTCCCCCTTAAGACAAAGTCACAATTAAGCACAAAGAGGAATAAGATTCACACAATTGGAACAATTTCCACACAAGGTGTGAAGTATACAAAAACTCCCCAATATCAAACATGGTGAGGTATACATTTTCTCCCCCTTTTTGTCAAGGAATAGACAAGGGACACAAGAGATAAAGAACGAAATATTAAGCAAACAAATCGTATAGAAAACGAAAGTTGAATAAACTAAAGCTCCCCCTTAACATATGCTCCACATATTATCAACAAGTAGATTTGTTCACAAGGGACATCACACAATCACACAATCAAGCAATAAGAGAAAATATTTCATAACTTGTCAAAGTCCAAGAGAGAATCATAGATTTTCATTAATCTCTCAAAAATATTCTCACATTGCTAATGAATCAAGCACATAAGCAAAATGTGTGTGTGTGAATGCTTCTCAAATATATAGTAGGAGTAATTGTGATATCAACATGCAAACTCTATCCACACCTATCCATCTAAAGCCTTTCCAAAAATAGGTCAAACCGATATTCATCCGGATTTTTGCTTTTAAAATGAATAGATATCAACATATGAGCGTGTGTGTGCATGTGGCTCGTTTTCCCCGTTTCTATTTGTCAACCCGAGCTTTTTCACAATTCTCAACTATACACCAATAAGCCTTTTATTTTTCATTTCTTTTAGGCTTAGAATCAAAGAATTTTTTATTTTTTTTTAATGATTCATTTCAACACTTCTTTGATTTTACTAACAAAAACATATACTCCTCATGGCGGCTTTCACTCATCACAATGGCGTAGCCCTTTCCTACATTGGGTGGCTTCACAACCAAGGTGTGTAGCCCTTTCCATGAGGGTGCTCGTTGATTACTATGTACTGCCGAAGCAAAATGGATACATACCATAGGTCATCTATCATGTACTTAACAATAAACTTCTAGATGCATCCATTATCTACACATATTCAACCACATATACTCAAAACTAAAACATACAAGAGAAGCATTAGTGCACTTTTCAAAAAATAAATTTTCAAGCTCAAGTGCATGATCTAGAAACAATAAGAGTTATTTATTTAAGATCATTACTTCTCAAGTGAGTAGCTCTCAAAGATATTAATATTCAAATAAAGTTTTGCTCATCAAGCCACTCACAATCACACATAGACAATAATCAACACAAATCATGTCAATGGATCTTAGAAGAGTTTTAAACCTCTTTTTGTCCAAAGACTTAGTAAACAAATCCGCAAGTTGATTTTTAGTAGGCATATGCTTTAGAGAAACAATAGAATGTTCAACATGTTCTCTAATGAAATGATGCCTAATATCTATGTGCAATGATATCATGCATACAAAGAGTTGAAAAGATGAAATAGAAAGCAAGCTTTTAGAGTAGAGAAGTACCTTAGCAAGCTTTTTCACTAATGAAAGGTCTCCGCTCTTTTTATGAGCTTTCTTGGCTTGTTTGTCCTCATGACAACAAGTTGTTGGTGTGTCATCCCAAGAAAATAAAGACCAAACACTTTCAACTCAAACAAACACATGAAAATGACTTTCTCTAAAAGTCTTAACACAAACTTTCACCAAATAGATTTCAAAATTCAACTTCTTTAAAGTTAATCAACAAATTTTGACTATCATAGTGATTATGAGAATATTAAGTTCATGAATTGATTAGAGACACCAAGTTTGAATACTAGACCTAGCACATTAAAAATGGCATAGTCAAGCATCAAACTTAGAACTCTTATCAAACAAGAACAAAAATATTCTCATATGTGCTACTCAATCAAGTATGAGAGCACTCACCTTTGACCATATTGGTCTTAGGTGAACCAACACAAACAACATCATGATCATTACGCATGGCAATATGAAATCTAGAAGATAAATCATCAACTATCTTCTTTATGAAAATATCACTCATATTAAAGTCATCATTTTTGCCACGCACAAATATTTCATCAAGACTTTTCAAATGATCATGGTTAACACTCTTCTTAATCAACTTCTTCTCAACATATTTCTTAACATGATTACTATTAACATGCATGTAATTCTTTTCAATCCAAATTTTCTTGGTAGGTTTCTTCACATGAATATGATCAATATGCACATTTCTAAAAGCATCAAAGCTATTGTCATGTTTAGAAACTTTCAAAGAAGATTTATCCATTTCACAAGAATGCACATTATTTTTCTTAACCCAAACTTTCCTTGTTGAATTCTTTTCATTAACATGTTCATCATGCATAGTCTCTAATGCCCTAACATGTTTAGAAACAACCAAAGGAAGTCTTTTCATCTCCCTAGCATGCATCTCATTCCCAAGTTTGCATTGTCTAATATACTCATAGCATTTAGGTTTGATATGCCCAACAATATTGCAAAAATGACAAACCGGGACAAACTTAGAGATGTTATGTCTAGCTCTAGACTTAAACTCATGCTTAGGAGAATGATTAGGTAACTTTTTCACATTTTTATCATGTTCCACATTTCCTAGTTTGCATTGCCTAGCATATTCATAACACTTAGGCCTAATGTGACCAACCACATTACAATAATGACAAACCGGAATGAATTTAGAAAAGTTACCTTTTTGGTGTGCATGCTTTGGTTGAGAAGTCGGTTGAGAAGTTCCATTGCTCTTCTTGCCTTTGTCTTTGATGTTGGAAGGAATAGTACTAGAGTCTTTATTCTTCTTGGACTTTCTTGACTTGTTCTTGGTTGTAGGAGTCTTCTTAACTTCTTCTACATAACCCAAGCCACTTTTATCTCCATGATGCTTTCCAAGTTTTATCACATCATCAAGCTTAATGGCTCCAATTTTCATGCCATTAATAGACTCTTTGAGAGCTTTGACTTCATCTATAAGCTCACACTCTTTTATCTTCATGATAGACAAAGAGTTCTCTTTTTGCTTAATCTCTCCTTCCATGGCAAACAACTTCATTGTAAAGTCTTCTCTTAGATAATCTAGCTCTTGAGCACTTTCTTCCATCTTTGAGACATTCTTTTCAATGGTCTTTTCATGCTCCTTGATGACTTCACTTTGCTTGCTCATCTTCTCCAAAGAAATCTTCTTTTCATTTACAAGAGCTTTAAAGATCACCACTAAATTGGCATTGATCAACTTCAACTTGTTGTTCTCTTCATTCTTTTGTTGAAGGATCTTGTCATTGAAGCTTATAAAATCTTGATTTGAGGAGGCTTCGAACTCTTCTTGATTGGAGGAGATTTCACTATCTTCACTACTCGAAGAGTATTCACTTTCCTCATTACTTGAGGAGTCTTCACCACTATCCTCAAATCTTCCTTCGTATATAGCCACGTGAGCAATGTGATTGCAAGTAGATTCTCGATCATCCAAGGACTCCTTTTCCTCTACTACATCACTCACACTCATCCATGCTTTATCATTGAATGCTCTAATGTAGGCTTTCGTTGTATTTCTCCAAAAGGTGTAGTTACCACTATCCAAGAGTGGAGGTCTAGCACTAGAAGCACCTTCCGGCATCGAATCACCCATAGCTACGAAAATGAACAAACACAACAAAACACAACAAAACAAAACACAAACACTATAATATGGATCTATCTAATTACTTCTAGACACCCGCTCTGATACCAATTGAAATTCCCTTAAGCAATATAGTGTAAAATATACCTAGAGGGGGGGTGAATAGGTATAGGCTCCAAATTCTTCCAATTTAAAAATAATGCGGAATATAACAAAGAGAATGCACACTTGATTAGATTTTAGCAAATGAATTGATTTCACTAATACAAGAGTTAATCAATTTACAAGATATGCAATCAATGTAAGATATGGAAGATAAAGAAAAGTAAAAACAAAAATGAACACAAGTGTTTTTACGTGGTAAAACCTCAAAGAGGAAACATCCACGGGTTGATACCACCACCACCGGCAAAGCAATCCACTATATGAAAAGGACTTACACACTCAAGCTATCAACACATGATATCCGCTCAAGCTATCACCTCCTAATCTACCCTCGGGCAAGTGAACTACCAAGCCTACTTCCTATCCGAGATGTGTCCTACACCTCTAGAAAGCAACTTCCTATCCAAGACGCTCACGTCTCTAGGAAGATTTCTTGCTTGCCTATCCGGATCCTCCCGACCCTAGACAAGACTTCCTTGCTCTATCCACAAAGCTTCACTCACTTTGCTAGAGACTTCAACCTAATGCAAGGCTATGATCTAAAGTGATGCAAATGATGCAAGCACAATCAAATTAAGCTAGATGATCAATCAAGCAAAATGTACATGTTCAATGATAGTCTAGAATATGATTTCAACACACAATCACAAAAGTTATCTAGAAATCAAGACATGCAAATCAATAAGAACAAAGGTATCAATATTCAATTTAGCACACTAAAAACCTAGTTCTTAGATCATGAAATAAAACATAGAAAATAACATGAAGCACATCACACATATATTTTCTAGAATCAATTTCATGATAAATCAAGTTTAGCACATAAATGTTCAAGACTAATCACAAAGCTAAATCTCAATTAACAAATGATCAAATAACCCTAGCATGTGATCTAACATACTTTTTAACAAATTTCATCAATCAAATGGAAAGAATCAATAGTTGATCAAAGATGAAATTGAAAAAGAAGAAGTTGAAAAACATACACTGACCACGGACTGGAAATGGACCAGCTGAGAAAAATGCCGAAGTCAAATGCCTCTGGAAATGCTTGGGGTTTGTAGCTCTCTTCGAGACCAACAATTTTGGTTTTTGAATCGAATGATTTCGAGTTCGTATGAGAGAGATATGATCAAAACAAGTAAGCAAAAATTGTTGAAAAACTGATGCGGGAAATGAAGTGTTCTTCAAAAATTGCATAAGTGTGGAGGGAAGGAGGATGGCTTAAAAGGAGGGAAAGGAAAGAATTTACGAGCGAATCACGTGCTGCCACGTCAGCACCCCGTGGGGGGCGCGTGGGGCCCACGGGAGCAGAGGGCTCCCTTGCCCGTGGGGCCCACGGCCTCCCACACGGGCTGGCCAAGTGGCCACACGTGATTCACACTCCTCTCGCGCGCTCCCTCGGTTCGTTGCCCCATATCTTGAGCATCCGACCTCCGATTTCAAATCTGTTTTCGGATTACGAACCGTGACTCCCTCTCGCACGACTACGACTACTCAACTTTGAAAAATGGTTGAGAAATCATCTCGGAATTCGACGATGAAGTCAACACAACAAATGAGAACGAAAAGTAGCATAGTCAACTTGTTTGGACTCGAAACCTTATGTATGAGTAACCGAAACGATCGGAACTCAATAAGGCATTAAATAAGAACATGTTCAAGTCCTAAACACAAAATATGAAAACAAATAAACACATATTCACACAAACATGCCATATCAAAGAGATAGTCACAAAGCATGCAATTTCACAATGTTTGTCAATATAAGATCAATGCATGAGCATGCTATGAAGTGTGTGAATGTGTTATACCAAATGTTTGAACCACGATGCAGGGACACACATGTATGAATTGTGTGTGTGTGCGCTAACGCCTTGCAAGAGGATGGAAGTCAAGATTTACCTTTGACGTTTTTCACCTCTTGAAGACGACTTTTGCACTAGACGTTGCTCTTCACTCTTTAAGCTTCTTTTCTTCAAATAATGTCCTAAGCAACAACTAATACAATCATAGAGTGTTTTGCAATGGAATTAAGCCAATACAAATCATAAACCTTACACTTCCGTTTTAGACTCAATTATTCACCCATAACATGTTCATGCAATTCATAGATTCATGCACCCTAATATTAACCTACAATCTTGGTCAAGTAGAGTAGATTACACCCAAAATCATACCCAAGCCTATCTTTCAATTACTCGGAATATATAAATGGGTTCGTTAAGTTTGTTGGCACACTAATGAATCATATACGCTAGCTTAAGTGGGTATACTTTTCTAGACATGCATAGAGAACATTTTGTCGAGCACGTGGCGTGCGTCTCCGGTCGGTACATAACAAACCACAAAAGAACAATTAATAGGAGATCAATCTATCAATATAAACACTAAGCATACCAAAACATCCATACAAACTACAAGTTGCACATAAATGGGTAGATAAGAATCAATATAAATATATAGTCATTGGGTGGGGTTTCATCAAATCCTAGCACTAAGTGTTTAGCTCATATCACAAAAAGTAGCCATACAAAAGATATCTTCAAATGAATACATGGCTAACAAAAAGAACAAGAAAGAGAGAAAGAGATAGAAGAAACTATTTGGAAAGACTCCTTATTTGCTTTGCTCTTCCTCTTCCAAGCTCCTTCAACTCTAATCCGCCCAAACGATGAATAGATGGAAGTGATGGTAAGGTGGGGTGATGAGTGTGTTTGGATGTTAAGAAAGGAGGGATCTTTGTGGATTTCAAAGGATGGAGGTGGTGATGCAAGGAAATGGATAAAAGTGTGTTCTTGGCTCAATTTGGGAGAAAAAGTTGGTAACTCCCCCAAATGCCCAACATGTAGTATTTATATTGGTGGCAAAATAGGGTAACTTTTCAGTGTTTGACGAAGGGGCGGACTGTCACGGTTTGGTGGTGCCGCGGCCACAAACAGCGGCAGATGAACCGCGGCAATGCTGAGAGGGATTTCTGTCGCTCGGGTGCCGCGGTGTCCCACCACGGCACTTCAACCGTCGCAACAAAGGAGTGTCTCTGTGGCTTGGGTGCAGCGGTGCCCCACCGCGGCAGTGATGCCGCGGCACCCTGACTTCCAGGCTAAACTTCCCAAAATTGCACTTTGACCCCCAGAGTTCTCTGAAATTGCTCCGGTGCCCCTGAACTCCATAGATTCCTGAAACACTTATTTAAACCGATTAAAACCCCAGTTTTACCTGAGAAACAGACACAAAATGATGTGGAATTGGGGCTATACTATGTGTAGAAATAGAGTAATCAAACACCTAGTTTATAATTTAATTTTTTTTAGCACCAAAGTATGTTGACTTCACTTTTATGTCTTCTTTCTCGATCTTTCTCTAAGGAAAAAAAAAAAAAAAAAAACTTTTTCCTTCACTTTTTCTTAGGAAAAAGAAAGAATCTCTTTAGAAAGTTGTAGAGAAATGTGATTTTATCTCTTTTGTAACTGTTTGAGACGAATAAGATGATTCGACGAGAAGAGAGAATTTAAAAAATCGCGAAAGAACATAAATCATAAGAAAAACGGATAAGAAAAAAAATTCAAGAAAAAAGTCATGGATTCAAGAAAATAAGTCTCTGAGACTTATTTTGGTCTTTTTGAAACTTACTGGTATAATATTGCAAAAAAGGTTTGGAGCAATAAGTCTCGGGTGGGGCACCCAAAACTTATTGCCCCAAAAAATTTTATTATTATTTTAATATCTTCTTCAACGACTTCCATCGGAGAAAAAAAAAGAAGAAAAAAAGATGGAAACAAAAAAGAATAAAAGTGAAAAGGGATATTATCATTTTCGTCCCTATGTTTTGGTCGATGATGACTTTTTTAACTGTCTTTCTCATTTTAGTTGATTGGTCCCTATGTTTTAAAAAAACCCATCAATTTGATCCCTTTGACCAAATTTTTAACGGTCAATCCTCACAAAAATAACAAAATGACAATATTACCCTTGATTTTAATTGAATGAGTTTAAAGTATAATTTTACCCTTAAATTTTTTAAAAATTAACAACTTTCATCTAACTAATTACCTATAAAAAATTGACACATGTCACCAATTTTATTTTCTTAAAATAAACTTAAAATAATAAATAAAACTAATTTTTGTGGTCCAAAATCCACCACCATCAATTCAGATACTGAAATTTTTTCCCACACCATCAACATATCATCATCATCAATTCATCTTCTCTCGATCTCATCATCTTCAATTCTTCTTCTCTCCATTTTATTTTTCTTTTAAAAATTTAAACAAAAAATCCCAAATCATCATCATCTTGAATTTTTTTCCCACACAACTTCATTTCATCTTCATCAACATATCATCATCATCAATTCATCTTCTCTCCACGACCACACCATCTTCAATTCTTCTTCTCTCCATTTTATTTTTCTTTAAAAAATTTAAACAAAAAATTCCAAATCATCATCATCTTCATCAACAATGGAAGAATCTTCTTTATCTCTCTTCTTCTTCTTCTTCTTTGACTCTCCACTTAGCACAAGATCTACAAACCACCAAACACCGACCTCAAACAACACACAAACATCATATTATACTAATAAAACAAAACAAAAAAATCAAATTAATAATCTGGATCTCAACTCTCGATGGAGAAACTGGATTTCTCTTCTTTGTCGACTTTTATTCCATCTTCATCAATGATTGAAACCCAGATTTTGCTTGAAAGAGAGTTTTTCGGCTAGGGTTTGGTTGTTTAGTGGTGGTGGAGATGTGGTGGTCTGGTGGAGAAGATGGAGATGTTGCGGCGGATGGTGGTGGCGAGAGCTGGATGGTGAGTGCGGCGGCGATTGTTGAATCTCTAAGAATGAGATCTGGAAGAATCTTTTGCTGAATCTCTTTATGACTTATAAATTAAAAAAAACGAAAGAGAGTCTGGATGATCCAATATATCTCCATTTTTTTTGTGGAAATGGAAGCAAATGTCCCCTTTCAAACTTAAAAGAGCAAAAAAGTCTCCAGTATGTTTTTCTTGCATTTGTGTCCCCTTAGGCACATGAAATTCCAAGACTACCCTTAAGTTCATTTTAATATTTAAAACCATTTAAAAGGGGAAATCCCCAAATTACCCTACACAGTCAATCGGAATAAGGCATCATTACCAATTTGCCCTAGCGTAAAATTGAAATTCAAAATCAACGTTTGAGGAGCCCGGTGACGAGAGTAGACGACGAAGAGGTGAACGACCCCCAACCCAGTAGAAGAGCAGTAGAAGAGCGATCTCAGTGAGGAGCTCGGCGGTTGTGTGAACGAGAATAGAGGACCCCAAGAGGCGAACAAGAGAGAAGAACCGAGTAGAAGAGCCATCTCAGTGAGCAGAGGAGCAGAGGTTGCGAACGAGAGAGAAGAAGAAGAAGAAGAATCAGAACACACCAAGTAGAAGAACAGTCAAATACCGAGACCCAGGCCCCCCGGTTTTGTCCTTGTCATCTTCATTCCACATTCGAGTTAGAGAAGACGCCTTTGTCGCGCAACTCGCAATTAAAGGTATTCGTTTGTTTTCTCATTGTCTTCTTCATTCTGGCGTTTGAACCTCCCATTAATTTGTTTTGTTTGCATCTGTGTGTAACTATGCATGGATGATGATTTGATTTTTTACTTGGGTGACTTGGCTTGTGACTTGGCTTGTGGTGGGTTACCAGTGGTTTCCCCATTCTTGACTTGGCTTGGCCTGTCGTTTTTTTTTAGTTTCTAATTGAACAATGTGGCCCCATTTTTTGTCTGAATATTAATCCTTTGTCTGAATATTAATCCTTGACAAAGGGATTTGAAGCCCTGTGGCCCCATTTGTCTGAATATTAATCCTTCACAAAGGGATTTGAAGCCCTGTGAGCGATTGTGAAGTGTAGTGTTGTTGTATATCGTTTTTGTGATGTTATGTTAAGCGTTGGATTTTGGAATTGGTGGATTTTGGTTGTGTTGGGGGCTGGGGCTTATGTATTATTTTTGTGTTGACATACATCACTGTATCCCCGTACTGTATTACCCCAGTGGGGACTCCGTGAGAAGCCTTTCATAGCATTGTTTGTTTTTTCCAAATCAGAGCTTAAAATCCCTTTCCAGGGCTTGAAATTCTAGTTCATGTCTTCAAATCCATCTACAGGGCTTGAAATTCTTTATCCAGTTCCTGAAATCCCTTTGCCAGGGCTTTATATTTGATTCCAGGGCTTGAAATCCCTTTTTATGTTAAGCTTAGCATTAATGATTTTTTCTTTTCTTGTAAACCAGATGGGGGCTGATCGTTTCAAAAAACAATGGCAGTTTCCAGACCACAAAAGCTGGGTACATGCGAGAATAAACTCGCACAACAAAAAAAATTTTCTTCAAGATTTGAAGTTGGTCTTGACACGTTGCGGCGTGTTAGATAGGTTTAAAGAAGGCCCCTTTGGGCAGTACTTGGAAATGATACAGCCCATAAGGGTTCATGGGATGCTGATCTACAATCTTTTGAAAAGACAGCTCATTTGTCCCGAAGAAGAAAAGGATGATGAAATGTGGTTTGGTTTAGGGGAGAAGAAAGCTCGGTTTGGCAGAGAGGAATTCTGCTTGTGCAGTGGCCTCAACATGGGCACACTGCCCGAAGGGTTCCAAGAAAAAGAAGAAGTCAGTGAGGAATCTATTTTAACACGCTATTTCGTAGATGAAAACCCATCGATTGAACTGTTGGAGGCAACCTTTAACCGGCTGACAGAGCCTTCAGAGGGTGATGACGCATTGAAGATGGGATACCTATTAATGGTGTCCCAATTCTTTGGGATGGATGAAGCACGGACAGCCATACCCAGTTGGGTGTTGTCTTTAGTTGAGGACATCGATGCATTTGAAAGTTTTCCTTGGGGCTCATACATATTCGATGTCACCTTGTGTTGTTTGAAGAATGCAGCCGAAAAACACATTGAAAAGTTAAGAGGCAATGGCGAGAAGAAAGAAGAGAATGAGGGCCCCAAGAATAAGAAGAGGAAGAAGAAGGAAGAGGAGAATAAGGAAGAGAAGAAGAAGAAGCCGAAGAAGAAGAAGAAGAAGAAAACTGACAATCAGCAGGCGGAGTTGGACAATCAGCAGAACAATGATGATTCGAAGTGTTTCACATTCCACGTTTATGGATTTCTACTAGCATTTCAGGTAATAGTTGCCAAATGCATTCATTTGTAAATCAAACTCATGAGATTTGTAATTTCTTTATGAGATTTTTTAAATTGTTTAGGTTTGGGCCGTTGAACGGATTTGCCGTTTGGAAGGTAAACTCGGCGTACGGAAAAGTACAGGGTTCCCAAGATTTAAGAATTGGAATTTCAATACAAGGGTTTTAAAAGTTGAATCTTTCTTTAGTACGACGGTGTGTATTTTACTTCTACGTGTATTTTACTTCTACGTGTATTTTATAGTGTATGTAGTTAGTTAATATCAGTTCTTGGTTTTTCCAAATGAGGGTATGAAAGGGAGGCGGGGCTTGAAATGCCTTGCTAGGGCTTGAAATACCTTGCCAGGGCTTGAAAACCGTTATGTGTTATACCACCACTACTACTTATTACTCTATGAAGCTCATTCTGAAATCTTTATCATCATAGTGGGTTGTAGGCTACACTTTCTTATTTCAAATGAAGGTATGAAATCCCTTAGCCAGTTATTTCAATCCCTTGCCAGGGTTTGAAATAACTTGCCAGGGCTTGAAAACCCTTATGTGTTGTGTTATACTACTTTACTCTATGAACCTGGTTCTTAAATCTTAATCTTTATTATAATGGATTGTGGGCTACACTTTCTTATTATGAATTGGGGGGGGGGGAGGGGGGCCGGGGGTGATTGAATTTATAGTGTATGTAGTTAATTAATATCAGTTGTTGGTTTTTCCAAATGAGGGTATGAAAGGGAGGCGGGGCTTGAAATGCCTTGCTAGGGCTTAAAATACCTTGATAGGGCTTTAAATACCCTGCCAGGGCTTGAAATACCCTGCCAGGGCTTCAAAACCCTTATGTGTTATACCACTACTACTTATTTCTCTATAAAGCTCATTCTTAAATCTTTATCATCATAGTGGGTTGTAGGCTACACTTTCTTATTTCCTTCCAGGGCTTGAAATACCTTGCCAGGGCTTGAAATACCTTGTGTTGCTGGTTATCTTATGCATACTATTGGGTTTCTGACCTCAATGTTTTGTGCACCTTACATGCAGATGGCTTTGTTCCCATGGAAGGTGTCAGCACATGAAAAGTCAAGTGCTTATTACAAATCTTTGATGCTTCAAGATGATGCGGAGGAACGTGAAAATGCAATCGAAGAGGGTGATGCTTCCATTCACCAAAGCAAGACAACAACAAGGTTCATCGGATCTAGAAAGTCAGATGAACCGTCATCTAAGAAACGGCTCTTCGATGATGGAGATGTAGAAACTCCCAAGGTAATGATTTGTAATATACATACATAACTTTTACTATCCTAAGTTAGTTTGCGTAATGTATTAATTCTTTTTTGAATTGGATTTGCAGTCAAAAATCAAGACATCGGTTCCGTATACAATACCCGAATTGTATACATCTATTGAACAGCTTGTCACACAGAAAATAAAAGAAAGCGAGGACTGGATGAAGTCCTGGATAAGTGAAGAAATTGGAAAGATTGCACCAGAAAAAAGGGAGAAAGATTTGGACGAGAGAAGAGCAAGCTCACACAAACCTTGGTCACACAAACCTTGGTCACACAAACCTGTGGACGACATGGTAAGTAATATAACACATAAGGGTTTTCAAGCCTATTCAAAAACTTATTATGTAATTAAACATTATTCAATTGTGTAGTTCTTTATACATATTCTGATGACTGCAGGTCAGTCCTAAATTGTGTAGTTCTTTATACATATTCTGATGACTGCAGGTCAGTCCTAATTTGTCGCCATTGCACAATTTTAATGATGGGGAAAAGTTGGAGAAAGACTTGAACAAGGAGGATGTCGAAGAGGTGGAGAGGGCCAAGGTTGAGAAGGCCGAGGTGGAGATGGCCGAGGTTGAGAAGGCCGAGGATAAGGACGATACAGGGATGGCCGAGGTTGAGAAGGCCGAGGTGGAGATGGCCGAGGTGGAGAAGGCCGATGATAAGGACGATACAGGGATTGTTGTTGGTAAGGAGGGTGGGTTGGATAATGTTGTTGGTGAATCATATGGGTCAGCTAAGCACGCGATAAATTTGGATGACTTCCCTTCACCATGTGTGAACGTGGTTCTTCCAAACCCTGACCTTAGTGTTATATTTATGAATGCGGCTGACCCAAGTGTGTGTTACAAGAATAATGAGAACGTAAGAGCCCGTAGGCGGTCAAAGTATTTGGACAGCCCGTACACTGATCCCATGCCCATACCCAAGAAGAGGAAGAGAACCAAAGATTTGAGCGATTGTGTGAATGACAATTATGATCGGTTCATCTCATTTCTGAAGAATAAGGATGATACTCGGTAATGGTCCATTCCTATTCTCCTCTGTTTTTATTTTATATTTTATTTAGGTGTTTTTTTGTTCAGAATATTTAATTTAATTTTTCCAACTCATAGTGTCTTCACTGGCCAACCCGTGGATATGAATCGTGAACAGTTCAACAATTTGGTCAAACCTACAAAATGGTTGTCCAACTTGGTAAGTGATAAATTATGATGCCTTTGTTTACACAAATACAGATAAGTTTCCTAACGTTTATATATAAATGTCTTTGTAGCACATAGACAGCTACCTCGACGTTCTGTGGAAGAGGCGGCGTTCGAATGGAGAGGTTAGCGACTGTCAAGAAATCGGGTTGGTCCCAACGGCGTTTTTCGTAAGTTCATTTTTCTACTGTTTTTTTCTTCACATTCAATTATGATGCAATCATAAACTGAACGAAAGGTTTTTTATTTTGTAAACAGGCTCATTTGAAACTGAAGTGGGAAGCTGTTAAGAAGTTATTGGAATCTGAACATTTAAAAAATAATAACCCAGCCGGATTCGAGCAAAAAGAAGTGAAAAAGAATAAAAAAAAGAAGAAGGATGTTACACCCACTACACCAGCTGTCCCAATTTGGGAAGAATACCCCGAATTCGATCCCCTATCTTTCCAACCAGACGATGATACACTAAATTATGTGTCAGGTTCTGACCTTCTTTACCCTCAACCGTGGTGGACTATGGAGTCGGTAAGTATGTGACATGCAATGTGACAATTTTGTTAAGTTATTATTGGTTTTCACTAAGTCACTAACTCCTATTTTTCTCTACTGCTCTGCTACTTGCTGGTTGCTGCTGTCCTCTTTCTTCTTTTTTCCTGTACTGCTCTGCTACCTGCTGGCAACTACTCTTGTACCAGGTATGTTCTTCTGTCTTCTTTCTTCTTTTCTCTCGTTCTTTCTTCTTTGTTCCTTGTTTTTTTCTTATTCCTCTCTTCCTCGTTTTTTTTGCCTTTTTAATGTGATTTGCCTATGTTTTGTTCTTTCTTCTGTTTTTGTTTTATTTTTTTAACACAGGTGTTGGTTCCTTGCAACACCGGGGATCATTGGGTACTATGTGAAGTTTTATTAAAAGAAGGGAAAGTCAATTTGTATGACTCGTTGTGTGACCGTAATGGAAAAAGTGACCGATTGAAAGACATCCCAGGGTTACTTTATTTGTTACCCTCAATACTTAAGCATTCTGGTTACTATGAACATATGAAGATGCCTCCTCACACAAGTCCATTCATGAGTAGGGATAGCAATTAAACCCGAACCTGTGTGTGGATCCCCAACCGAACCCGCTTAAAGAGGTAACCGAACCCGCTTGAAGAGAACACGTTCGGTTCAGTTTAATAATGAGAAAGGCCAGAAAACTACAAATATGAATTCTTCTCGTCTTTGGTGGGACCCCGACCTAGGGTGGCGTTAGTTTTGTTGTTTTTGGGGTGTTGAATTTTTTTTCATTACAAAAAAAAATTGAAGTACATAGGGGGGGCCCTTTGCATTACAAACCCAAAACCCCATGATGGGGTGTTGATGATGAACGCCAACGGAACCAAGTACATAAAAGGGGCCCCACCTTTGGGGGGGCATTTGGCATTTAAAGGAAACCGGAAACCGTGAGTCCCCATTTTGTCGATACTCTCTTTTGTTCTTCATCTACCATTTCCACTTCCACTTTCCACTTCCACTTTCCACTACACCTTCTCTCTGTTTGTCATAGACACTGGTATGGGGAACCCTAGAGTGTTCTTTGACCTAAGCATTGACGGCATCCCTGCGGGTAGAATTGTGATGGAGCTCTTCGCAGACAGTACCCCTATCACAGCGGAGAACTTTCGGGCTCTTTGTACCGGAGAGAAGGGGATCGGCACGGTTGGGAAGCCACTCCACTACAAGGGTTCAACCTTCCACCGGGTGATACCTGGGTACATGGTCCATGGAGGAGACATCACTGAAGGAAATGGAACCGGTGGTGAATCGATATACGGCCCTAGTTTTGCCGACGAGAACTTCGTGAGGAAGCACATCGGTCCCGGTATATTGTCAATGGCCAAAACCAGCACATTGGCCAACGGGTCCCAGTTCTGCATCTGTACCACTAAGACCGAGTGGCTCGATCGCAAGCAAGTCGTCTTCGGTGAGATGGTCAAAGGATTTGACGTCTTGAAGGCCATTGATCAGATCGGCTCCAGCTCCGGCTTGCCATCGAAGACCGTAAGGATCATTGACTGCGGTCAATTGTGCTGAAATTGAGACGTTTTAACATTTCCAGTTTACCGATGTTAAGTTTATCATTAATAATGAAATCCATCGTGTTGGACTTTCCCTCTGTGAGGGAATGTTGGGGTTGTGGCTGGAATGTTTATCAGCTTTGTTTGTTTTTAGATTTTCTGGTTTTATTTCCGGTGGAAGCCTCTGTAATGTAAACCATGGTGTGTTGTTTGGTTGTTTTGCTTTGGGTGGGGGGCGTATGAAATGAAATGACTTGTTCTGAAGCCCATAATATTTGGTATTGGAGTATTTCTTAATGTGTTTGCGACAAATTCAAAAAATTGATTTGTTCTGAAGCCCAGAATATTTGGTTTGGAGGCCACGTTTTTAATGTCTTTACGACGAATGAAATGAATGAAATGAATTGATCTATTTTTTTCAAGCCTTAATCCATTCATAACCATTACCATTACGGAATACATACAAAAATATAGCATCCTGCATACGAAGTCAGCTCAGTACAGTGGTTTTGGGCTTGAACTAATTTCCAGGGCTTCACCTTAATTGTTTATGGGCCTGAAAAAATTTACAACGGTAGTGGGTAAGGAAATTGTTGGACCACAGCTGGATCCCACTAACCAATGCAAGTGGACCACAGCTGGATCCCACTTCATTGTTGGGGTTAATATGTAATTACTGGGCTTGAACAATAATAGCCAGGGCTTGAATGTCTATTGTTTATGCATGCGATGATGTGGGTCCCGTATTTTTCTTCCCGATCGGGATGGTCCAAAGTGGATTGAATGTAGGTGGATATCTTTATAGAGTTTTTGGGGGAGCATCGGACGGACAAAAAAATACACCGTGACTAAATCCATTAACATTGCATAGTAACACTTATAACCCTAGTAGAGTAATGGGTGACATTTGCACATATTGTCGAGCTAAGGCTTCCCACATTATGGATTGCGTTTTTAGTGGTGTCAAACACTCTACGTGTTGCCACATGTTGTGTAACAAATTACTACCATTCGGAAAAAATTGTAAAGTTGTCCAAAAATTTAAATTAAATGTTAAATATTATTCCAAGTCAGCTCAGTACGGTGATTTTGGGCTTCAATACCTTTCCAGGGCTTCACCTTTATTGTTTTTGGGCTTGAAAAAAAATGCAACAGTGGGGGGTAAGGAAATACGTGGACCACAGCTGGATCCCACTTCATTATTGGGGTTATATGTAATTAAACAAACACATGGGCTTTTAGGTCTCCAATTATATATATAGGCTTGTAGGCGTAATACAGGATGGGAATGGGCTTCAGACAGCAATTCCACATTCAGGGGGCCCTGGTTTGGTCCAGCTGGATCCCATTATTTTATTAATTTAATTTTGTTTGGGGGTTTTTACAATTTGGTCCCAATATAATTCAAAATACATCAAATTGGTCTTCAAGTTAGTCAAACTAACGGTCAACTAACGTTTAGGAGGGTAGAAAAGTAATTACGTATGTTTCCAATTAAAAGATAGAAATAAAATAATAATAAAATAAAATAAAAACATTAAATTAATTTAAAAAACTTTGATCTTTGGTGGAGATCCAGATTGGATCTCCACCGTCCATCTCATGAGATGGACGGTGGAGATCCAATCTGGATCTCCACCAAAGATCAAAGAACAAATTCATCTTCTTAACACTACAAAATCACCACCATCACCATCCGAGATCAACAACACAACCCAGATCAATAACCCAGATTAACCACATCAACAACAAAATTAAACCCAAAAGGAATTAAATGAAACCTCACAGACCCAGTTCTTCCAAACCTCAACCCATCGAAGATCAAATTGAGACCTCAAAAATCCATACCCAGTTCGTCATCATCATAAATCCAAACCAGAAAAATAAAATAAAAATTAAAAAAATTCAAAAAGGATTCTGGATCCGCCGCTCTCAAACCCAGCCACACTTCATCTCCACCAAACCCAAACCCAACCCCAGAAATCCTCATTTCTTCAAATCCTGATCTGCTTCATTTTCAAAGAAAAACACAAAAGAGAAAATCGATATGCGAGAGGGAGAAGCCGATCGAACTGCTCGTTAATTTCCGAGGAGCTGCTCGACGCCGATCGAACAAGATTACTGGAGGTTGTCGATTGGTGTGGATTTGGTGGAGGTGGTGGTGGTGGTCGATCGGTGTGGAGTTGGTGGTGGTGGTCTATCGGTGAGGATTTGGTGGTGATGATGAACGTGAGAGAGAGAGAGAAAGTTTAATAGGAGGGTAAACGTGTCTTTCCACTAATATTATAAAGGTTGACCGTTAGTTTGACTAACTTCAGGACGAAGTTGATGTATTTTGAATTATATTAGGACCCATTTCATGTATTTTGAATTAACAAGTAAAAAAGTTAGGGAGTTATGTTTCCCCATTAATGGGACCAAATTGTAAAAACCCCTTTTTTGGGAAATTACTGGGCTTGAACAATAATAGCCAGGGCTTGAATGTCTATTGTTTATGCATGCGATGATGTGGGTCCCGTGTTTTTCTTCCCGATCGGGATGGTCCAAAGTGGATTCAATGTAGGTGGATATCTTTATAGAGTTTTTGGGGGAGCATCGGACGGACAAAAAAATACACCGTGACTAAATCCATTAACATTGCATAGTAACACTTATAACCCTAGTAGAGTAATGGGTGACATTTGCACATAATGTCGAGCTAAGGCTTCCCACATTATGGATTGCGTTTTTAGTGGTGTCAAACACTCTACGTGTTGCCACATGTTGTGTAACAAATTACGTACATTCAGAAAAAATTGTAAAATTGTCCAAAAATTTAAATTAAATGTTAAATATTATTCCAAGTTAGCTCAGTACGGTGATTTTGGGCTTCAATACCTTTTCAGGGCTTCACCTTTATTGTTTCTGGGCTTGAAAAAAAATGCAACAGTGGGGGGTAAGGAAATAAGTGGACAACAGCTGGATCCCACTAACCAGCCCCCAATGCAAGTGGACCACAACTGGATCCCACTTCAGTCTTTCCCCTATATAGATGGTCGGTTCCTCTTCTTCTCTTTCTTCATAATCTTCTGTTTATTTCTGCCAATCCTGACGAGGAGCCCCCACGCCCAGAGGTCTTCTTCTACAAATCTTAAACTTCATTTTGTTTCGTTTTTGATTCGTTCATTTATGAAATTAGTTGGAAAATGAGTTCAATGGCCATGGAGGTTTTCGACAAAAATCATATGGTTACAAGGTAGTATATCTTCAACCTTTGATTTCTGTCGAAAGACTTCTATGGCCAATTAACTGGTTTTTGTTATTTCATTTTCTTTAATGTATGCAGGATTTAATGTCTTTATTTTGTTTGTTGTTTTGTCATTATAAAACATAATCTAATCTTGATTTCCTCTTTGTTAGTTCTTTTTTTGCACGTATATTCAGTGTTTTATATGATATGGCAAAGAAATCGGTGTATGCTGTTTTCAAAGGCAGGAAAACTGGTGTGTTCAACTCTTGGCCTGATTGTCATGAACAAGTTGATGGATTTAAGGGTGCTTCTTATCAGAGATTTAATACGGTTGATGAAGCATATGAAGCTATCCGTGCGGTTCAGCGTGAAAAACTGTCAAATCATAGTTCTTGTACCACAGAAGATAAGGTTCTTTACACTGAACCGGTACAAAGCAAAACAGTAATGCTGGTTATATTGTATATTGTTGTTTTTGTAATCGGAGTAACAGTTGGCAAATGTATGTGAATGGTTGTTTGTGTTATGTTTGTTCAAGGCATCTGCTTTCCCTTTTTTATGAATATGAATTAAAGATAGCTTTTTTAGATGATTGAGATATTCTGTCAGGGATTTAGGAAAGGGAAATATTATCATATTCATTTCCTTCCATTTCCACTAAATAATATTAATATTTAGAAAGACCTGAACACATTGAACATAAACCCACAAGCAAAGACATCAGACTGTGAACAAAATAATAAAGCATTTCTCTAGGGAGATGGTGGAATATTGAACTCCAACAATTTCTTCTGCAGTTTTTCCACAAGACTGTACAGCCCATTCAGTTCATCGTCTCTTGCCTCCATCTGCACATGTAAATTGATAATTTCTGCTTCCAGGTTTTCAACTTTTCCCATCAACACTGCATTGTCCACAGTCAGGCGTCCAGCATTTGCACGCTCTTCACGGATGATGTTCTCTGCATTTGCAATCCGTTGCCTTAGACATACAAAGATGGATTCCAGCCTGTCTGTTTCATGAAAATTATTTGCAACATTATATAATGTGTTGTTTTCTGCCATTGGACCTTGAAAAAAACAAAAAAAATGCTAAACAATAGCAGCCCCGAATATAAGTGAAGTGAGTGAGAAAAAAATGTAACAAAGGACGGTATTTATAATGTATGAAAACCCCCAATGTCCCAATAAATGAAAAGCCACCATGGTCATTGCCCCAACCGTCCTTTTCCATTGAAAAGTCATCTGGATGCCTTTTCACAAACCATTTCAATGAATGCTTTTTTCAAACTCAAAAGACACCAGGTATAAAGACTCCCGAAGCCCAAGACTCCCTAAATGAATGTATGTTTACCATTAACTACTGCTCTACTTCATTTAACTAAATATTATTAATTAAAATACATTGTCATGACCAACCCCACCTTCTGTTGGGCTACATAATAATATCCAGCCTTAACAAATCAATGTTGTTCAAGCCCGGCCTTGACATATATATAAAACATAAACATGGGCCTGTCTTGTGTGACCCCCCCCCCCCCCCCCCCCGTGTAAGTGTGTACAACTAAATGTTCTTCCAGGGCCTTGGATATAATAAATAAATTCAAGCCCTGGCTTCAAAACCAGGGATTGACATGTAAATAAATTCAAGCCCTGGGCTTTAAAAATTATTCCAGGGATTGACATGTAAATATAGTCAAGCCCTGGGCTTTAAAAATTATTCCAGGGATTGACATGTAAATATAGTCAAGCCCTGTCTTGCATGGTTCCTGTTCGTTCCTGGGATCAATAATATCAAGCCCAGTATGGCAGTATTACTACAAAGAACAGTATACAACAATATATACAACAAAGAAGAACTAAGAACAGTAAATGTGTAGGCTGGCGACACAGAAATATATACTTAAACAAACACATAACATAAATACCAGTATCACCCAAGACCCAAGGCCTCAACAACAATTATTCCATAATAATAAAATAATAAAACAAAGCCGCAACAAATATTCCAGGGCTTGAAAACAATTATTCCATACAAGATCATCACCACAACAAGTTCAAAACAGCTGTAAATATTGTGTTATTTATAACACATGCTGGGCTGCTCCTGCTTGTAAAAACTTAAAAACCATAAAAAAGGTACTA
Source organism: Acer saccharum (assembly GCA_030490815.1). Classification (NCBI taxonomy): domain Eukaryota; kingdom Viridiplantae; phylum Streptophyta; class Magnoliopsida; order Sapindales; family Sapindaceae; genus Acer; species Acer saccharum. Next base: position 5,000,001 of record CM059866.1, read on the forward strand.
AACAAGGTAACCTGCAACTTACAATGACTACACCACACCACCTAAAAAGAACAACTGCACCATCATCACAGCAACAACCAGAGAAACAACATCCCCTGCAACTTACAACACATACTACACCATCATCACCACCACAACTTTTTTGCACTCCTGCATCTGAACCTACAGTGAAGATGTATGTGAATGCAACAACAACAGCGTAAGCAACACTGCTGGCTGTCAAAGAATTTTTATTTTAAAAAAATAAAATAGAAGGAAAGGATGAGTCTCACCCATACCTACGAATCAACTTCTTCATCGTCCGTGTCAGTGTCATCCGAGCTGAGGTGGGGAGCCAAACTGGGGTCCGGTGCCTTATCCCTATCCGGGCACGTAAGTTTGTTATGTCCTTCTTTCTTGCACACACTACAACCACGTGCTTTTTTTGCTGGTTTCCCTGTGCTACATGATGGGTTCGTGCAACTTTTTTGATTGTGTCCCTTTTGCCCACAATTCCCACACGATTGTTGCTTTCGTTTCTCCCCGACAGAAGGCATCCGATTTTTCTTTGGTCTTCCTGTCAGTCGCTTTTTTTTCCATGGCAATACAACGCGATTACGAACATCATCAGCAATGTCCCACTCTTCAGGATTTGGAACAGGGTTCACAACCATGGCGTACGCCTGTTTCAGCCATCCGGTTGTGAAAAAGTCTGAACATAATGAGTTGATGGGCTTACCTTTAAGCCTGATACAAAAGACACAAAAAAATGAATGACAATTAGAAATTAAAGATTATGGTTGTTATTCAAAAACTAAATAAACATTATGTAAGCATACGTTGCAACAGCCATGGCATGAATACACGGTAGCTCATCTAGGTCCCATTCACGGCATGAGCATGAACGTTGTTCCAAGTCGACAATTGCTTCACTCCATTGGTCTTGTACCTTGAATCTATCGTAGTCAATGGGGTGAATCTCACACCGTTGCGATGCTAATACCCTGTCTTTGATGTGTTGGTCCGCATCATTAGTCAAGAATGTGGGTGTTTCTCTTGCATTACTTCGACGGTCGTGGAACCAACGTTGCAACAAATCTCTGATAAATTCGGCAATAGATGTGATAGGCAACTTTCGGATCGCAAGTAAACAAGAATTCATTGACTCTGCAATGTTAGTGGTCATCATATGGTACCTCTTCCTAGGGCTATGGACACGTGAAAACTTTTGTATCCCAACCTCTACGAGCTCATCATAAACCTTAGGATGGATGGATTTCAGCTCAGCCATTACACGGTCGAATTTCTCAACACGATACGCATATGCAGCACGATAGTAATGATAAATCACGTCACCTCGCTTCCTACAATGTTGTTTCAGATTGTTGGCAAAGTGGTATGCACAAAGCACATGTGCTAATTGGGGAATATTGCTCTCATGCCATTAGAGATACCCGTGTGTCGATCCGAAACTATCAGAACAAGTTCGGGATGCAAGATCACGTCGTGAAGTTGCTTCAAGAACCATGTCCATGACTTTGAGCACTCGGAATTGGCAAACCCAAATGCCAAAGGGTATATCATCTCATTACCATCCTTGCATACCGCAACTAACAAAACTCCCTTGGTCTTGGACTTCAAGTGGGTAGCATCGACGACAATAACCGGCCTAATTACTGTATTGAATCCCTCTATACAAGCCCCAAGTGCCATAAATCCATATTTGAACCGGTTTTGCCTATCGGTTGCAATCTTGGTTTTTGTCCCCGGATTACATTTCTCCAACATGTGAAAGTATGCGGGCAACGTCTTAAATGACTCCCATGGATCACCAAAAACACTATGTAAAGCACGGTCCTTAGATCTGTAAGCTTTGTTGTAGGTGAGGTTTATGCCGTGCTTATCCTTCATGTCAGCCTGGATATCTTTAGGACGGAGGTTGCGTCCTGGATCGACAAACTTTCTTGCAAACAATTGCCCTATTACATGGGAACTTACACGGTGAAAATCTACGTTGTAGTTTCCATTATCACCACATGTGTGCTTAGAGTCAACGGACTTAACATTCCAGTACGTCCCATTTCTCGATTTCCCTGCCCTAAAAACCCATTGACAATCTCTCTTTTTACATATTGCGACGAATCGTGTATGATTCGATCGTCGAACCCTGTAATCAAACCTCTTTTGCAATGCATTGAACCCTAGAGCCCCTTTCAATGTTTTCTTGTCCTTGAAAATCTGTCCTTTATATATTTCACTAAAGTCTCCATTGTCTTGAAACAATTCTTTCGATCTAATGGGCTGAATTGAGTATAGTTCTGACCCCGGTATTGTCCACCGTGTCGTCGTAGAGGGTGTAGAACTCTTAGGTGCTCCATTTGTTTGAACTTCTCTACAGTCTGTTGACGGTTGCCTCTCACTGCTAGACTCATCACTGCTAGACTCACTGCTAGAACTATCATAATCATCCACCTTAACCTCTGCATCTGCATGCTTAGTAGTCGATGCTGGAGTCCCCTGATCTTTCTCGGTCGATGTAAATCCGAGGGAAGGCACTGGCCCAAACGGTTGGTTGCTACCACTCACCGATGGAAACAATGGAGTACTAATTGGGGATTCGGAATGACCAGAGGTTTTACAGCCTGAAGGTATACATGACCCGATTGTTGTATTTCTTGACTTTATCACGGTTTGAAAAACATTTTCAGTTGCCTTCGCCGGTATAGATCTTTCTACGACTTCGACCTTAATTTCAGTCCACAAGGACAAGGATCGATTATGAGAAAGCAAACAGGATACATCACTGTCGCTCATAATGGATAAAGTACAACTCCCTTTCGGCGTTAACAGCTCTGAACTTAAGCTTATCCGGAATCTGTCATTACTAACCCCGATACGGTGACATATTGTTTCAAACAATTTACTATATTTCTCGTCATGACATGCAAAGGAAATTGGACCCATCACCTCGTCATCAATCCAATGTCTATCGCAATGTACTATGAACCCATCCATTGTATCCATAGACCCTGCAAATGTTGTTAAAGTAACAAAGATATGAAAATGAAGAAATAAAACAAAACGGTGTATAAGTAAAACAGTTGATTGTTAAAGCCCTGTCAAGGCATTTGAAGCCCTGCACAGGGCTTTCGCACCCAAGACTCGAACTTCAAGCCCTGGACACAGTTATCAATGCCAAATAAACAACGCCACATAGCAGCAGCAATTCAACAAGGGGTGCCATAGAAAACAAGAAATGCCCACACAGCAGTTAGAACGAACAAATGCCAACAAATTCTTCATTACAACCAACTCACGAGACTGAACAAACGCATTAATGATAACATTTCACGCAACCATGCTTCTCTCAAGCATATTATCAAACACTTTCTCTGCTAAATCCAAACACCCACAAAGTTGCATCAGAATGAATCAACCCAGGCAGGGAAGCAAAGACGCCTAAAACAAGACAACCTAACTAAGACATAAGACAAACAATAGCTATACCAGCAGAAACGACCCCACATCAACACCAGGCAAAACCATCAAAAACAACACCAACAAAAACAAAAAAGAAAATCGAGCCAAAAACAATGTCTAGCCCCTCCCAAACAGCAGCACCGCCCAGCACAGACGAAAAATTAAAATTGATTTCAAAGGTTCCAATGCACATATTTAAAGAAACACTCACCTGCAGCCGTCTTCGATCCCACAGCTAGCAGCTTAGGTATCCTTGCCTGGTCGATCTACCTCGGCTTCAGACTCAAACTCCACCCTGTCTGTTACCCAACACAATTGCAAACTTTTGAAGACTACGGACAGAAACCCATCATCCCTCGTCGTCCTAGTGCCTCTATCTCTCTCTATCTCTCTGTTTTTAGGGTTTTTATATGGTTTTCAGGTTATATGGTTCTTGATAATGTTCAATTGAAAACAATTCAGAAGGAATTTCGGAATGGTAGGAGGAATATTGAAGCCCCGAAGATGGGGAAGGAAGAAGAATGAGAACAAGAAGAAGAAGTATCGGGGGAGCCCCACGACAGTGTTGTGGTCGGGTCAGGTCCTGTATGTTCGAAATGGGGGGGGGGGGGGGGGGAGGGAATTCAACAAAGGACTCGTGGAAAGAAAGGGAGGGAAGGGAAGACAAGGGTAATTGTGGAAACCTGAAATGTTTAAGGGTATTTGTGACATTACACCCCAATTTAAGTGATGAGGGTAGTATAGTCCAACATTGGACATTTCTGCAAAGTAAACATTGATACCGGACAGTTTTGCAAGAAAATCATACAGGAGACATTTTTGCACTTCTAAACTTTATGGTGGACATTTTTGCAAGGCCCCCATTTTTTTTTATCTCTTTTAAAAAATCAAGTTTTTTTTAATAAATTTTTTTATTTGAATTTTTTATATATTTTTTAAAATAGGCACATTATTTTTAATTTTTTTTAAAGACAAATAGCAAATAAAATTTTGTATTATATAAATATAAATTTTTTTATTTTTTTTGGTGTTGACACATGGCAGGTTCATTGTTGAAAGATGAAAATAACCCTCATTCCGTTAACTCTGACCAACGTTTGACTCACCGAAGGACTAAATTGATGGGTTTTTTAAAATATAGGGACCACTTAGCTAAAAATGGAAAGACAGTTAAAAAAGTGTCCAAAAAAAAAACATAGGGACTAAAATGATAATTCCCCAAGTGAAAATGAGGGTATTTTGTCCATCACCATACGTTAATGCTATTTAAACTCAAATTATTAAGTTTGTGTTATTCCCAAAATGAGAGAAGTAAAGAGTACTATAAATTGAAAGAACCCTTATATTTAAGTATATTTTAGTAATAAATTTTTTATTAAATTATGGGTATAACAACAACTTTTTGGGTGGTAATAGAGCCACGTACCCTTTATAGTATAAACAAGAGAAGTCAATATTTGAACTAGTGTTATAATAGTTGTTAGGCTTAGTCAGGTGGAGACCCAGAGCCTGGCGTTTAGACCAATTAATCGGCAATTAATCGGAAAACCATTTGGTTACTAATTTTGGTGGGAGTGAGTGGGACACACGCACATCACTTGCAATTCAAAAAAAAAGAAAAAAAAAAAGAACCCTTATATTTAAGTATATTTTAGTAATAAATTTTTATTAAATTATGGGTATAACAACAACTTTTTGGGTGGTAATAGAGCCACGTACCCTTTATAGTATATACAAGAGAAGTCAATATTTGAACTAGTGTTATAATAGTTGTTAGGTTTAATCAGGTGGAGACCCCGCGCCTGATGGTTAGACCGATTAATCCGATTAATCGGCAATTAATCGAAAAACCATTTGGTTACTAATTTTGGTGGGAGTGGGTGGGACACGCACATCACTTGCAATTCAAAATTTCAACACTCATTTTGGTGGGACACACACCTGACACATCTGACATCACATACAATTATTTTTAGGGAAAATTGCACAAACTTACCCTAACATTTTCCATTATGGTATAATATTCAACTATTGTCTTTAATTGCATAAACGACCCCTCATGTTAGTTAACTTTGGTTAAAAATAGCCATTGCCCATGATTTTTTTTTGAAAGCCCAAAATTACCCCTGCACTTTATTACAAAAAAATCTTAATTGCCCTTTATTTAAAACATTATCTACTTTAAATTATTAGAATATAAAAAATAAATACTAAACATAATCCTTTTTAAATCAAAAAAAATTCAAAAATAATATATTAAAAACAAAACAATTTAAGAAAACATTATTTTAAGAAAATACAATTTAATAATATATTAAAAAAAAAACAAAAAAAAAAAACGTTATTTTGAGAAAATATAATTTAAAATTATGCAAGTCCAATATGAATAGTGGTAATGTGCTACATATTTTTAAAATTTAAAACATTTTTTTTATTTAAAAAGGATTATGTTTAGTATATATTTTTTTTTTAATTTTTGAACCAAAATATAATGCGTAATTTATATTGAGTCAAATTATTTTGTCTTATAGAGATGAACATTGAACAAATTTTCGGTGCTACTGTATTTTATTATGACAAATGATTATATTTTTATTTCAAACTCTTGATGATTTTATTTATGTTTGTGTTTAGAATACTAAACATAATTCTTTTTAAATAAAAAAAATTCAAAAATAATATAATAAAAACAAAAAAAATTCAAAAATATGTAACACATTACCACTATTCATATTGGACTTGCATAATTTTAAATTATATTTTCTCAAAATAATGTTTTTTTTTTGTTTTTAATATATTATTAAATTGTATTTTCTCAAAATAATGTTTTCTTAAATTGTTTTGTTTTTAATATATTATTTTTGAATTTTTTATTTATTTAAAAAGGATTATGTTTAGTATTTATTTTTTATATTATAATAATTTAAAGTAGATAATGTTTTAAATAAAGGGCAGTTAAGATTTTTTTGTAATAAAGTGCAGGGGCAATTTTGGGTTTTCAAAAAAAAAATCATGGTCAATGGCTATTTTTAACTAAAGTTGACTAACATGAGGGGTTGTTTGTGCAATTAAAGGCATTAGTTGAATATTATGCCATAATGGGAAACGTTAGGGTAAGTTTGTGCAATTTTCCCTATTTTTTAATTTCCTTCAATCCTCATCTTCTTCTCGTTTCTAGACACTTCCAACTTCTCATCTGTTCAACGCTCTCTCTCTCTCTCTCTTCTCAATTATCTTCTTTTGTTTTCTGTTTCATTTTTTCTCAACTTCATCGCTACTCAATCATCTTCCAACGTTTCTTTTGCTGGACTGTGGAGACCGGAGGCGACTGAAAGTGGATCTCAGCGACTAAAAGTGGACGGCGATCTCGACAACCATGGATGAAGAAGAAGTGAAATGTAGAATCGTTTCGATGGCGATGGCGATGGCAATCTCGGTAAATGGACGATGACAGCGACGGAAGACGGAGACCGACTTGCCGATTTATCGGCGATTTGGACGATTAGTCGGAGACCGATTAATAAGGCCGATTTTGAACATTTCGCTGCAGTGACCGGCCGACTAACAGTATTGAGCCGATTCGGCCGATTTATAGAACACTGATTTGAACCAATATTAAATATTTATCAAGATGGAAACTTCAATGGGAGTGTGGATGACTTGGGTTGTAGGAGTTGTTCCAATACTAGGGTTGCTGTTATGGTGTTGGAACGAGGTGTGGTATGCTGTTCCTCTCAAATTCCGATATTCTGGTACCGGAACCAGGCTACCACCAGGCTATATGGGCTTTCCGATTTTAGGAGAGACGCTTACATTTCTTTGGTACTTCAAAGTTCTCCGCCGCCCTGATGAATTCATCAATTCTAAACGTAGAAAGTAAGTGTATATATATAAATACATACATATGCATATGTTCCCATACTAGCTATAAACCCTTCGTTCAAAATCCATTTTACATGATCAGGTACGGTGATGGAGTAGGATTGTACAGGACCCACCTCTTCGGATCACCGTCTGTTATAGCATGCTTCCCGTTGATCAGCAAGATTGTATATCAGTCAGATGACACCTTTGTCCTCCAATGGCCAGCCGTTGATTTGGTGGGCCGTACTTCTCTTGTAGCGGTTCACGGAAAAGCACATGATCGGGTCAGAAGGTTTGTAATCAAAGCGATTAACGGCCCTGATGCTCTCAGGCGTATTGCAGATCATGTACAATCCTGCATAGTAGCTGCACTCCAATCGTGGGAACAGAAGACTACAGTCAAAATTTCTTCCGAAGCCAAGAAGGTATGTTGTTGTTTTTTGGTCATAGTAGTTGTTTATCTACTACCTGACACTGACAGATTATTATATTGTAAGAAGAAAAAATATTTAAAAAGTTTATATTATATTATTGTGGCCTTTTTTTTTTTTTTTTTTTTTTTTTTTTTTTTTTTTTTTTTTAACTCATAGCGCCTCAAAATCTATATATTGAGACGCCCCTATCTCCCACACTTGATAACTTATAGGGTTAATTGCACAAACATCCCGCGTATTTAGGTGAAATTGCACTCATGCATAGTTAACTTTTCCTTTTATTCAACAAACCTTCCAGAAAAATGTTATTATTGAGTAATTTATTTATTTCAGAATATATATGCATCAAAACTCCACTTTCCGTAAGTTTATCTTTGAGTAATTTCATGACTGAAAGAAAGCAATGTATGCAGATATGCTGGATAGCAGAAAAACTAATTAATGACTAATGGTTACAGGTGACATTTGAGAACATCGGAAAATTATTTGTAAGTTTCGAACCGGGGCCTCGTTTGGAAAGCATGGAAAAATTATTTCAAGGGTTAACTAAAGGATTTCGAGCTCATCCATTCAACTTTCCTGGAACTTCTTATCACCATGCCAGTCAGGTTTTGATTATATTACATTATTATTTATTACCATAACAAACTAATTAAGTATAATTATTTGTGTGTCTGTCCCCTTAGCTGCTCTTAATTCTACACTTTTCAGCAAAATAAAAATTGCTCTATATTCTGTTTTTGTTCGCATACTTCACTAATTGAGAATGAAAATTATAAGGAAACAAAAAAGAATCACGAAAGGAAACTTCCTTGGGTAAGAGGGGGGAGAATTTAGGGAATCGTGATTTGTGTGTGGGATTCACGTAACTTGATTCATTACTTTAGTAAACACTATGATCACATAATTTCATTCTATTTCACATAACAATATATAGATGCCACCATTATGGAAGATTGGAAGCATAATTAATTTTCTCATTATAGTATACTGAATTGTTAGAAATTGAAGGCAGGAATTGATTGTATAAATTATATATGATGACACAATTGTATATATGTTTATAAATATATGGCAGTGTAGGAAGAAGCTTGAGGACATTTTAGGATTGAACTAGAGAAGAGAAAGAATCGAACTGGAATCGATCAGACGATGAATATCGATCTAATGGATGGGCTGATGCAAATTAAAGATGATATGGGAAAAGGATTGAGTGATCAAGAGGTTCTAGACAACATTGTCAGCCTTGTGGTTGCTGGATATACATCTACTGCCATGGCTTCAACTTGGGCTCTTTACTTTCTTGCAAAGAATCCGAATGTCCTGGAAAAACTACGGGTATGCATTTATGTATGTATGTATGTATGATCATTTAGAAATTACAATTATATAACTGGAGAAAGTAAGGAAGAAGACATGAATATATAATCTTTTATCTACTTATTTAACTGCAGGAAGAAAACATGGGTATATGCAAGAACAAAAAAGGAAATTTTATTACAAGTGAAGATGTTTCCCAATTGAAATACACCAAGAAGGTATGTAACCAAGTAGATATTATCCACTTTGATATATATGCATGTTCCGCCTCAATTATTTTGTAATAAATAGATCCATCATGTAGATATTGTCTACTACTTTGGGATATGCATGCGCCATTCACCCATGTAATATTGAAAATGATATTCACCCTTACGATTCACCCATAATCCAAAATGCTTCTACTTAGTTAAGAAAGATAAAACTTATATATAAGTCTTGAACCTCAACGTGAGATATATATGACATGATTTTTTTTATGGGACTGATACATGCAGGTGGTGGAAGAAAACTATAAGAATGGCCAACATTGCGGGAATCACTTTTCGTTTGGTTATCAAGGAAGCCGAGCATAAAGGTACAAATTCACTTGTTACACATCATGGGTTGCGATCAATGTCGGATACAAAATGATATATGGTCTGTGACAAAATGAAAGCAAACTGTTTTTTTTTTTTTGTCCAAAAAATATTACTATCATATTATGCAGGTTATAAAATACCAAAGGACTGGAAAGTAATTGTGTGGAATCGATACCTGCACACAAATCCTGAAAACTTTAATGATCCCATGTGCTTTAATCCTGATAGATGGAATGTAAGCTCCCATGATCCTCTGATTAATATTATGATACTATTTAAGATAATTATTTGTTATATTTAACTAATGCTTGTAGTGTTAAATTAATCTATTAAACAGGAACCAGCAAGTCCAGGCACATACCAGGCTTTTGGTGGTGGTTCTAGAATCTGTGCAGGAAACATGCTTGCTCGATTACAAATTGCACTACTTCTTCACCATTTGTCAGTTGGATACAAGTAAAGAAAATTAACCTATTCATTTTATTTCAGAGTGCGTTTACTAATCGGGAATGATGCTAATGTGGGAAAGAGAATTTAATTCTTGATTTGTAATCATAGTACTTGTTTATTAAAAAACTGTTAAGAATCAAGTTTCGTGAACCACAAACACAAATTTGGAATTAAATTCTCTTTCCAATGGAACTTGATTTTTTTTCAATTTCATTCAGGTGACCATTGTTATGCGGCATTTTTGAAACCTTGAATCAATGCAAACACCTTTTTTTTTTTCATGGAATTTCAGGTGGGAACTAGTTAATCCAGATGCAGAGATTATTTATCTTCCACATCCCATGCCACTTGATGGGGTTGAAGTCAAGTTCAGCCAAATTTAGTATTTATTTACATATAGTAATTCTTATGTGGTTTTTTGTTTTTTTGTTTTTTTGTTTTTTTTAATTTTGTTTTTGAATAAACCTATGTGGTTCTTGTAAATGTATGATGTCCTTCAAATTATTGTAAAAATTAATTTAAGTGAGTTACCAAGTACTATATATCTTATTGTATATCGAATTTTACTCACCAATGTTTGGGAAGATAATTGGTTTGTATATGACTTGTGTTGAATGATAAAGATAGTTCAAAATAATACCCACCGTTAAGGGGTTTATTTTTATTTTTTTCTCTCGTCTTACAAGCAAGCGAAATAAGATCTAACATTAGAGAACCGTTATCCCGAACATAGTTACCATTTTCCTAAGTATAAATATGTTTGAATCTTATATTTTTCTTTTTTTGAAGCTTTTATTATTGGTAGGATTCGAATCGTTGAATTCTCTAAGCCTCAAGCTTACCATCTACTATCGATCTGAGCTACGCCCCTGGGAGCATTGTTTGAAACCTATACTTGATCGAGAAAAACTGTAACGATATATATTATTACATTTATTATAAGTAATTAAGTAAATACAAACATATCATTATATATAATGTTGAAAAGTATTTATTATTTTAGAATTGAAAGTTTTGGTTACAGCTGCCATGATACTTTTCCAAGAAATTAAATAAATGATGCAAAGTTCTGAGTTTCTTGTTCTGGCCCCTGTTTTTGCCTCTTGCTTGGGTCTGGCCTCTGTTTTTGCAGGGTTTGCTCTGTTTTGTTGTGCCTTGCTGGGTAGTTTTGCTTTGGGTGTTTTTTTGGGTCTGCTTGGGGTTGTAGTTGATTTTGTTTTGCTTGGTTTCGTTAGTTTTTTTAGGGGTTGGCTTGTAGGCCGTTGGCCTTTGCTTGGGCACCTGCCCGTTGTTTCGGTTTTCTAATAAAGATCATATCACTGTTCAAAAAAAAAAAACGAAGTTCTTTGTCAATAATCTAAATTTCTCAAGAACTTGTATTGAAACTATAAGTCCTTGTAACCTGTTGAAGTGACTTAAATATTTCTCTTGAATTATCCTTGCCTTCAATAAATTGGGTGATGTATTTGTAGTGTTCATAAATTATTATTGAAATACAGCAAGAAAAATATGCATTTTTGCAAATAGCAATTCTCTATGCCAAACTTTTCATTTTCTTATATTTTTCTCACCACTCTTCCACTCAACATCATATATATATATATATATATATATATATATTATCCCTGTATCTTGCCAAATGTGTTGAACAACATTACGAATTTCTGATCATCATCCAACAAATTAAGATCGAGCTCACTGATCTGTTGTTAATTTGAGTAGGTACGTGGATCATGATGATGTAGAAAAAGTTGTGCTCAAGATCTTTCCTGGTTGAGATCTTGGAATAGAATTGATAAAAGCAACACGCCTTATTTGCTTGTATGGTGCAATCTACAGCAAGAAGAATATATACATCACTTTAGTGCAAGAGTAGTCATGAATAAATTTGAGTTCGGAATACTTTGAATTTGATTTCCTTTATACTTTTATTCTTTTGGAAAACTTCGACGATACAAGTGAAATTTATTTAAAAGAAAGAAAACGGTAACACATTGTTAGAAATGAAGTGATGGATCCATTTCTTCACAGAATCAATTGATTTTTTTTTTTTTTTTTTTAACATCTTATATGTAACTCAAAAAATTGTTAAGTGGTACTGAGGAGCAACCTGTTTTGCAATGAATTCCATGACTTGAGAGTTAAGCCTGCAATCCGACATTGGCTCAATATGCACTCAACTCTGATGTTGTTTGGATTGTCAACTTTGTTTTGGATGATGTCAATAATATCTTTTAATTAAATATTGATAATTTAACTAAAGTAATTTCGGAATTCTAAAATATTTAAATTTGGGGTGTACATATAGTTTTATAGGGGTGTAGATATGGCCACTCTTTTCTTATTTGGGTCCAAATTTGATATAATTATATAAAGATTGAAAAAACAATAAATCTGAACCCTTTATTTATCAAAGTTCAAAGATGTGCACAATTAAAAAAGAAAAAAAAATGGACCCTTCTTGGGCCGTGGTGGGCACACCTAGTTGACCTGCCTCAGGGCCGGCACTGCTTGCACCCAAAATCAATTTTACATCGTGTATATATAATATATATATGATCCATATCTTGCCAAATGTGTTGAACAACACCATGCATTTCTGATCAGCATCCAACAAATTAAGATCGAGCTCCCTGATCTGTTGATTAAGTAGTGGATCATGATGATGTAGAAAAATTTGCAGATAGAGCACGATCGACCATTCTCTTCTTAAGATCTTTCCAGCATGAGATCTTGGAATAGAATTGATAAAAGCAAAACGCCTTATTTGCTTGTATGGTGCAACCTATAGCAAGAAGAAATATAGCATCAACTTTAACTTGTAAGAGTAGTCATGAATAAGATCGAGTTCGGAATCCGTTGAATTTGATTTCCTTTCAAAAAAATTTTTTTTTGCCAAACTTCGACCGTAATAGGGAAATTTATTCGAAAGAAAAGAAAACAGTGAAACCTAGTTAGTTAGGAGAGTCGATGTAATGAGCCTAGCTTACTCGATAAACTTAGATATCAAGGATGGATCAATTTCTTCGACAGAATCAATTGATTTTTTAAAAAAAAAATTTCGTTTTTTTCTTCTTTTAACATCTTATATATAACTCAAAAAAAAAAAAAATTGTTCAGTGGTAGTCAGGAGCAACCTGTTTTGCAATGAATTCTATGACTTGCGACTCAGTAATGTTGCTTTCGAGTTTTCTCACTACAAAGGCCATTGGAATCTGACCAACATCTTCATCAGGATATCTGCAGCTTGAATGAAAGCATAGTAAAGTTATTATGAATATATATTTGCAGATTGATGAGTTCAAAATAATGAGGCTACAAATTTACACGTACGGAATCACAGCAGCATCAGCTATTTCTGGAATAGAAAGAAGCAAATGTTCCAATTCAGCTGGAGGAACCTATACATGCAATGAGTTTACTTAAAATCCATATTTTTATAATGAAGAAACAAGTTAATTTGTTGGTAAATATTTATAAATAAATAAAATTTAATTAAATCACCTGAAATGCCTTGTATTTTATCAGTTCCTTTAGCCTACTAACAATGAAGAGTAAACCTTGAGAGTCAAAATAGCATAGATCACCAGTCTTCAACCAACCTTCTGAATCCAAAGCTTCAGCTGTCGCCTTATCATCTCCTACATAACCTACATTAACATGCACCATTATTAATTCTATGATCATCAAACAAGATGATTAGTAATTTTCCCAGTAAGAAAATTAAATGACAAAATAATTACTATAGTACTTTATCCAAGTAATATTGCTTCTTAAATTAACCACTCTTAGCAATGTGGTTGGACATTTCTCCTTCACTTATGATAGGGGTTGAGTCCCATATTTACCATTTAAATCGCAAACGGTTGATCTTGTCAGGTCCCAGAGACGTGGGTTTATATTTAATGAAAAAAAAAAAAAAAAAAACTTTTGGTATTGTATTCTTGTATATAGTTAATTTGTTAAGAGTAGAATATACCTTTCATGATATTTGGACCGCGCAACCAGAGTTCCCCTTCCTTGCCCGGAAACAATGCTTCACCTGTGATAGGATCAACAATCTTGGCTTCCATAAATTCAGCTAGTCGACCAACTGAATCCAGGCGAGTTACCTCTACCGGCTCTATCGTTGCTGCAGTCATTCCTCCTGTCTCTGTTAAACCATATCCCTAAGCAAAGATACAATATTTACCAAATCAAGGTTCGGATCAGATTATATATTGTAGAAATTGATAATCATTATAATCAAAATGTTTATTCAAGTGCGAGATCTAGTATGAGAATCCCACTTGTATTCATTCATGATTCCAATAGATACCGGTATCTTTTTTCAATAACACCGGTATCATTTGGAATCTCACACAAACAAAATATATGGAACTATGCTATTAACCTATATTTTTTCGTATGAGATCCCAATTTTATAACGGTACAAAGTGTGCACTCCTAACTTTACAGGGTCAAATTCTGCCCTTTATTAAACCTTTCTCTCTCTCTGTCTATATATATATATATATATTTTTATGTACGGCACGATTTTGCAGGATACCCGCATTATAAGAAAAATTGATTTGTGGTTAATTATTATATGAATTCAGCTGTTAGTAAACATTAACATTTCAAGTGTTCATAGTTATTTTGTCTATTAGTTAAATTAAAAGATTTTACCCTCAGGATTTGCACGGTGGGGAATTTTTCTCTGAACTTGACGGCAACATCCTCAGAAAGTGGAGCGCCACCGCACCCGAGAAACATCAGTGAGCTGAGATCGTACTTATTCGTCGAATCCGATTTCAACAATGCAACAATCTCTGACGGTGACACCGGCATATAATTTGCCTTATACTTGTCCACAGCTTCAAGTACTGTCTCAAGCTCAGTCGTCGGCAGCAAAACCAGAGTCTCCTCTCGCGAAATAGCCTTCATCATCGCTGTAAAACCAAACACACCAGCCAAAGCTCGCGTAGCTAACGACACTAATTGCTTTTCGTAATATTTATCAGGTCCGGTGGCGCTTGTCATCACTGCTATCAAATTCCCGTGAGTCAATTGCACGCCCTTGTTTGGACCAGAAGTTCCAGAGGAGTAAATGATAGATGCTACGTCAGACTGATTCACCACATCATCTCTATGATTTATAATGCTGTTGTCATCATCATACCGTGTTAACAAGGAGAGAAACTCCGGTGAGTCCATCAACACTGTACGACAATTCCATGTGGTGTTGATGATCAGCTTGTGAGAGGTTTCCGAAGTGGCAAAGACAATGACTGGTCTACTAAGGTTGAGTAGGTGAGTTATATCGGAGCTGGAATCGTCCGGGTTGGCTGGTGAGATGATGACACCTAGAGAGAGAAGAGAGAAGTAGATGATCGGGATCTGGAGGGAGTGAGGAGAGAGGATGAAAGCGACGTTCCCTTTGGAGAGAGAGTAGTGTTTTGAGAGAGAGATAGCGAGGGATTTGGTCTGGAGGAGTAAGTCGGAGTAGGTCAGGCGGTGGCCGGTGGCATCGTTGATCATGAATGTTGTTGGGTCTGAAACAGTAGTACTGATGGCGGTGGAGGAGGAGCGATAGCGGTGGAGGAGTGAGAAAACATATTCCGTGATAGAAAGAGGCTGAGATGGTGGCGGGAGATCAAGAATTGCTTGTCTTAGGCTGTGGTACGTTCTTGTTTGTGAACAAAAGCCGCTGTCAGGATCCATCGCACAGAAAAAATGGATCCTCACAGGCCGGCTATATATGGTTCTTGGTAATGTTTGCTTCTACCATTTATAGAATTTGGCCTCGACCAGACTTGTGGCTGATCGATTTGAATGAAAGATATACGGTGCCTCGAATGCGTGGAGAGACGACTTTCTCTCTATACACACTTGTTAAAGTTTTAGTGGGTGCATGTGTCATGTTCAGAGATAAGTGTTTGATTAATACTAAATTAGTTATGAAGGATCGGCACCAAAACAATGTTGTGGATGTAACGTTTCTTGTCATATATGGTTTCATAACCTTACAATTAGGGAATCATTTATAAATAGCTCTCATATTATTAGAAATTTTAAAACTAGATCACGTGGATATTTTAAAACTATCAAGGCCAGGAACATACCAGGCTTTTGCTTGCTCGATTACAAAATTGCACATACCAGGCTTCACCATTAATAAATCAAACTACTAAAGTAGGAAAAGAAATTAATTCTTGATTTGTGATCACAAACTTGATAAAAAATGTATGTTGTGAATCAAGTTAAGTTAACCCTATATACAAATTAGGAACTAAATTCTTTTTTTTTTTTTTTCTCCGATTCTCTTAAAACTTTGAATCCATTTAAACACTTTTTTTTCATTGAATTTCAGGTGGGAACTAATCAATACGGATGCAAAGATTACTTATTTTCCACAGTATATCCCCTGCCGGCCACTTGATGTGGTTATTGTAAATGTAAAAATTTAAGTGAGTTACCAACTATATATCTTATAGTTATGTAAGAAATCATAGTATGGAATTTCACTCAAACCAATGTTTGGGAAGATAATTGGTTTGTATATGACTCGTGTTGTCCCAAACATAACTATGTAATTAGATATGCTATTACATTTTATTCTAACACTTGTATCGATCATGCATATGATCCGTTGAACATGCAGCACATAAACGTACTTTTATTTTTTAATTTGCTCTCAAACAACGGATCTGTTTCCAAATGTTGAACAGATCCGTTGTTTGAGTAGCAGGTGGATCATGATGATGTAGAAAAATTCGCAGAGAGAGCTCGATCGACCAATTCTCTTCTCAAGATCTTTCCAGAATGAGTTTTCGGAATAGAATCGATAAAAGCAACACGCCTTATTTGCTTGTATCAACTTTAGTGCAAGAATATAAATTTCATTTTGAAATCCATTGAATTTGATTTTTTTTTTTTTTTTTTTTCCTTTTTTGGACAAATTCAACGATATTAAGGAAATTTACATAACGAGCCTTACTCGGAAAAAAAGAAATGATCGGCTCAAGAATTTAGGTAATTGATAACTTAAGTATTAATTAGAAATCAAGCGTACGTGTACATCTCAAAAATAAAATAAAAATTAGAAATCAAGAGATGGATCCATTTCTTCAATGGATTCAATTGAATTTTTTTTTAAAATTTTTTTTAAACATCTTATATATATATATATATATATATATATATATGGTGGTTCTCTAGTAAGGACGTCATGAAATTATAAGTTAAAGACGTTCAACCACACATTCATATTGGTGTGGATATTTGTTAATGTGGGGCTGTGGGTCCACTATGAATGCGTGGCTGTGGTTGGACATTCTGAAATTATAAAGTCATGACGATCCTAATTAGAAAAGTATTATATATATATATATATATATATATTTATATATTGGTAATAGGATGCAACCTGTTTTGCAGTGAATTCCATGACTTGAGCCTCAGTAATGTTGCTTCCGAGTTTTCTCACCACAAAGGCCATTGGAATCTGCCCAACATCTTCATCAGGATACCTGCTTCATCAATATCTTCATCATAATTTTATTCAAATTTATTATGAATAATATTGATAAACAGAGTCAACTATATATTTGCAGATTGATAAGCACTCCAAAAATAATGAGATAAAAATACGTACGGAATCACAGCAGCATCAACTATTTCAGGATTTGAAAGAAGCAAATGCTCCAATTCAGCTGGGGGAACCTATGCAAATTTATATATATCAAACTTTAATGAAGAACAAGTTATAATTTGTTGGTAAAGATTTTTTTTAAGAAAAAAAAAATTCAATTCACCTGATATGCCTTGTATTTTATCAGTTCCTTTAGCCTACCAACAATGAAGAGGAAACCTTGAGAGTCAAAATTGCAAAGATCACCGGTCTTCAACCAACCTTCTGAATCTATAGTTTCAGCGGTCGCCTTATCATCTCCTAGATAACCTGCATTATTAGCATGCACCATTATTCTATGATCATGAAACAAGATGATTAGTAATTGTTTGGTTTTTTCTAAACATTATTTTCTCCGGCATGACAAAATGATTTGTTTTTACCGTATAAATTATGGGGGATGATATGGTGAATGTATAAGAATGACAAATCAGTTGCCTCCATGCATTACCTTTCATGATAGTTGGACCACGCAACCAAAGCTCTCCTTTCTGGCCTGGAAACAATGCTTCACCGGTTATAGGATCAACAATCTTGGCTTCCATAAATTCGGATAGCCGACCAACCGAATCCAGCCGAGTTACCTCCACCGGCCCTTTCGTCGACGCAGCCGCTCCTCCTGTCTCTGTTAAACCGTATCCCTAAGATGAAGATACAGACAAATTTTTTATTCAGGTGTGGGATTCTGCATAATTTTGTTGTTGCTAGAAATCAAAATATATATATATATGAGAATTACTAGGTGTGGAATATAATCCGTAGGGTTTTTCGTGTGAAATCCCTACTCTATAGAGACAAGGTGAACCTCCAAAATTGTTACATAATTGGATTCCGCACCTGAAACTCTGTCTATGTGTCCGTTTGGGAGAGCTTATCTACTGGCTAAAAGAGCTTATTTAATTAAAAAAGCTCTTTTCAATTTTTTTTGTATCGTTTGGTTGTCACTCAGTAGAGCTTTTAAATGATTAAAAAAGTTGTTTTACGTCTACTTGGAGAAGCCCAAATTTAAAACTTTTCCAAGTAGATCTTTTGGAGTTTTTTTAATAGCACTAAAATCTCCAATATAACCCTATAATTTAATAGTTATTGGAGTATTTTCGTAATTCTCTCATTAAAAAAGCTCTTTTTAATTTGACAATCAAACAACTAACGACTTTCATTTAAAAGCTCTACCTCTAAAAGATCTACTTCTAAAAGATCTACTACAAAAAGATCTATTTGAGAAGCTCCCCCAAACGTACTCTATATCTATTGATTAGGTGGGTCCCAATTTTGCACCAAAACAAATCAGAATCCCACACGTTTTTGCAGGATAATCAAATTTATTTGTGATTATTCTATGAATTTTAATTTGTATAATTTTTAGTAGAGTTTTAACTTTTAAGAGTTCAAAGTTTCAATGCTAGCTAGCCATTTTGTCTATTAGTTCACTTAAAAGTTACAACTTCAGGATTTACGTACTCTCAGGATTTGCACGTTGGGGAATTTGTCTCTGAACTTTTCGGCAACCTCTTTAGAAAGCGGCGCACCACCACACCGGAGAAATATAAGCGAGCTGAGATCATACTTACTCGTAGAATCCGCTTTCAACAATGCTACAACATCTGACGCGAAACCGGCATATAATTTGCCTTATACTTGTCCACAGCTTCAAGTATTTCCTGAAGCTCAGATGTCTCCAACAAAACCAGAGTCTCCTCCTGCGAAACAGCTCTCATCATCACTGTTAAACCAAATGCAACGGCCAAAGATCGCGTAGCTAATGACACTTGTTTTGTTGGTCGCGGCCGACTATTATAAAGATCATGATGATCAGTTGGATCGTATGCTCGGGTGGTCGCAGTGGTCACTACTATCAAGTTCCTGTGAGTCAATTGCACACCCTTGTTCGGACCGGTTGTTCCGGACGAGTAAATGATTACAGCGACATCAGACTGATTCACTACATCATTTCCATGATTTATAACGTCGTACTTGTTGTCATCATATCGTGTTAACAAGGAGAGAAACTCCGGCGAGTCAATCAACACTGTGCGACAGTTGATCAGATTTGATGCCCCGTTTATCAGCTTGTGGGAGGATTGGGAAGTGGTGAAGACGATGACTGGTTTACTGATGTTGATTTGGCGAGTTATATCAGAGCTGGAATCGTCTGGGTTGGTCGGCGAGATGATGACACCGATAGAGAGAAGAGAAAAGTAGAGGATGGGGATTTGGAGGGAGTGTGGAGAGAGGATGAAAGCAACGTCCCCTTTGGAGAGTGACTAGTGTTTTTTGAGAGAGATAGCGAGAGAGGTGGTCTGGCGGAGCAAATCGGAGTAGGCTAGGCGGTGGCCAGTGGCAGCATTGATCATGAATGTTGAGTCTGAAATAGTACTGTTGGAGGAGGAGGAGGAGCGACGGGGGATGGAGAAAATATATTCGGTGATAGAGAGAGGCTGAGATGGTGGCGGGAGATCAAGAATTTGGGGTCTTAGGCTATGGTAAGTTCTTGTTTGTGAACAGAAGCCGCTGTATGGATCCATTAATAGAAATTCGAAACCGGAGTTTGGCTAGGTTGATTTGAATGAAAGATGTCCGGTGTTCTGATTGCTTAGCGAGAGACTTTCTTTATACACATGCATATGTTAGTGGGTTCATTATATATTTATATATACTATTGTCACCAGGGATGGAGCTAGGATTATATTCTAGGGGATGCACCATGAAATAATAGGTTAGATCGACATATATCTTAGAAGTTATGTTAAACAAAACATTAAATAAAAAATATTAGTGGTTTCATTATATAAACTATTGTCGCCTTGTCGGATAATCTTATCAAGATCATAAAATATTGTGAAAGCATATCACGTTGCATGTCATGGTTTCAAATTTTATAATTAGAGAAAACTATAATAATAGCTTTCATATTATCGGTAATCTATATACTAGCCCCTGTGGATATTTAAAAATTTGGACAGAAATAAATCACTTGTTAAAAAATAGTGTCTCAATTTATGCCTAACCAGATAAATTGGGCTATGTGTAAAAGTTTTTTTTTTTTTTTTTTTTTTTTTTTAAATAAATGTAAATGATAGTGACATGGCCCAATTTGGTTGTTTAGACACAAATTGGGACACCATTTGTTGACAGGTGATTTGAATCCTTAATGTTGTACACGAGAACATTAAAAAAAATCCTAATAAATGCAAAACAAAATTAAATAAAATGATTATTAATTTAATTAGTATGTTTTTTTTTTTAGATTCTTGTTTAATAAAGAGTAATATTATACAATCCAAATAATTTATCTAAATGATGTGGTAAATAAGTTATCATCGTTATACAAGTCAAAGGAAGTTGTGGCAAATGACACGGTAAAGATAAATCATTTGGTACATCATTTAAGTTGATTTTTGAGTTAGCTTGCACTAGTGTTTAAGTAATTATTATACACCTGAAAAAATATTGAGCAATATTCTTGTTCGTGATCAGATTTGTATAAGTTAATAGAATTTCGAAACCAGGGCCTCCCCTCGTATTATTGATAATTTAAAACAAAGTGTATGTGAATATTCATAAACTTAGAGAGATAAATCATAGTTAAGGTTAGAAGGAAAAAGAACCGATTGAAAATAGAGAGAAAAAACCACTGATTTTTTATAGAGTGAAACCCACAGAATATCCGAACGGAGAAGCATGGCTTTCGCTAACGAGAAGACAAAGAATCACGAGTGTTCTTCTCTGTCTAACTTGAAATGCTTTCTCTCTAGTTTTTACTGTTTAGGTGTATTGGTTGGTGAGGGATCGGTAGAGTTGCTAAAATGTATTTTTGTCACAAAAATAATTAAAAGAAAATTTTATAAAGGAGCTAGTTTTGAAATTACTAATAATTTGAGGAAAATTTATAAATTTAACCCAATAAAAAATCTGTAAAAGTCGTACTAATAAGTCACAACTCTCACGAGAACATTAAAAATAATGCTAATGAGAAAATATGCAAAATGGAATTAAATATTTAATATTCCACGGACAACATGTAGTATTGTAGTCCCATTTAAAAATTATTTTTAATTTGATAAATAAAGGTTTGATTTTGAATTAAAGATTTACAATTATATATTAGTAAAAAAAATTCCTAAAACATTACAAAGGACTGTCATTGAATTTTCGTTTATATTTATATATCATTTTATTTTTCAGAATTTTGATCTATCAATTACAATAAACAATTATACACATTTAAAAACGATTTATTAGATGTGATCAATTAAGGATCCGTACAAAAAATCACGAGGGATTTCACAATTCACAATTTTTAAACAAGCACAACTAGATAGACTAGCCATAAACAGAAACAATAATTAATGTTCAGGAATATCAGACATGGAAGAGCTGAAAAGCATTCCACTTATCTCACCATCAAAAGGTTCCACAATAATTTTCTTGAACTGGCCTGTACTTATGCAACAATATGTTACATATATGTCTCAGCTCAATCTGAAAATCAAATTCCAAACAAAACATTCTTGTCTGTGTACAAAAATCGTTGTTTGAATCCGTTAATAGAAATCTGAAACCGGATCCATGATCAAACAATGAATTGTGTCTATCACGAGGGGTTGATTTGAATGAAAGATGTAAGGTATCTCCAACGATGGGAGAGAGAGACTTTCTTTATACACATGTTAATGGGTGCTATTAAGAGGATCTACACTAAATATACCATTGTTGGGTAATCTGATCTAGATCAGAAAATTAATGTTGTGGATCACGTCACACGTTGCACGTCATGGTTTCAAAACCTAAAAATTAGGGAAAATTTATAAATATCCCTCATATTAATGATAATTTTAAAAAGAACGCATATAGATATTTAAGAATTTGGAGACAGAAAATCACGATTAACGTTAGAGATAGAAATCGCCGATTGAAAATAGAGAGAAAGCTATTGAAATCAAGAACAAATGTACATATCGGCTACACCACTGGGCTATAGGCTGGTCTAGCTTTAAAAAAAAAAAAAAAAAAAATCATATATATATAGTGGAATTGGTGAGAAATGTCACCTTTTTAAAGTGAGTTGGTGACTTTGTCAGTACTTTAATAAGTTAAGTTTAAAAGGCACCTATTATGGTGAACTACCAAAATTGCCCTCACTTAAATGATTTATGTTATTCCCTTTCTTTGTACTTTTCTCTGTCCTCCACACTCGAGAAAAAAAACTGACAGTAGCTCTCTCTCTCTCTCTGGAATTTCTTCTTCGTGTTAGCTCTCTCTCTCTCTCTCTCTGTGTGGAATTTCTTCCTCAAGTTATAAAGAACTGACGTGACGTGGTTCAGTAAAATAAGGTAAAATTTCTTAAACTTTCTTGTTTTAATTTGTTAACATTTTCATTTGTTCCTTTTCACATGTTTTCCGAGTATTTTTTGAGTATTTTTTAAGCCGTAAGCCATTTTTAGATCTCTGAGAGTTTTCCATAGATCTGTTCCCAAGCCTTTTCATGTTTGATGTGTGCCTTACCCGTGACTTTTGATTCCTTACCCGTGACTTTTCATGCCTTACCCGTGACTTTTGTTGCCTTACCCCGTGACTTTTCATGCCTTACTCGTGACTTTTGTTGCCTTACCCGTGACTTTTGATGTGTTTTCTTTTATTAATGGTTTGTGATTATTAATTTGACAGCCTCATGAATCGGATTAGAATAGTAATATCTTACAACGGTCGATGGGAACAGTTACCTGACGGAAGTCAGAGGTTTGTTGGATCCGATAACCGGGGAATGTATGTGTCAAAAAATATGACTTACGAAGAATTGGTGGCTATCGTACATACTATTGTGAACTATGATATAAACAAATACAATGTTGATTTGTCATCAATATCAATAGTTCCTGGCAGTACGTGTCGCATATTTATAAGGAATGACGACGATGTTCAGTTTATGCTAGGGGAAGATCGAGTGATCCCTTAAGTATGTGTCAGTCTAACTGAGCGAATAACTGGCGATATGGTAGGGAATGATATTCGTTCTCCTGAAAATGCCCAACAATTAGGATCCTTTAGCGGTAGCAACCAAGTGTTCACCCAAAGGAGTGGCAGCGAAGGTGGGGGAAACATGTGTGGTGTCCCACAGGTTGCAGTCAACCATGCAAATGCAATTGAACCTCAATTTGGTGATGTGTTTGGTTGTCGAATTGAGCAGTACGATGCGCCGAACAATGAGGTGGATAATGAGGCAAATAATGAACAGGTTGATGATCTGCAAAATGTGGATGAAGAGCCTGCACAAATGCAAACACGTGGTAGACGTGTATAAGGAGTTAGTGGCACTGCACCAGATATGCCAGGGACGTCCGAGGTCCGTTATAATGTGACAACATCTGATTCTGTTAATGCTACAACTTGAGTTATTCCGGGAGCAGATTCATACTCGTTTAGTACTGGTAGAAGCAGCACCTTGGTAGCGCCAAAATCGATAACCATGATTTATAAAGGTCAATTTTTTCCGATTAAAAAGGATTTGAAGAGGCTAGTTGGCGATTTTACGATGCGGCAGAACTTTGAATGGAAGGTGAAAAGGTCCAATAAGATAACTTTACATCTGGTTTGCATCGTTGATGACTGTTCGTGGAAATTAAGAGCGGTGAGGAGAGATGAAGGGACTTACTTTCAAGTCAGAAGTTTTGTCAATGAACACAGTTGTCCCTTGGAGGAGGTTCACCGTCGCCACAGACAAGCTAGTGCAGTCACAATCGGAGAACTCATTGCACCTAGACTTCAACAACATGATGGTCGTCTCATGCGTCCGAAGGACATAATCACCGATATGAAAATAATGTATGGCATCCAAATCATGTACAGTAAGGCACATGATGCCCTGCAATACGCATTGTCATTGACCTATGGAACGCATGAAGAAAGTTTCCAAATGCTGCCATCTTTTGCATACGTTCTGGAACAGCAAAATCCTGGTACAATTACAGACTTACAGTGCGCAGACGATGGTAAATTCCTCTACTTTTTCATGTCATTAGGGTCCTCAATTAGGGGTTTTCGGAGGTGTATGTGTCCTGTGATTGCAGTTGATGGTACCCATTTGAAGGGAAGATTCGGTGGTACAATGTTTGTGGCAACTGCACAAGATGGAAATGAACATGTGTATCCAATTGCTTTTGGGTACGGTGACTCAGAAAACAACCTTTCATGGGAGTGGTTTTTGGAATGCTTGAGAGGTGCCCTTGGTCATATAGATGATCTGGTTTTCATTTCCGATCGTCATGCAAGCATTGAAGCAGGGATTTCTAAAGTGTTCCCTTATGCAACCCATACCATATGTTGCTGGTATTTTGGTGAAAATATGAAGAAGCGATTCCACAGAAAGGATGTTGCCGACATAATGGATAATGTTGCTAGGTCGTACAGGCAAATCCAGTATGATCGCCACTTCGTTTATCGCTATGAGGAGGGGTGTGCTGTCTAGAGGAACTCTCTCTCCGTGTATCGCTCTGAGAAGGGGTGCGCTGTCTGGAGGAACTCTCCCCCCATGTATCGCTCTGAGGATAGCTGCGGTGTAAGGATACACCCTCCGTGTATCGCTCTGAGGAATGGGAGGGCTACGCCAGGTTCACTTCAGGGGTCGCACTGCACTGGGGTCGACGACCGGAGGTAGGGTGCTCTGTAAGGACAGACTCTGTCCCAGTGGTAGCTCTGATCCACCAGGTGCCACCCATGCAACCAGTGCTGTCTCTGTACCGGTAGTGCTGTCAGGTAAAATCGGAGGTGGTACTTGTGCTGCCTCTGCTATCTCTGTACCTCCTCTTGTTCTGTCGCACATTGACCCCACTGATCGGATACTGTGTCCATAGACTGACCCTCCGTAGTTGGTGGCTGCCCATGTCTGCTCCCTGGCTCTGTCCTATCTTGACTAGTACCTGTCCTGCCTTCGGGACTAAAGTCTCCGTGATGGTCATCGAATGGTGAGTTATCGAATGGTGGACCATCCATACGGGACTGCGGCGGCGTACCTTATAGCGCCCAGATCATATCCAACAACTCTCCATGCTACCTATCTCGCGTCTCATCACTTTTTTTGATAGCAGCCATCACATCATCCCGTACAGATCGAACTTCAGCCATCACTTCATCGATTTTACGGTCCCAACCCTGAAAGGATTTCGAACTCTGTTAGAACTTAAACTGTTCAGTCGAGTGAAATTAAATAATGGGGTTTTAATTTTTTTACGTACCTCTGGATCACCTCCACGTGGATCACCTCCAGGTCGAGGTTGTCGAGGCTGTCTAGGCAATGTGGATGGTACTAGGCTATGCGTTTGGAGACTCTCAGTGCGAGCCTCTAGGTCTACGTCGCCTCTAGGTCTAGGTCTATGCTGTCTGGGAAACGTGAATCGTACCCGCCTACGCCTATTACCACCCTCAAGTTCTGAACCATCCATATCAGTACGTTCAGAATACGAACCCTCCATATCATCGCGTTTGGAAAACATAGCCTCAGTATCAATGGGTCTAGAAAACAGACCCTCCATATCATTGGGTCCTGCAGTCCTATGTCGTTTCGGATCCGGGAGGTGACCAGGTATATCAGGGGCATCGGAATCATACAGATTGGCTCTTAGGTCTATGCCTTCGAAGTACCGTTGAGTCCTCTCCGTAGCCGTCGGCACCAATTCAGGCCATGCGCACATCTGAAATCGAAGTTAAATAGTTGTCATTGTATATATACTAATAACTATCAACATTAACAACATCAGCACTTACCCTTTTTGTAAAAACACCATCCAGCTTTTTCGCCCAAGGTTGCTGACTCAATTCCCATTTCAGAATACGTGGGGGGGGGGGGGGGGGGGGGGGGGGGGGGTGGGGGTGTTAGCTCGATTACCCGGCGAATCCCATATTTAGTATTGCCAAGCTTCGGGATAACCTCAAAGGGCAAATACCTGCGTAATAGAAAAGTACGATACGACGTAAATTCAACAGTCATATAAAATAAACTACAATTAAAGTATGGATTCAAATTCGAAATTCTCACCAATAGTGCATGCGGTAGACCGTATATGTTGTACATCAACTTGAGGTTCTGTACGTCAAGGTACTCACCCTCTTCTTGCAGTTTTTCTGCCAACCGCCGTCGTGGACCATCAAACGCCCGCTTGAAACCATAAATAGACCACCTATACACGTGTGTGCCCCACGGGAACGCATCAAAAGCGTCCAGGTCCTCAACTAGGCGAAACTGCCATACTGGAACTTTATCTCTCCTGTCGAACCCCATAAGTATCCGGTTCAGCATAAACAATAAGACAAGCTTCACCGCATCGTACTGCTATTCAAAAATACCAATCCGCAGCACCGCTCTCAACTTTTCAATCTCGACTTCTTCTTGACCCCGAAAGTACCGCTCGTGTATGCCATTCTCTACCACTTCATACCTCGTCGTGTCGGGATCGACTCCAAACTTCAAACCGGTGATTAGACAGAACTCAACCTTCGAGAACCGAACAATATGCTTACCTAACAAAAATCTCATCTCATCAGCCGGCCCATCATGACGCAACTCGCGCAAAAGTAACCGATGGACAATCCCACCCAAAAAATGATTCTCACGATGCATTTGAAAGAAATGACCAAAACACGACTCAGTATACCGACGTATGTCTTTGATCTTCAGATCTTTAGGTACACTACTAAGTGCGGTGTCAACATATTCCAGGTCATCGAAATGGTCATGGCGATTAATTTTTCCCTTGAACCAATCTGCCTCTAGAGTTTTCAAAAAATCCTTTGGGTCATTTCTCATCTGCATATTCACAGAAAAAAAGCATATAAGTTCATGAAAAGGCTCCAACAACAAGATTGGACCACTGAATTAAAAGTCATGGGAAGTGTATTAAAAGTCACGGGACACTATACAAAAGTCACGGGAAATGCATTAATAGTCACGGGACACTTATGAAAAGTCACAGGACACTATACAAAAGTCACGGGACACTATACAACAGTCACGAGACACTTATCAAAACTCAAAAGTCACGGGACACTTATCAAAACTCAAAAGTCACGGGACACTATACAAAAGTCACGGGACACTTATCAAAAGTCACGGGACACTATACTGCTATCACGTGATAGTGTGACACTTATCAAAAGCCAAAAGTCACGGGACACAAAACAAAAGTCACGACACACTATACAAAAGTCACGACACATTATATAAAAGTCACGGAACACTGTACAAAAGTCACGACACACTATACAAAAGTCACGGAGAACCCAGAAATTCATCGTCCTCAAAACAACTCTTTTCTAAAACTAAAACCCTAACCTAACCTCATCGTACAAACATAATCAACCACAATCACAAATCCAACCTAATCTACATCATGAGTATGGCATCAAACATCAAAACACATGAAATTATCAACATGAAAAACGCGTCAGAAAGAAGAACTTACTCGTGTCTTTTGAGATCGCCAGTGACTTCTCGTCGATGCCATTTCTGTTGTGTTTACTGTAGCGCCGTCGCCGGTGGTTCACCGCCCACTTTCCATCAACTTTAGGGCTGTTGGACCGTCGGTTCTGCTCACCCATTGCTTTTTCTCTCACCGGTCTGCTCACACGTGACTTTTTCTCTCACCGTTTGAAAATTACACAAACAGACAAATGAGGGCATTTTTGTCTGGTCACTCAAATAGGTGCCTTTTAAACTTAGATTAGTAAAGTGGTGACAGTTACCAAAAAACTGCCCCAAATAGTGACATTTAATTTTTGAACCCTATATATATATATATATATATATATATATTGATTTAATAAAATATTTTTCTTGGATGTTCTATTTTATGTCTATTTGAATTTCAACGTTAAATTACATAATTATAAATAATTATAATTTATTAATTTTGTATGGTGCAGATAATTCATAAAATGATATTTAATATTATTTACAATCTTAATTATTTATTGTCAAAATTCTGTAAAAATATAAACATTTGATTGGTTTTGGTTGAAGAAAATCTCTTATTATTATAGAATCAAAAGAAAAATGATAATAAATAATATTTTTAAAAAATTAATAATTCATTTAAAAGCTTTGCAAATTCATAATTGTTATTGTTACATTCTATATTTCTTAAGTTAGTTTCATTGTACTTAGTTCTATCATTATACGTAATGCAGTATTATATCACATGAGTGAATAGGGGTATACATTTTCTTTTTCTTTTTTCTAACAAAATTCTATAAAAATGTAAAGATTTACTTAAAAGGTTTTAAGTTGAGAAGTAATAAAAATAATATTTGACAAGATGGGGTTAATCCGGTGATATACCTTTTATATAGCTACACATACAACAAGAAGTTGTGGGTTTGAGTCCGCCTCTCTCCCCAAACTCTGAAAAAAAAAATTTAATGATTATCCTGGTCTAAATATATTCCTGGCTATGTCACTGATTAAAATCCTATAGAGAGAAACCCACTGAATATTCGAATAGAGAAGCAGGGCTTTCACTAACAAGAAGACAGAATCATAAGTGTTTTTGTCTCTCTAACTTGAGAATAATTTGTCTCTCTAGTTTTTACTGTTTAGGCTTATTGGAGGGTGTAGGAGTTACTAATTAAAGGTATATTGGCACAAAAATAATTAAAAGAAAAAATTTCCAGAGGGACTAGTTTAGAAATTACTAATATTTTGAGAACAATTTATAAATTTAGCCTAATAAAAAATCAGTTAAAGTCGTACTAATATGTCACAATTCTCACGAGAAAATGAAAACCCCAACGAAAAAGTACGCAAAATGGAATTAAATACTCCACGGACAACATGTAGTCCTATTAAAAAATTATTTTTAATTTGATAAATAATAAATGTGATTTTGAATTTAAGATTTACAATTATATATTAGTATATATATATAACTTTAGTTAAAGTATTTAAATCCAGTGGCCCACATACAAAGAACTGATATAACTTTTGTTAGTTCGAACTGATAATAGAAAGATTATATATATATATATATATATATATATATATATAACACGTTACAAAGGACTGTCAACGTTTTTTTTTTTTTTAAAAATTAATAAAAAGTTTTGGATTTTTAGTTAAAAAGGACTGTCGACGATTTTTTTATTTTTTTTAATAAAATAAAGTTAAGTCTATCTATATGTATCCAGCTGTTGACAAGTTTTATTTATTATTAGTTACTGCAAAATATAAACAAATAAATAGTCATTACCCTCACTGATTAAACATTATCTAAAAAAAACAATGATTAAACAAGCACAACTAGATAAACTAGCCATAACACATTACCTTTTAGTAGAGATGGTAGTGCACCTTCCTTCCACAACTGGTGGTCAGGAGTTCGAGTCCCTCCATACGTATTTTATAAGCATGTATGTGAAGTTTTCTCCCAATTGGTGGGAGTAGACGAGTAGTTATCCGAATCATACATATATTGCCTGATCTTAGCAAGTTATGATAGTCCAATTATAATAGTTGTAAATATAATATATAAAAAATAAAATAAAATAGACTAGCCATAAACGGAAACAATAATTATTTAGGAATATCAGACAAAGCTGAAAAGCGATCCAATTATTTTACCTTCAAAAGGTCCCACAAATTTCTTCAAGTGGGTACTTGATAGTGCCTATTTCTACACGATGTGTAGCCCCTTACTTACATATTTTATGCTCATTTCTGGGTAAAACCGAGTATTTAAATAAGTGTTTCGGGTTATTTTCTATCCTAGAGACTAAAGTGCAGAAATGTAAAAATATTGGGGCAAAAGTGTAATTTTTCAAAGATGAATCTGGCTCCCTTGTTTTGGCTGTTTGTGGCTGCCGTTTAGGGTGCCAAATTCTTGTAGAGCTTCATATTTTGCAATTCGGAGCCCTAAGGCGCCGAATTCAGGGCAGAATTTTGACAAATCTTCTTGCAGAACACTCAACTTTTGGGGGCTATATCTCTCTCCTCAAATCAAACTAGTTTTCTTGCTACCTAGTTTTGGAAAGCCCCAGATGTCTTCTTTCCAATGGTCTTTACAAAAGCCCCAGATTGTCCTGGTTCAACTGGCATAGGTGGTGTGTTGAGGAATTCGTGTGGTAAAGTTTTGTGTCTCTTTTCGTGTCATGTGGGAATTCAGAGGTCCAATTCAGCTGAGATTATGGCTATTTTGAAAGCTTGTAGGCTATGCGAGTCAAGAAGGGAACTTTCAGGCAAGGAGATTGTGGTGGTGAGTGATTCTAAGGTTGCGGTTTCGTGGGTGCATGGTGAGGGGGTTGGCAACTTCGATAATTTTGAGGTCATTTACAACATCAGAGAGTGCTTGAAAGCTATGCCTATGGTTTATGTTGTTTTTAGCTCTAGAGCTACCAATTCCTTTACGGATAGTTTAGCAAAAAGGGGTTCTGCGGCTGAATTGGACTTGGAAGTTTGGAGCATTGATGGTTGATTCTTTCAGTTTTTGTTTCGGTTTTTGCTTTTCTTTGCTTTTTTCTGTCGTTTGCGGTGTTCTTGTTTCTTGCGGTCGGTTGTCCTGTGTTTTTCTTCCGGTTTCATTTCTTGTGCGGGGTTTTTTGGGCTGTGCACGCATCCTGTGCTGTTTGTAGTTGGGTGGCCTCTGTTTCTGTGTGACTTTTGTTGTTCTGGCTTTTGTGTGCTGCTTCTTATGGCAGTCTTTTTAATAATATTCGACTTTTTCAAAAAAAAAAAAAAAAAAAAAAAAAAAACTATTTCAATATGCATTATGTCAAAAAGTTACTCACAATCTAATTTATTTCTGATTTAATTTGATCACTTGCAAGTTAAAACAGTCTGTTCAATGTAATTTAATATTAATTATCACTTCATATTCCAAAATAGTATTGTTTCAAATAGATACTAAATCACTTGCACTGAAGTAATTAGATGTCCATAAATTAAACCGACCCCCTCACACCAAGCTTCAAGAGGTTAAAGGGATCCGGCTTATTTTGTATCTCTACACAGATATACAGGTAGTAACACGAAATCTCAAATTATATATAGGATTATGTTAACGTTTGTCCTAATCAATGACATGTTAAACGATTATGTAATGTTACTAGCTAGCTATATAACACTCGTTACATATTATCGTAGTTTTTTTTTCTTAAATTTGGGAGTTAATAAATTTTTATTTTTACACCGTTCAACGTTACATAGTCGCTTAATGTGTACTCTAAGCTAACGTTAACATGACCAATATATATACATATATATATATAATTCATTATGCAAACAAATTTGTCCATCGCAAAAGCTCTTTTCTGATTAATCCCGCTTTGCCAATATAAATAAATAAATAAATAAAAGAAAAAGTATCATCACTAGAAAAAAGATGTTTTATGACGGCTAAAAACCGTCATAAACGTTATTTCATGATGGTTTTAAACTGTTAAGGAATCCAGCGTCAAGAATGGTTTCTTGATGGTTTTATTTATGACGGTTTTTTTGGTCATAAAATCTTGACGGTTTTTAACCGTCATAAACAGTTGACACGCAATAACCATCGTAAATTAAAACCGTTAAGAAATCATTCTTGACATTGGATTCGTTGATGGTTTTAAGCCATCAAGAATGTGTTTATGACGGTTTTTAACCATCATTAAATTATCTTATTTTTCAAAAATAATAATAATAATAATAATTTCATTTCAGTAATTTCATTTATTCTTATAGCTTATAAAAATATTATCTTATAAATGAAATCCTTTATTATTAAAAGAATTTGAATTCTAATATTGCAAGCAAATGAAAGTTCTGTATTACAAAAATAAAAATTTATAATACAAACAAAAATTATCAAATTTGCAATCTTGTTAAAAAAAAAAAAAAAAATTCCCATTACATGTAAGAATACAAATATTCCTAAACAACCTAATCTTCTACTAATATTGATGAGATAGATGACTAGACATGCTCAGCTCTTTCCAAGCATACTTCATCCAGATTCCAGAGAGTGTGCCTCGTACATTTCACCTAGATATTAAAATTGACAATATAGTCAAGCAATATAGTTAAATGATAGTATAAAACAACTGATATTATATAGATGAAATGTAAGTTATAAGTTTATTTAAAACCCAAATAATTATCCAA
The DNA here is from genome assembly GCA_030490815.1 of Acer saccharum. Lineage (NCBI taxonomy): Eukaryota > Viridiplantae > Streptophyta > Magnoliopsida > Sapindales > Sapindaceae > Acer > Acer saccharum. Next base: position 5,032,905 of record CM059866.1, read on the forward strand.
TCAGGTTGACATATAGGTATTATCCAATCCACCATTTAGAGATAATGTGAAGATTGTAGAAGGGCTACAAAAAATTTAAGTAACAAATTTAGATAAGACAAATAACTCATTTATTTAATTATCCTAAATAGTTTTGCATATGTTTAACTGCTGCACCCTCTATAATCCTACATGAGAATTGCTTCTATTAAATAGTTGGGTTTTACTTGACATTGACTGATTGACCAAGTCAAGGCTTCACAGTCTCCTGATAAACATCTGGTGAGTACACCAATTACTTTATGCAAGCTACCATCAGCCCACCAATGCAAACAATGTCTTAGCAAACTACTAAACTACTGATGCCTTCCAAATATTGACATCTATTTAGATTAATAGAATACCTGAGAACGAGAAGTAAAACAGATAAAATAACTCTAACTCACAATACACAAAAACAAATTATCGTCACACAGAGCATCATCAATCATAAGAATGGGTGACCTCAGTATTATGTCAACAACTAATAAAAGTGAGGCTACTAAAATCGGTTGTCTGGAAAAAGAGAGGGAGCAAGTGTAGCAATGATGTTGGTAAGAAGTGTATTAGTGAAAGTTTGGGTTGTAGTAAGAGCATTAGGGTCTTTGGTTCTCAAGATGGGTCAAGCGGGGGAGTTGCGGTTTCGGGTGATCAAGTTGTTTTTATTAATTTTGATAAGGACAAAGGTGTGTTAGATTCCGGTTTAAGTTCCGTGGGGAGTGGTCCAGCTATTGATCTTTTTGTTGATTTAGGGGACTTGGAACCTTTTTTTCGGAATGGGAAGGCGGGGGTTAGTATAAGAAAAATTGATTTGTGGTTAATTATTATATGAATTCAGCTGTTAGTAAACATTAACATTTCAAGTGTTCACAGTTATTTTGTCTATTAGTTAAATTGAAAGATTTTACCCTCAGGATTTGCACGGTGGGGAATTTGTCTCTGAACTTGACGGCAACATCCTCAGAAGGCGGAGCGCCACCACACCCGAGAAACATCAGCGAGCTGAGATCGTACTTATTCGTCGAATCCGATTTCAACAATGCAACAATCTCTGACGGTGACACCGGCATATAATTTGCCTTATACTTATCCACAGCTTCAAGTACTGCCTCAAGCTCAGTCGTCGGCAGCAAAACCAGAGTCTCCTCTCGCGAAATAGCCTTCATCATCGCTGTAAAACCAAACACACCAGCCAAAGCTCGTGTAGCTAACGACACTAATTGCTTTTCGTAATATTTATCAGGTCCGGTGGTGCTAATCATCACTGCTATCAAATTCCCGTGAGTCAATTGCACGCCCTTGTTTGGACCGGAAGTTCCAGAGGAGTAAATGATAGCTGCTACGTCAGACTGATTTACCACATCATCTCTATGATTTATAATGCTGTTGTCATCAATCATACCGTGTTAACAAGGAGAGAAACTCTGGCGAGTCCATCAACACTGTACGACAATTCCATGTGGGGTTGATGATCAGCTTGTGAGAGGTTTCCGAAGTGGCAAAGACAATGACTGGTCTACAAAGGTTGAGTAGGTGAGTTATATCGGAGCGGGAATCATCCGGGTTGGCTGGTGAGATGATGACACCTAGAGATAGAAGAGAGAAGTAGATGATCGGGATCTGGAGGGAGTGAGGAGAGAGGATGAAAGCGACGTCCCCTTTGGAAAGAGTAGTGTTTTGAGAGAGAGATAGCGAGGGAGTTGGTCTGGAGGAGTAAGTCGGAGTAGGTCAGGCGGTGGCCGGTGGCATCGTTGATCATGAATGTTGTTGGGTCTGAAGCAGTAGTACTGATGACGGTGGAGGAGGAGCGGTAGCGGTGGAGGAGTGAGAAAACATGTTCCGTGATAGAAAGAGGCTGAGATGGTGGCGGGAGATCATGAATTGTTGGTCTTAGGCTGTGGTACGTTCTTGTTTGTGAACAAAAACCGCTGTCAGGATCCATCGCACAGAAAAAATGGATCCTCACAGGCCGGCTATATTTGGTTCTTGGTAATGTTTGCTTCTGCCATTTATAGAATTTCAAAACTAGAGCCTCGACCAGACCTGTGGCTGATCGATTTGAATGAAAGATATACGGTGCCTCGAATGTGTGGAGAGACGACTTTCTATCTATACACACTTGTTAAAGTTTTAGTGGGTGCATGTGTCATGTTCAGAGATAAGTGTTTGATTAATACTAAATTAGTTATGGAGGATCGGCACCAAAAAAATGTTGTGGATGTAAGGTTTCATAACCTTATAATTAGGGAAACATTTATAAAACATTCATAACCAAAATATTGACCATTACACAGTCAAATTTTTTTTTTTTTTTTCTCTCTTATATAAGTACCCTTGTCCCGAACATAACTATGTTGGGATCCTAAACTTGAGAAAAATTATTACATTTTATTCTAAGTAATTAAGCAATGACAATAAACATAACACTAGTGTCGATCATGCATATGATCATGACATACCAAATCCCGAAAACATGCAGCACATAACCATACTTTTTTTTTTTTGAATGGCACAATTTATTCATCGGCAACAAAGGCTGGCAAAAGGGACAGAAAACACACAACACACAGCACCAAACAGCACCACGAGCAACCCAGACAACAAAGACTAAACAAGAAGAAAACATTTTTTGCTCTCATATGTTATACGATCCATATATATATATATATTTCCAAATGTTGAACAGATCCGTTGTTTGAGTAGGTGGATCATGATGAGGTAGAAAAATTCGCAGAGAGAGCTCGATCGACCAATTCTCTTCTCAAGATCTTTCCGGAATGAGATTTCGGAATAGAATTGATAAAAGAAACACGCCTTACTTGCTTGTATGGTGAAACCTATATATAGCAAGAAGAAATACATCAACTTTAGTGCAAGAATAAATTTCTTTTTTTTTTTTTTTTTTTGCTTTTTTGGAAAAATTCAACGATATTAGGGAAATTTACATAAGGAGCCTTACTCGAAAAAAGAAATGACCGACTCAAGAACTTAAGTACTAATTAGAAATCAAGCGTACGTGTATATCTCAAAAATAAAAATTAGAAATCAAGAGATGGATCCATTTCTTCAACGGATTCAATTGATTTTTTTCTAATTTTTTTTTTTTTTTTTGACATCTTTTATATATTTATAAATCCAAAACATTATTAAGTGGTAATCGGATGCAACCTGTTTTGCAGTGAATTCCATGACTTGAGCCTCAGTAATGTTGCTTCCGAGTTTTCTCACCACAAAGGCCATTGGAATCTGCCCAACATCTTCATCAGGATACCTGCTTAATCAATATCTTCATCATAATTTTATTCAAATTTATTATCAATAATATTGATAAACAGAGTCAAGTATATATTTGCAGATTGATAAGCACTCCAAAAATAATGAGATTAAAAATACATACGGAATCACAGCAGCATCAACTATTTCAGGATTTGAAAGAAGCAAATGTTCCAATTCAGCTGGGGGAACCTATGGCAAATGTATGTATGTATATATATCAAATTTTAATGAAGAACAAGTTATAATTTCTTGGTAAAGATTTAAAAAAAAAAAAAAAAAAAATTCAATTCACCTGAAATGCCTTGTATTTTATCAGTTCCTTAAGCCTACCAACAATGAAGAGAAAACCTTGAGAGTCAAAATAGCAAAGATCACCGGTCTTCAACCAACCTTCTGAATCTAAAGTTTCAGCGGTCGCCTTATCATCTCCTAGATAACCTGCATTATTAGCATGCACCGTTATTCTATGATCATGAAACAAGATGATTAGTAATTGTTCGTGAAGATAAATTCAATAAATAAACAATAGATAAATTCACCATCGGAATCCAAATTGTTCAGCGGAAGCAGATCAAACACGGGTTGTATCACCGGTTAGAGGATGATCATGATAACGGAAAATCCCCTCTAATCAAATCATGATGCAAGTACCCACACAATGATTGAAGTGGGAGAAAATTCTTCTTGATTTTCTCCACATCTGCTTGTGTCTATGTAAACACAAGCACACATAGTGCTTCACATGCACACATGTCTCCAGTGTTATAGTAGGCGCTAGGCGCTAGTTAGGCGGAGACCTACCTTCTAGCACCTAGACGATTAGTCGGCAATTAATCGGACGATTAATTGGCCGGCGAATTTAAGCCTATTTTTTTATTTTCCTGTATAAGAATTCAGTCTCAAACAAATTTCAATTATCAAATCCAAACAAAACTCTTTCCAGGTATTTATAAAGTTGGTCAATTAGGGGTATAAGTGTAATTATTGAAGGAAGATTGAAGTTATTGTGATTTTATAAGAGATCAGGGGGCGTTTCGTAATTTGCAACTCAAATCAGAGAAGAAAGCACATAAGTGAAACGGCGTCGTTTCATTAAAAGGGGGCAACAAGCCAGGCCCAACACATGAGCCCAAATATTTGCCCAATCTATCCCCTGCGTACACCCCAGACAGTTACTAAACGCACCCCACCTTCTCCACTTCATCTTCAACCTTACACTTGCCTCCATTGCCGACGAACCCCAAGCTGTTCCAGTCGCCAGAAACGCGATCCCGAGCCTTATTCCAACTGATTTCCGGTGCAAAAGAACAGCGCCTAGCTCGATTACTCGGCCACGTGCCCGATTACTCGGAGGCCGCCTAATTGGTCCGATTTGCAATTTTCAAGGCGTTTTCCAACCGCCTAACTGTATAGCTCCGACTAATCGGCCTAGGCGGCCGCGTTTTCGAACACTGCATGTCTCTGTGTTGCACACCATATGCCAGACAACCCCAACTCTCTACTGATCAATTCACGTTGATCTTGTTAGTAAACTGTTTAAAACACTTTTCTTATGCTAACTGCTAGGGATGAGCATTTATCCCCGGGGCCCCAAATCCCCGCATCCCCATCCCCATTTGGGGGAGAAATTTGGGGGGGGGGGGGGGGGGGGGGGGGGTGATATATGGGGATGATTTTGATCCCCAAACTCAAAATGGGGATGGGGATGGGGGGACCCCTCCCCATCCCCATTTCCCCATTTTCTCCACAAATATATGGGGATGGGGATGGGGATGGGGGGAGGTGCCCCCATCCCTTTTCCCTAATTTCCCCAAATATTTTATAATATATATATATATATATATATATATATAATTATTAATATTTTTATTCTTCTATTTTACTTAATATATATACATCTTTCAAAGCTGTTGGTGTTATATTTCAAATGCTTTAAAGTTGTTGAATCCATTCAATTTAAGGACTTTTGTTTAATTAGTGTTATGACTTCTAAAGTTGAACTTATAAATTATTATGATGAAAGAATAAAATTAGCTTTCATTTGAATTTGTAATGGATATTATTTTGTAATTTAATTTATGATGGATTTTGTGTTTTTACTTTTTATAGTATGTAAATTTTATTTAAACAGGTGAAATGGGGAAATAGGAAAAAAAAAAAAAGAAAAGGGAAAAACAGGAAAAACGGGAAAAACGAGGAGATGGGGGGGGGGGGGGGGGGGGGGGCGGTGGGGTTGGGTGGTGGTTTGGAAGGTTTTGAAAGTGGGGATGGGAATGGGGGGACTTATATCCATCCCCATTCCCCAAACGCTCATCCCTACTAACTACTCATGCAGTTATAATAGTATGCATGGGATTGGGTTCTTGGTTTTATAGCATGGGCTTGGTGTACATGTATTTTGAGCTTTCAATGTACACCCACTTAGGTGTGATATTGACCCACTTAGGTGTATAATGCGTTTTCAACCTAAACCCAAATATACCAACACTTTGGTTTTTTCTAAACATCATTTTCTCTTGTATGACAAAATGATTTGTTTTTACCGAATAAATTATGGGGATGATATGGTTAATGGTATAAGAATGAAAAATCAGTTGCCTCCATGTATTACCTTTCATGATAGTTGGACCACGCAACCAGAGCTCTCCTTTCTGCCCTGGAAACAATGCTTCACCGGTTATAGGATCAAGAATCTTGGCTTCCATAAATTCAGATAGCCGACCAACCGAATCCAGCCGAGTTACCTCCACTGGCCCTTTCGTAATCGCAGTCGTTCCTCCAGTCTCTGTTAAACCGTATCCCTAAGATAAAGATACAAACAAATTGTTTATTCAGGTGTGGGATTTCATTTTTTTTTTGTGTGTGCTGGAAATCAATCCATGTGAGAATTACTAGGTGTGGAATATAATCTGTAGGTTTATTCGTGTGAAATCCCTGCTCTAAAGAGATACAAGGTGAGCCTCATACTGGGGGTCCATATTTTGTACCAATACAAATCAGAATCCCACACGTTTTTTGCAGGATAATCATATTGATTTGTGAATTTTAATTTTGCATAATTTTGCATAATTTTTTATAGAGTTGTAAGAGTTCAAAGTTTCAATACTAGCTAGCTATTTTGTTTATTAGTTCACTTGAAAGTTAGAACTTCAGGATTTACGTACTATCAGGATTTGCACGTTGGGGAATTTGTCTCTGAACTTTTCGGCAACCTCCTTAGAAAGCGGCGCGCCACCACACCAGAGAAATATCAGCGAGCTGAGATCATACTTACTCGTAGAATCCGATTTCAACAATGCTACAACGTCTGATGGCGAAACTGGCATATAATTCGCCTTATACTTGTCCACAGCTTCAAGTATTTCCTGAAGCTCAGGTGTCTCCAACAAAACCAGAGTCTCCTCCTGCAAAACAGCTCTCATCATCACTGTTAAACCAAACACACCGGCCAAAGATCGCGTTGTTAGTGACACTAGTCTTGTTGGTCGCGGCTGACTACTATAAAGATCATGATCATGATCAGTTGGATGGTATACTCGGGCAGTTGCAATGGTCACTACTATCAAGTTCCTGTGAGTCAATTGCACACCCTTGTTCGGACCGGTTGTTCCGGACGAGTAAATGATTACAGCGACATCAGACTGATTCACTACATCATTTCCATGATTTATAACGTCGTACTTGTTCTCATCATATCGTGTTAACAAGGAGAGAAACTCCGGCGAGTCAATCAACACTGTGCGACGGTTGATCAGATTTGATGCCCCGTTTATCAGCTTGTGGGAGGATTGGGAAGTGGTGAAGACGATGACTGGTTTATTGATGTTGATTTGGCGAGTTATATCAGAGCTGGAATCGTCTGGGTTGGTCGGCGAGATGATGACACCGATTGAGAGAAGAGAAAAGTAGAGGATAGGGATTTGGAGGGAGTGTGGAGAGAGGATGAAAGCGACGTCCCCTTTGGAGAGTGAATAGTGTTTTTTGAGAGAGATAGCGAGAGAGTTGGTCTGGCTGAGCAAATCGGAGTAGGCTAGGCGGTGGCCAGTGGCAGCATTGATCATGAATGTTGAGTCTGAAATAGTACTGTTGGAGGAGGAGGAGCGACGGAGGATGGAGAAAATGTATTCGGTGATAGAGAGAGGCTGAGATGGTGGCGGGAGATCAAGAATTTGGGGTCTTAGGCTATGGTAAGTTCTTGTTTGTGAACAGAAGCCGCTGTATGGATCCATTAATAGAAATTCGAAACCGGAGTTTGGCTAGGTTGAATTGAATGAAAGATGTCCGGTGATCTGATTACTTAGGGAGAGGCGTTCTTTATACGCACGCAAATGTTAGTGGGTTCATTATATGTACTTTTGTCGCCTAGTCGGATAATCTCATAATCTTATCAAGATCATAAAATATTGTGAAAGCATATCACGTTGCATGTCATTGTTTCAAACTTTATAATTAGAGAAAACTATTATAATAGCTTTCATATTATCGGTAATTTATATACTAGCCCCTGTGGATATTTAAAAACCTAGACAGAAATAAATCACTTGTCAAAAAATAATGTCTCAATTTGTGTCTAACTAAATAAATTGAGTCATATGTAAATATTTTATAAAAAAATAATTAAATATAAATGATAGTGACATGACCCAATTTGGTTGTTTAAACACAAATTGAGACATTATTTTTTGACAGGTGATTTGAATCCTTAATGTTGTACACGAGAATATTAAAAAAAATCCTAATAAATGCAAAACAGAATTAAATAATCCATGACAACATGACGTCCTATTATAAAATGATTATTAATTTTAATTTTTTTTATAAAGATTCTTGTTTAATAAAGAGTAATATTATACAATCCAAATAATTTATCTAAATGATGTGGTAAATAAGTTATCATCCTTATATAAATCAAAGGAAGTTGTGGCAAATGACACAGATAAATCATTTAAGTTGATTTTTTGAGTTAGTTTGCACTATTCTTGTTTAAGTAATTATTATACACCGAAAAAATATTGAGCAATATTCTTGTTCGTGATCAGATTTGTATAAGTTAATAGAATTTCGAAACCAGGGCCTCCCCTCGTATTATTGATAATTTAAAACAAAGCGTATGTGAATATTCATAAACTTAGAGAGATAAATCATAGTTAAGGTTAGAAGGAAAAAGAACCGATTGAAAATAGAGAGAAAAAACCACTGATTTTTTATAGAGTGAAACCCACAGAATATCCGAACGGAGAAGCATGGCTTTTGCTAACGAGAAGACAAAGAATCACGAGTGTTCTTCTCTGTCTAACTTGAAATGCTTTCTCTCTATCTAACTTTTTTTTTTTTTTTTTTTGAAAAAGCTTGTCCATTGAAAGAGGCCAACGGCCAACATACAACAAAAGACAGAAAACGGGGAGCCCAAAAGGCAGCCCCAACACAGCCAGAACACCAGGCAAAAAAGCCAGCCCCAGGCACAGCCAAACCCAAACAAGAAAGCAGACCAAACAAACAAACAAGAAGGGGCACGACCAGCAGCAAAGAAGCACCAAAATAATTAAAAGAAAATTTTATAAAGAAGCTAGTTTTGAAATTACTAATAATTTGAGGAAAATTTATAAATTTAACCCAATAAAAAATCTGTAAAAGTCGTACTAATAAGTCACAACTCTCACGAGAACATTAAAAATAATGCTAATGAGAAAATATGCAAAATGGAATTAAATATTTAATATTCCACGGACAACATGCAGTATTGTAGTCCCATTTAAAAATTATTTTTAACCGTCCACTTTCCATCAACTTTAGGGCTGTTAGACCATCGGTTCTGCTCACCCGTTGCTTTTTCTCTCACCGGTCTGCTCACACTGACTTTTTCTCTCACCGTTTGAAAATTACACAAATAGACAAATGAGGGTATTTTTGTCTGGTCACTCAAATAGGTGTCTTTTAAACTTAGATTAGTAAAGTGGTGACAGTTACCAAAAAACTGCCCCAAATAGTGACATTTAATTTTTGAACCCTATATATATATATATTGATTTAATAAAATATTTTTCTTGGATGTTCTATTTTATGTCTATTTGAATTTCAACGTTAAATTACATAATTATAAATAATTATAATTTATTAATTTTGTATGGTGCAGATAATTCATAAAATGATATTTAATATTATTTACAATCTTAATTATTTATTGTCAAAATTCTGTAAAAATATAAACATTTGATTGGTTTTGGTTGAAGAAAATCTCTTATTATTATAGAATCAAAAGAAAAATGATAATAAATAATATTTTTAAAAAATTAATAATTCATTTAAAAGCTTTGCAAATTCATAATTGTTATTGTTACATTCTATATTTCTTAAGTTAGTTTCATTGTACTTAGTTCTATCATTATACGTAATGCAGTATTATATCACATGAGTGAATAGGGGTATACATTTTCTTTTTCTTTTTTCTAACAAAATTCTATAAAAATGTAAAGATTTACTTAAAAGGTTTTAAGTTGAGAAGTAATAAAAAATAATATTTGACAAGATGGGTTAATCCGGTGATATACCTTTTATATAGCTACACATACAACAAGAAGTTGTGGGTTTGAGTCCGCCTCTCTCCCCAAACTCTGAAAAAAAAAAATTTAATGATTATCCTGGTCTAAATATATTCCTGGCTATGTCACTGATTAAAATCCTATAGAGAGAAACCCACTGAATATTCGAATAGAGAAGCAGGGCTTTCACTAACAAGAAGACAGAATCATAAGTGTTTTTGTCTCTCTAACTTGAGAATAATTTGTCTCTCTAGTTTTTACTGTTTAGGCTTATTGGAGGGTGTAGGAGTTACTAATTAAAGGTATATTGGCACAAAAATAATTAAAAGAAAAAATTTCCAGAGGGACTAGTTTAGAAATTACTAATATTTTGAGAACAATTTATAAATTTAGCCTAATAAAAAATCAGTTAAAGTCGTACTAATATGTCACAATTCTCACGAGAAAATGAAAACCCCAACGAAAAAGTACGCAAAATGGAATTAAATACTCCACGGACAACATGTAGTCCTATTAAAAAATTATTTTTAATTTGATAAATAATAAATGTGATTTTGAATTTAAGATTTACAATTATATATTAGTATATATATATAACTTTAGTCAAAGTATTTAAATCCAGTGGCTCACATACAAGGAACTGATATAACTTTTGTCGGTTCGAATTGATAATAGAAAGACTGTATATATATATATATATATATATATATAAATAAGTATATAACACGTTACGTAGGACTGTCAACGTTTTTTTTTTTTTTTTTTTAATTAATAAAAAGTTTCGGATTTTTAGTTTTATTTTTTTTTAATAAAATAAAGTTAAGTCTATCTATATGTATCCAGCTGTCGACAAGTTTTATTTATTATTAGTTACTGCAAAATATAAACAAATAAATAGTCATTACCCTCGGTGATTAAACATTATCTAAAAAAACAATGATTAAACAAGCACAACTAGATAAACTAGACATAACACATCACCTTCTAGTAGAGATGGTAGTGCACCTTCCTTCCACAACTAGTGGTCAGGAGTTCAAGTCCCTCCATACGTATTTTACAAGCATGTGTGTGAAGTTTTCTCCCAATTGTTGGGAGTAGACGAGTAGTTATCCGAACCATACATATATTGCCTGATCTTAGCAAGTTATGATAGTCCAATTATAATAGTTGTAAATATAATATATAAAAAATAAAATAAAATAGACTAGCCATAAACGGAAACAATAATTATTTAGGAATATCAGACAAAGCTGAAAAGCGATCCAATTATTTTACCTTCAAAAGGTCCCACAAATTTCTTCAAGTGGCTACTTGATAGTGCCTCTTTCTACACGATGTGTAGCCCCTTACTTACATATTTTATGCTCGTTTCCGGGTAAAACCGAGTATTTAAATAAGTGTTTCAGGTTATTTTCTATCTTAGAGACTAAAGTGCAGAAATGTAAAAATATTGGGGCAAAAGTGTAATTTTTCAAAGATGAATTCGGCTCCCTTGTTTTGGCGGTTTGTGGCCGCCGTTTAGGGTGCCAAATTCTTGGCAGAGCTTCATATTTTGCAATTCGGAGCCCTAGTGCGCCGAATTCAGGGTAGAATTTTGGCAAATCTTCTTGCAGAACACTCAACTTTTAGGGGCTATATCTCTCTCCTCAAATCAAACTAGTTTTCTTGCTACCTAGTTTTGGAAAGCCCCGGATGTCTTCTTTCCAATGGTCTTTACAATAGCCCCAGATTGTCCTAGTTCAACTGGCATAGGTGGTATGTTGAGGAATTCGTGTGGTAAATTTTGTGTCTCTTTTCGTGTCATGTGGGAATTCAGAGGTCCAATTCAGCTGAGATTATGGCTATTCTGAAAGCTTGTAGGCTATGCGAGTCAAGAAGGGAACTTTCAGGCAAGGAGATTGTGGTGGTGAGTGATTCTAAGGTTGCAGTTTCGTGGGTGCATGGTGAGGGGGTTGGCAACTTCGATAATTTTAAGGTCATTTACAACATCAGAGAGTGCTTGAAAGCTATGCCTATGGTTTATGTTGTTTTTAGTTCTAGAGCTACCAATTCCTTTGCGGATAGTTTAGCAAAAAGGGGTTCTGCGGCTGAATTGGACTTGGAAGTTTGGAGCATTGATGGTTGATTCTTTCAGTTTTTGTTTCGGTTTTTGCTTTTCTTTACTTTTTCTGTCGTTTGCGGTGTTCTTGTTTCTTGCGGTCGGTTGTCCCGTGTTTTTCTTCCGGTTTCATTTCTTGTGCGGGGTTTTTTGGGCTGTGCACGCATCCTGTGCTGTTTGTAGCTGGGTGGCCTCTGTTTCTGTGTGACTTTTGTTGTTCTGGCTTGTTGTGTGCTACTTCTTATGGCAGTCTTTTTTGTTGGGGATAATCCTCTAGTACCGATGAACGCGGAAACGCCGTGCCTAATATACGCCCATAACTCATAGCAAATAATAACGTCAATAAGCAGAAAAATAAATGAGAGAGAATAAAACAATCACAACACAAGATATACGTGGAAAACCCAAATCGGGTAAAAAAACCACGGGCCGTTAGGACGACAGAGAAAATTCCACTATATGATAAATTGTTACAACCATATACTTTTGGATTCTCTCTCACACCTAACCCCAAACCACACTCACAAGATCCTCACCAAGAACCCCACAATATACCCTAGGTCTCCCCTAAATATCACCCACGGATCTCTAACTTGATCCACCGATGTTCCATTGGATCCCTTCTTGGATATTCCCTTTGGGTCTCCTCGGATCTCACTCACACTCTCTGATGTTTACATGGTGTTCTTTTTGCTCCACAGCCTTTTGGTGTTTTAACACACACAACAACCTAATTACAAGGTTCTATTTATACTAGTTACAGGGAGTATAATATAAAAGGAAATCCTACTCCTAAACGTACAAGACTTACTTGTTCCACATAAATACTATTTCCTTTTATGACAAGTCTTCTTGTAGGAAGTAAATCCTTTTCCTTCAAGCACAAGAACTTCCAGAAGAATACCTTTTCCTATTATGCGCAACATTCCCGATCTCAGCAATACATTGTCTCCGCCGTATTGGTTACGGTGTGCACCCCGCTTCCAAACACGTTGAAAAACATGTCAGCTCCAAACCGCACTTGTTGCCACTGTCCAGCCACGACCGCTGTCGGTACCGCTGCCATGACCACAGCGGTCACCGCAGCGGTACAAACTGGAATTGGATCACTGCCTTTGCGCTGCTGAACAATTGGCAGCGGTGTCCTACCGCTGCCATACCGCTGCCATAAGCCACAGCGGCTCGGCAACGGTTTGAGCTAATCTCCGCTTCTTCAATTCTTCTTCAATCTTCAACTTCCCTCAGACACCATAATTCAACTTCCAAACGTATCCCATGTCTCCAGAAAGCTCCACATCAGTTGAGTCTTGTTTGGTTCACATTGGGTTCATTCGAGAATACGAGCCAAAACCTAACAATTCTCCCCTTTGGCTTGAATTCTCAAAACTTTGTCCATAGCCACAATTCTCATCACCGAGAATCACCATACCCCACCACAAGGTATAACCACTTAGGAACGAACCATCCTAAGATTTTCCTTCAACACTTTTTTTTTTTTTTTTCGTGTTCGTTGTTCCGGCACCATGTCGAAATAACCTGCTGAAAATTGTGGTGCAACTCCTCAAGTCAGGTTTCCAAGGAGTTCGTCAGCCATCGACATCTTTGTCCACCATACACCTTGCATCACTTTCTAACCAATGCCTTGTGCACAATTATGGACCACTAGCAACAACATATCCTCTTCCATGGCCAGTGGGGAAAACTGCCAAAAAGGATAAACATGTCCTTGCATCACCCAAACCTGTGAAAGACCTTCCGTCCTTACATCACATACCTGGTGAAAGACTGCTACTAGAAACTGGGAGTGCTTTGCCGGATAAGCCCCACACCATACCACAGAGAGGTTTTTTTTTTTTTTTAATTTTTTAATTTTTTTTTTTTATAGTTAATCGGCTCCTTATGTAACCCAGATTACCAGATTAAATCTCCATGACTTGTACCTGTCACCACAAGCCAAACTTCTCCTCCATCAAATTCTTCCTTTCATCAAACCTTAACGAGTTCAAATACCGCCTTCAGGACGTATCTCCTTTGCTAAACCATACTAGGCAACCATGATCATCATTATCCCAATGCTACTAAGTCCTCCATACGATCTCCCGTAAAGACTTGTCATCGCCATCGCCATCGCCAAACCATATGGCTCTGATACCAATTGTTGGGGATAATCCTCTAGTACCGATGAACGCGGAAACGCCGTGCCTAATATACGCCCATAACTCATAGCAAATAATAACGTCAATAAGCAGAAAAATAAATGAGAGAGAATAAAACAATCACAACACAAGATATAAGTGGAAAACCCAAATCGGGTAAAAAAACCACAGGCCGTTAGGACGACAGAGAAAGTTTCACTATATGATAAATTGTTACAACCATATACTTTTGGATTCTCTCTCACACCTAACCCCCAAACCACACTCACAAGATCCTCACCAAGAACCCCACAATATACCCTAGGTCTCCCCTAAATATCACCCACGGATCTCTAACTTGATCCACCGATGTTCCCTTGGATCCCTCCTTGGATATTCCCTTTGGGTCTCCCCGGATCTCACTCACACTCACACTCTCTGATGTTTACATGGTGTTCTTTTTGCTCCACAGCCTTTTGGTGTTTTAACACACACAACAACCTAATTACAAGGTTCTATTTATACTAGTTACAGGGAGTATAATATAAAAGGAAATCCTACTCCTAAATGTACAAGACTTACTTGTTCCACATAAATACTATTTCCTTTTATGACAAGTCTTCTCGTAGGAAGTAAATCCTTTTCCTTCAAGCACAAGAACTTCCAGAAGAATAGCTTTTCCTATTATGCGCAACATTCCCGATCTCAGCAATACATTGTCTCCGCCATATTGGTTACGGTGTGCACCCCGGTTCCAAACACGTTGAAAAACACGTCAGCTCCAAACCGCTCCTGTTGCCGCTGTCCAACCACGACCGCTGCCGGTACCGCTGCCATGACCACAGCGGTCACCGCAGCGGTACAAACTGGAATTGGATCGCTTGTACCGCTGCCTTTGTGCTGCTGAACAATTGGCAGCGGTGTCCTACCGCTGCCATACCGCTGCCATAAGCCACAGCGGCTCGGCAGCGGTTTGAGCTAATCTCCGCTTCTTCAGTTCTTCTTCAATCTTCAACTTCCCTCAGACACCATAATTCAACTTCCAAACGTATCCCATGTCTCCAGAAAGCTCCACATCAGTTGAGTCTTGTTTGGTTCACATTGGGTTCATTCGAGAATACGAGCCAAAACCTAACATTTTTAATAATATTCGACTTTTTCAAAAAAAAAAAAAAAAAAAAAAAAAAAAAAAAAAAACTATTTCAAAGTAGAAATAGGAATCTCCAAAGAATCATATACGTAAGATTTTCATTTTTTCTGGATCCCTTTAACATGACTTTTGGAAAAGCTATCTGTTGAATGTTGATATATGACTCACCATATTGCATTATAAGAACAAAAGTTGTAGCAGTACGTAGATTTACTTCAATATGCATTATGTCAAAAAGTTACTCACAATCTAATTTATTTCTGATTTAATTTGATTACTTGCAAGTTAAAACAGTCTGTTCAATGTAATTTAATATTAATTATCACTTCATATTCCAAAATAGTATTGTTTCAAATAGATACTAAATCACTTGCACTGAAGTAATTAGATGTCCATAAATTAAATCCGACCCCCTCACACCAAGCTTCAAGAGGTTAAAGGGATCCGGCTTATTTTGTATATATCTCTACACAGATATACAGGTAGTAACACGAAATCTCAAATTATATATAGGATTATGTTAACGTTTGTCCTAATCAATGACATGTTAAACGATTATATAATGTTACTAGCTAGCTATATAACACTCGCTACATATTATCGTAGTTTTTTTTTCTTAAATTTGGGAGTTAATAAATTTTTATTTTTACACCGTTCAACGTTACATAGTCGCTTAATGTGTACTCTAAGCTAACGTTAACATGACCAATATATATATATATATATATATATATATATAATTCATTATGCAAACAAATTTGTCCATCGCAAAAGCTCTTTTTGATTAATCCCGCTTTGCCAATATAAATAAATAAATAAAAGAAAGAAAAAGTATCACCACTAGAAAAAAGGTGTTTTATGATGGCTAAAAACCGTCATAAACGTTATTTCATGATAGTTTTAAACCGTCAAGGAATCCAACGACAAGAATGGTTTCTTGATGGTTTTATTTATGACGGTTTTTTTTGTCATAAAATCTTGACGGTTTTTAACCGTCATAAACAGTTGACACGATCAACGATTCCAATGTCAAGAATGATTTATTGACGGTTTTAATTTACGATATCGTAAATTAAAACCGTCAATAAATCATTCTTGACATTGGAATCGTTGATGGTTTTAAGCCATCAAGAATGTGTTTATGACGGTTTTTAACCATCATAAAATTATCTTATTTTTCAAAAAATAATAATAATAATAATAATTTCATTTCAGTAATTTCATTTATTCTTATAGCTTATAAAAATATTATCTTATTAATGAAATCCTTTATTATTAAAAGAATTTGAATTCTAATATTGCAAGCAAATGAAAGTTCTGTATTACAAAAATAAAAATTTATAATACAAACAAAAATTATCAAATTTGCAAATATATATATATATATATATATATATATATATATATATATATATATATATATATACATCAAATTTTAATGAAGAACAAGTTATAATTTGTTGGTAAAGATTAAAAAAAAAATAATAAATAAATTCACCTGATATGCCTTGTATTTTATGGGTTCCTTTAGCCTACCAACAATGAAGAGGAAACTTTGAGAGTCAAAATTGCAAAGATCACCGGTCTTCAACCAACCATCTGAATCTATAGTTTCAGCGGTCGCCTTATCATCTCCTAGATAACCTGCATTATTAGCATGCACCATTATTCTATGATCATGAAACAAGATGATTAGTAATTGTTCGGTTTTTTCTAAACATTATTTTCTCTGATATGACAAAATGATTTGTTTTTACAGTATAAATTATGGTGATGATACCGTGAATGGTATAAGAACGACAAATCAATTGCCTCCATGCATTACCTTTCATGATAGTTGGACCACGCAACCAAAGCTCTCCTTTCTGGCCTGGAAACAATGCTTCACCGGTTATAGGATCAACAATCTTGGCTTCCATAAATTCGGATAGCCGACCAACCGAATCCAGCCGAGTTACCTCCACTGGCCCTTTCGTCGATGCAGTCTCTCCTCCAGTCTCTGTTAAACCGTATCTCTAAGATGAAGATACAAACAAATTGTTTATTCAGGTGTGGGATTTTACAATTTTTTTGTGTGGTGGAAATCAATACATATGAGAATTAATTACTAGGTGTGGAATATAATCTGTAAGTTTTTTTCTTGTGAAATCCCTACTCTAGAGAGATACAAAGTGAGCCTCCTAATGTTACAGAATTGGATTCCGCACTCTATATCTATTGAGGCGGGTCCGAAATTTGCACCAAAACAAATCAGAATCCCACACGTTTTTTGCAGGATAATCAAATTGATTTGTGATTATTCTATGGATTTTAATTTTGCATAATTTTTAATGGAGTTGTAAGAGTTCAAAGTTTCAATGCTAGCTAGCTATTTTGTCTATTAGTTCACTTGAAAGTTACAACTTCAGGATTTACGTACTTTCAGGATTTGCACGTTGGGGAATTTGTATCTGAATTTTTCGACAACCTCCTTAGAAAGCTGCGCGCCACTACAGCAGAGAAATATCAGCGAGCTGAGATCGTACTTACTCGTAGAATCCGATTTCAACAATGCTACAACGTCTGGGGGCGAAACTGGTATATAATTCGCCTTATACTTGTCCACAGCTTCAAGTATTTTCTGAAGTTCAGGTGTCTTCAGCAAAACCAGAGTCTCCTCCTGCGAAACAGCTCTCATCATCACTGTTAAACACAGCGGCCAAAGGTCGCGTAGTTAATGACACTGGTCTTGTTGGTCGCAGCTGACTATAATAAAGATCGTGATGATCATCAGTTGGAAGGTATGCTCGGGCGTTTGCAGTGATCCTTAATATCAAGTTCCTGTGAGTCAATTGCACGGCCTTTCCCGGACCGGTTGTTCCGGACGAGTAAATGATTACAGCGACGTCAGACTGATTCACTACATCATTTCCATGCTTTATAACGTCGTACTTGTTATCATCATATCGTGTTAACAAGGAGAGAAACTCCGGCGAGTCGATCAACACTGTGCAACGGGTAACCAGATTTGATGTGGGGTTTATCAGCTTGTGGGAGGATTGCGAAGCGGTGAAGACGATGACTGGTTTACTGAGGTTGATTTTGCGAGTTATATCGGAGCTGGAATCGTCCGGGATGGCCGGCGAGACGACGACACCAATAGAGAGAAGATCGAGAAAAGTAGAGGATGGGGATTTGGAGGGAGTGAGGAGAGAGGATGAAAGCGATGTTCCCTTTGGAGAGTGAATAGTGTTTTTTTGAGAGAGATAGCGAGAGAGTTGGTCTGGCGTAGCAAATCAGAGTAGGCTAGGCGGTGGCCAGTGGCAGCATTGATCATGAATGTTGAGTCTGAAATAGTACTGTTGGCGGAGGAGGAGGAGCGACGGAGGATGGAGAAAATATATTCGGTGATAGAGAGAGGCTGAGATGGTGGCGGGAGATCAGAATTTTGGGTCTTAGGCTATGGTAAGTTCTTGTATGTGAACAGAAGCCGCTGTATGGATCTATTAATAGAAATTCGAAACCGGAGTTTGGCTAGGTTGATTTGAATGAAAGATGTCCGGTGATCTGATTACTTAGGGAGAGACTTTCTTTATACACATGCATATGTAAGTGGGTTCATTATATATTTATATATACTATTGTCACCGGGGACGGAGCTAGGATTATGTTCTAGAGGATGCACCATGAAATAATATGTTAGATCGACATATATCTTAGAAGTTGTGTTAAACAAAATATTAAATAAAAAATATTGTTGTTTATATTTTAAAACGTTAATTTTTTATTAATTATTTAAAATGAATAATAATTTTTTATTGAGATAAATTATCTTAATTTGTGCATTTATGAAAAACATTTTAAATGATCTTTTTAAAAAAATTTTTTTTTTTTAATATTACATAAATTCAGTGCTCTTTTTGGAAGAGGGGGAGGACTCGAACCCACGACCTTATAGCGTACGTGTGAGGGATATACCACCATACCAATCTCATTTTGTCCATTTAAAATGATCATTGAATATGATGAAAACATAATAAAAATAAAAATAAATGCTAGATATTTCAACTCATATCTCAACTTGTAACTTAGACAATTTAATTCATATAAATATGACGAGTGAAATAAATCATAATTAATATGTACATATCCATTTGTCAATCGACACATAACTAGTTGGGGATATCTAACATTACTCTAAAAATAATATAGACTAAATTTTTTAGCTATTAATTACAAGATTTAATACATTGTAATTTCTAAAAAGATTAGAAAATTTAAATAAAAAAATAAGGGTAAAAACATAAGAACTCTAAAACTTAGAAAATTTTATAAAATTGAAAAACTTCAGAGGGGCAGTGGGCCCCTCGTCACTATGTGGCTCCATCCCTGATTGTCGCCTTGTCGGATAATCTTATCAAGTTCATATAATATTGTGAAAGCATATCACGTTGCATGTCATGGTTTCAAACTTTATAATTAGAGAAAACTATAAACTAGCTTTCATATTATCGGTAATTTATATACTAGCCCCTGTGGACAGGGGCCGAATTGGGCCTGACTAGCCCACCCTAGTTTTATTTTTTTTTTAAAAGTTAAGTTTTTTTTCAATAGTTTTATATACATCCCATTCAGTTCTAAGTACACCCCAGCCCAATTCTAATTCTAATTTAATTTACCATATTTTTCCTCATCTTAATAACGGCCAAATAACTTAAAATTTATGCATCAAACCTATTCAAGCCCATTGGATTTCTTTAACCAAGTGAAAAATCAAATTGGAAATTTTAACACTTTAATAACTCAAAAATCAAATGGAAAATTTTAGGGTATGTAATAGAATATGTATTTGAGGGTAATGTTCATTATGTCCCCTGACTAGGTGATTTTTATTTTTTTTTTAAATTAATGAAAATTCTCTTGTATCATCAAGATTCTCAATAAAAATGATTTTTTTTTTTTTTTTTTTTTTTTTTTTTATATATAGTATAAATTTTTATCTACATGAAATTATCTGACAACATGACGTCCTATTATAAAATGATTATTAATTTAATTAGTTTGTTAAAGGATTTTTTATTTATTTTTAATATTCTTGTTTAATAAAGAGTAATATTATACCATCCAAATAATTTACCCAAATGATGTGGTAATTATCCCCATACAAATCAAAGGATGCTATGGCAAATGACACGGTAAAGATAAATCATTTGACATATCATTTAAGTTTATTTTTTGAGTTAGCTTGCACTAATGTGTTTAAGTAATTACTATACACTTGCAAAAATATTGAGCAATATTCTTGTTTGTGATCAAATTTGGATAAGTTAATAGAATTTCGAAACCAGGTCCTCCCTCGATTAAATAATTCAGGATTGAATTGAATGAAAGATGTAAGGTGTTTCGAATGATACATTAGACTTTCTTTTATCCTCATATGTAAATGGGTGCTATTGTCGTTATTGTTATGAAATTGAATTACATGTGGAAGAGCTATCTACTCTTATCTACCTGCATGACATGTTATTAAATTAAATTTGGATCCTCTACCGATCTGATCTTTTTCCTAACCTCACTTAATCTTACGACATATAAGCATTGCAATGAATGGGTGGTTAAGATGTGATTGGTTTTCACAACCACTTTATTATCCACCAATCATATGCTTTAAAAATATCAGATCAGTAGAGGATTCAAATCCTATTAAATTTGTTCACTTTAATTCATCCATTTCCCTATATCTACCGACCATCACTTCTCCAGCTGAGTACACACTGCAATCAATTACTTTTAGCTAGTGTGCTCAGCTACTCGGTTAATTTGTTTGCTTCAACATGTGATTTCTGGGAAGTAAAGGGAGTAAATTGGGGTATCATATATGTAGCTTTTTGACCCATATTAACTTTCAACAGGAGAGAGGGAGAGAAAGTGATCTTGTGACCTGTGACTTGTCCGATACGTCCACACTCCAACTCTAAAATTAATAGTCGATAAATATTCATCACCTCTCTCTTTTAAAAAAATAAAATAAAATAAAAATATTCTTCATCTCTTGCTTTGATTGCAGCTTAATTAAAGATCCCTGCCCTGTTAATTAATGATTTGATTCATAAAAAAATCGGTCATTGTTTTATATATAATAAATTTGATGATATTTTTTTTTTTTTTTTTTTTTGAAATATTATAATAATTCGGGATTTAGGAATAGGGAGAGATTCGAACCCACAATATCATGTAGGTGTAATTTGTATTGTAGCTTAAAAGAGAGCTCAATTGATGAATGTGACCTGAGAGGTACTTCCATTAATATATACCGAGACAATGCAAAATAATTGATAGGGGTACATTGAATGGATCATGCATATGATGGCAGAAGGCCGTGTACCCACCAAGCAGCTTGCAGCTATGGTTGCTTCTACAACTGTGAATAAAGATGATCAAATTTGGTACACTTTGAAAGAATACACAATAATTGGGTGAATTCTCTAAGTCCATATCGATCAAGCTTAGAGATTATGACAATTGTATTATATACTATCTACAAGGCATAAGGGATTGTAAATCTAAAATTTACGGTGGCTACATTCCAACTATCAAGCCTGCGATTATGATATTATATATATATATATATATAGTCAAGAATTATGGTATCATGTGCCGATTCTGGAAAGCAGAGATATGAACATTGATATTGGTGCAATAGTTTTTATTTATTTTTTGATAATATTTATTATTTTGGTATCAGATTTTTTTTTTTTTTTTTTTTTTTTTTTTTTTTTTTTTTTTTTTTTTTTAAGTTTTCACCGTTAGTAGGATTCGAGCTATTAACCTGAAAGTCATTAGCCCAAACCTCAAGCACATACATTTATCAACTAAGCTACGCACCTGTTGGCTATTGGTGCAATAGTTGACAGCTCATGTGTATAACTTATTTGGCATACTTTGAGGTTAGTGGGTTTCGTATCCGAATTATTTGTAATTGTTAAAAATCCCAAAGCAAAACAATCCTCAATTTATCAAATAGTAAACTTCAAAGGTCTCAACGTCTCGTATTCATAAGATCTTCGGATACCGAAGTATGTAAACAACAAATTAAAATGCTAAAAAGTAAAAATGAAAGACATTGTAGAATGCATTATAACGTCCACATTTTTTCCCAAACCCACATAAATGAATATATATCGTCCATTTCCAGGAACAGTCAAAAGCCTGCACATACACAGTGAAATTTTCTATTGCCACTTTGAGTGAAGAGTCAAACTAAAGCCTGTAAATGTCCACTTTCATTCATGCAAGGTGGGAGTTTTATTACTTCAAAAAATGATCCTAACAAGAAGGTTTTTCAAAATTTATTAAATAATATTTTATAAATACATTTACTGCAAAACAGATTACATATGGGAGATGGTTTGTCTGTTTCTCTTTGACCACCATCACCATGAGCTTAGTTATTGTATTTTCGTAAATTTTATCTACTCTTATCTACCTGCTGACATGCTATTGAAGGTAATTAATAATTATTAAATTTGTTCACTTTCATTAATTTGTTCAATTTTTTGTCGTTTTGAAGATACTCTAGGATTTCTTCATTTATTTTCCTAGTACACTATTTATTTTTTAACTTAAAAAATTAAGAAAAACTAGTTCACAAACTTAAGTTTTTAAAAAAAATTTTATTTTAGTATTTCTTATCATGTATACAAAATATCTCATCAAAATTCATTATTTGAATATAAAATAAGTAGTTTGTACACGAGAGTTCTCATATATATGGGTCCTACTCCGGTGAGCATCATCAAACCTCAAGGTCAAGGATTATCATATGTGAGAATCAATGAAATATCAATTAACCGATTATCATATGTGATAATTCCTGAAATTGTAAGAAAAAATTAAGATTTGTTCTTAATTGAATAATAATAATTATTATTATATGTAACAATGGAGCTTGAAAAAGTATATACAAGTCTCATTCTACCTAAATATAAATATAGCGTTTCACTGTTTATTGGAGATGGCTTTACAAACCAAAAAGAAAATTTAATTTCGAGCACAGTAAATTGCAATGCATCGGTTCCGATGAGAAGAATTGGGTATTTGTTAATTAACATAAAAAAAATCACAAAAAGTAAAGGTCAAGGATCAACATTCACACACACACGTCTTCCGAAAAACAAAAGCTTTAAATGTTTTTCACTTTATTCAGTAAAACATTCAAATTATTACATAAATATGGTTGAGATCTTCAAAATTCAAAAGAAGATCTCATACGATATAAGCAAAGATATTAATTAATTAAGAACAGCAGAGTAGTACTGCAGGTGATTGAAAGATAAAGTTGGCGGGAAAGTTGAAATTGTGTTTGTTTGCAAGAAAGTTGATTGTGTTTGTTGATGTAAGCAATCCGTGTCAAACAGTGAAGAGCCAATGAAAGGCTGCCAAGTCAGTGTGATAATCCTAGTCGGACTGTATAGTGTGTGTATATATATATATATATATATATATATGGGGGATTCAAATCAGTTGTCAAATTTTAGTGTCCCAATTTGTGTCCAACCAACCAAATTGGGACATGTGTGAACATTTATGGAAACAGTTGGAAAAAAAATCCATAAATGTGCACACATGTCTCAATTTGGTTGGTTGGACACAAATTGGAACACCAAATTTCAAATTTTGACAGCTGATTTGAGTCTATATATATATATATATATATATATATATATAGTGGTTCTCTCATAAGGGATCCCTTATTTTAATTTCGGTAAGGACCACCATGAAATCATATCGATTTGAATGAATTTTAATCTGAATTTTTTTGTAGATGATAAGTTCGTTGAAATCTACCTATGAATAAAATTTGAGAATTTTTCAAGCATGAAAACTATTTTTCTTGAATTTCCTATATTTCGCCTATTTTTCTAATGCCTTCATATTTAAAAAAATCGGTAAAAATGGTTTAAGTACTTGAAAAAATTTGAAATTTTATTCATAGGTAGATTTCAGTGAACTTATCATCCACAAAAAAATTCAAATTAAAATTCATTCAAATCGATATGATTTCATGGTGGTCCTTATCGAAATTAAAATAAGGGATCCCTTATGAGAGAACCACTGTGTATATATATATATATATATATATATATATATATATATATATATATATATATATGTTCAAAAGGCTTGTAAATCCTTCGGAGAGAAATTTAGTTTTATTTAGATTTCCAGATTCTCTTTTTTTTTTTTTTTGAAAAGCAACTTTATTCAAGGGCCAAAGGCCACACCCCAACAGGGGAAAAACAGAGAACAACCCGCCAACCTCAAAGATCAGCGACAGAGGCAACACAACAACACCCCTGTCGCAGAGCTTTGACAGGCCAAGCAACAAAGAGAAAACACAACGAAAAAACAAAACCCCCGAACCCACCACAGAGCAAGACACACCAAGAGAACAGAGACCAACACCAAGAAGGAAGAAAGCCGAAACAGATCAACACAAGGACCACTCTAACTGGTCGCCGTCTCCTGCAGCCCCTTTCCTAGCCAGAAAATCAGCAAAAGCATTGCTTTCTCTTGGACTGAACTCCACCTGAGTCTGACCCAAGACCCCCAACAAGTTACGAATTTCCAGGAGCTTCCAATTTCCCACACCAGCGTTATTAATCCAGGACATCCCCACCTTCGAATCGCTATTAATCACAATATTTTTGTCTCTCAACTCCTGTCACTTATTTTTGTCTCTCAACTCCTGACAAGATTTCCAGATTCTTCTCAAAGCTCATATCTCTCTCACTTAATTTCTCTCATTTTCTCACTGGTTTTCCTGAGGAAATCTCAAATCAAATAAGCAGTTCTCAGTTGTACAGATGCATAGTCGAAGCAACTTACAAACAAGTGAGAATAGTTTTTGTGTGGTATCCATATTTCGGTATGGGAGGTGTTGGAAAAATGTGGAATCGATCGAATTACCACCAACAACTGCGTATAAGGTGAGTTATATTTTATTATAATTGATGCTCAACCTGCAACAATTCATGATTTAATTAACTCTTCATCACTAAGAAAGTTGAAACTGTAAATATTAATTTATATTTCAAATTCTGTATTTTTCAAGTTATTTATATTTGGCTGACTTAATAATTAGGTTAGCTGCAGTTGTTATACCAACCAACCAACATACGGTCCTGATTTAAATACTTAATCAATTCTACACCGTCAACAGTGGGAGGGAGGGTATAAGTGTAATTTGATCTAAAATTAATATCTAAGAAACCCTAACCATATATAAATGAAACCTCTCTCAGCCCTCACCTCTGACCTCTCTCTTGTCATTACTAAGCAGAACGAAGTGAAGGTTAATATTTTTCACTCAACAGCAGCAGAACAAGATGAATCACTTGAAGAGTAAAGCAAGTAGCTCCTTGCTTGGCTTAGCAGCCGTCTCAAATGCGGACCAACAAAGTTGTAACATCTTTAAGTTTGTTCGATCTTGGGGTTTTTGGTGATGATCCTATTAAGCATGCACCTGATGTGCACTTTGAGGAAAGGGTCAAGAAATTTTATAAAGAACGTGGAATTGCGTTAGCTGATGTTTACATTATGGGTTTAGACATCAGAACTTCTCACACCGGCACAACAGTTATCAACTTTTTACAGCCAGCTTCAGCTGAACGGAATTGACAAATTAATCACCTCAATGAGAGCGGTGAACTAAAGAATTCTTATTTATTTGGAAACCAATTTTCAAATATGTGTATGAGTATATCAGAGTGAAAATTGCAGGTGTGGTTGTTGGGCACGTACCTGGTGAAGCTGCAAAGAAAAGAATGAAATTCTTTTTACAAGATATATATTGACCGATCATTGGGCACGGGGACTGCCCTACATTACACAAAATGAAAGTTTCACTTCTAGAGATGCAATGATCTTCATCCGCAACGCTCTTTATTTCCCTACTCATATGGCTGAATCGGGGATCAAAGATTGGGAGATAGTATGTGAAAATGCTTTGAAAAACAATCAGTTAGCGGTACTCATCCTAAAGTCTTATCTGATTTTAAGACAATCAAGGGAAAAACATCTCAGGACAGTAGTGGGTGGGAATTGATGAATGTACTTTTTTTGTGGTCTCTTTTATTCATACGCATCTGTGTTTAGATTACTCAATTGGCTCTTTGTGTTACTTCATGTGGGTTTGTTGTTTAATTAGATGCTTAACATTCATCAGATGTTTTTTATTTTGGGTAAAGATAGATAGTATTATTTTGGCATCTTTCTTTGAGCAATGTTATGCATGAATGTGAATTTCTATTGTGGGTTTTTCAAAAAAAATAATTAGGTTAGCTGCAGTAGAATATTTGATAAGAGTTTCTCAAATTCTCTTTCTTTATTTATTTATATTTGTGTTTTCTATGACTATATGCTACACGTTTGCTTATTTATAATTGGTTAGCTTTTTTAGGATGTGAATGATCTAAATTTGATCTGAGTCTCATTTCTCTTATATCATAGGAGGCGTGCTTATATCATCCGTGAGAAAATACAGAATTGAACTGGACCAAATGTAAGATTGTAAGCGTGCTTAACAAACTCCAAACATATTCGATACTAATTGCTTGTCCAGCGGCAAATTTCCCTAAACACGTGGTAAACTAAACACTGTTTGGATAAGTTGTTCACCATTATGTTATTCTCTCTGAGGAAAAATCGGAGTTGTCTACAATTGTAAAAACCTATCATGTTCTCACAAAAAAGAAACAACAAATTTATGTTACTACTATCTTGTGATAACACTGGTTTTAGAAAGCCAAAACGACAACGTGGGCACGTGGGAGGAATTGACTCGTACCAAGGTAAAGGAGATCTCTACGGTGCACTACCATGTAGATTTGTATTTGCTCCAAGTGATCACAGACGTTGCTTTCTCTCCTGGTGACAAATTACAAATTATGACAAATTACAAAACAACTCAATCTCCTCTATTCTCTTTTCTTCTGCTGCAAACAAAATTCAAGTAAATCAGAGACAAAAAAGAAGCCTGCACATAAATGCAGAGCTACAAGAAACTACTAATTCACGAAAGCAAAAATGTTGAAATTACTTGACAACATTATATCCACTATGTATAAACTGGAATTACAGCAAAGAAGTAAAGGACAAGAGCTTTGTAGCTTGAATTTCCAAAGCCTTCTAATTAGCAATTAAGATAAAGTAAGCATATAAAGCAAAAACAAAAACCCTAGTAGGACATTCACATTTCAGTATTTCACACGTGCACAGTCGCACCATCTTTTCTTTTCTTTTCCAAGAAAAACCGGAAAAGATATATTTATAAATTAAAGAAACAAAAAGAAGCATACAAATACACATAAATAAATGCAGATCGAGCTACAAGAAAATTTTCATTTTTTTATGGGTTCAACTAAATTGATTTAAATTTGTAATTTAAACTTTTGACTATCACAACCAATTGTTTATTTATTTAGTTTATATGTTTCAATTGTTTGACCACTAATTAAAGGAAAACAAAACAAACAAAACAAAATAAAACTTATTTTGAAGGCTAATAAAAAATGTCAACTTTATGCGTTTGTTATGGGAATTAAGTAAAGCATAGTGTGTTTATTATAAATTTATAATGAGAACGTGAAACACACAAAAGGACTAAAGGAGTAGTTGTACTAAGATTCTTTCTCTCTTTGCTTTCTAATGTATAAAAATATTGTGTTCAAAGTACAAAGTACAAACAAACTGATTTCTCCTTCACTCTCTTCATGTGATTTGATCAGAAAATCTTTGAACATCAGAAAATTGTGATTTGATCAGAAAATCTTTGAAAAGCAGAAAATTGTGAGGATTTTGATTCTTTTTGTGGACATTAACCAAAACATTGAAAAGATTTTCAAATATTTAATGATCAAAATATATATTAACAAAAACACATAAATAAAGTGCCTCTCAAAAACTTTATTAATAAACCAACCTTTTGGACAGAGCAATTAAAGGTCAGGCTGGTTGTGGCAAGTGATTGTTTTCTCCTTCATTAGTGCCTTCATTAGTTGGCTGGTGACAAAGAAAATTATTAGTTGTATATACATATAACAAAAAAAAAAAAAAAAAAAAAAGACAACACAAAATCAAACCTGTTAAATTCATTCAAGCGAGGTTTGTTTAGATTTGGTGGGTTTAAGTAAATTTATATTGTTAAAAAATTGACATAAAATTATAAAGTTGAAAAAAAAATAGGATATATATATATATGGGGTGAATTCATAAAGAGTTAAAAAAATTATTGGTTTATTGTTTTTATCCACAAATTTATATTTTATTGTTTTCATCGCTTTTGACCACTTTTGGACAAAATTACCCCTAAATTTTACTTCACCTAACATGTAACTTGGTTACATACCATTTGATTTCAAGTTACATACGAGTTGATTTTTCAAGTTACATGTCGTTTAAGTTTTAAATTACATGATAACTGACTTTCAACTCACATGTCAATGGTTTTCAAGTTACATGCCAGTTGATTTCCAAATTTTTGGGTGGGTGAAGTAAAGACAAAATTGAGGGCAATTTTGTCTGTTCAAGGCTAAAGGTTATAAGTATAATAAAATATAAATTGATGGCTAAAAACAATAAACCAATAAATTTTTTGGTTACTTCTTGTAATTTCCTATATATATATATATAATACCTGTGTTCCTCTGTCATCCATATACTTCTTGCAATTTAGATTTACACTTCTTGCTTTTGTTTTCAGAGTAAAAAAAATGAAAAACAAAGGTGCAAACAAAATGATACCATTTTAATTTTCTCAAACCAAAAATAATTTGATCACTCTCATTACAAAACAACACAAGAAAAAAATAAATAAAGGAAAACACTTATTCAAACAACTATCTTTTGAGAAGAAAATAAGTAATATTATCTGGACTTGGACGCTAGAGATGGTGTGTTTTCACATGCACTTAAATTTGAGACTTTTAACCTTTACAATAATAATAATAATAATAATAATAATAAATCAGCTTTATTCAAAATTTTGTCCTTTTCTTTTCTTAAATAATTATCTTTAAAATTTGGTCGGTCTCTTTAATTTGATCAAGTACCAAAACAATTTTATAACAAAACAACTTTTTAGACTATCTACAACGGGTCTTCAAATTTTTTTGAAGATTGAAAATAGAATATTTCATTTCCATAATTTTACTAATCTAAAGTCTGTCGGTCTCTTTAATTTGATCAAGTACCAAAACAATTTTATAACAAAACAACTTATTGGACCATCTACAACGAGTCTTCAAATTTTTTTGAAGATTGAAAATAGAATATTTCTAAAATATTTCATCTCCATAATTTTACTAATCCAAAGTCCAACCGGTCTTCATTTTACAATCTCCAAATAATAAAATATTATTATTTTACTTTAGTAAATAATATTTCAAACTTCCTTAAATAAAAGTGTTTTCTCTACATTATCTTATTAGATAATAATTTACTCACTTTTATTACATCTAAATTTTTAATCTTTTTTATAATTTGTCACACCAAACTATTTTTTTCATGTAATGATTTTGATAAACAAATTTTAACACATTTCAATGTTATTTTTATTGGTTTTATTTTCACTTTCAATGTACTTTTTTTCGGTTGTAATATTTTAATTTAAGAATGTTAATGTTATTATTTGGTTTTACTGAATTATTTGAGTTAATTATTATGATATATGTTAATTACATATAAAAATTGATGATTTGTAAACATTTGTTTTGAATTAAAATACTTATCAATTCTTTAATAGAAAATTTAAAATTAAAAAATAATTAAAATATAGTCAATATTATACTCAGTTGAAAGATCTCAACAAAATATTTCTAATGGTATAATTTTTATGCTGATTATATTTATAAATTAAAAATTATATATAATTAATTGGGTTTAATTATAAATGTGAAAAATGAGATGAGAAGAAAAAATAATATTATTTTAATGGAATAGTGAAATGAAGATCAAAAAATGGATCTTCAATTTTGAACCAAAACAAATCTTCATTCTAGGGTCTTTATTTGAAGATTGAGAGCATTTTCAACCCAGTACACCAAATATTACACAAATTTGTCATAAAAAGAGCATCTTTCTTACACCAATTTTTTTTTTCCACTCCAATGTATCCACACCAAATTTTACACCAAAAGAGCATCTTTAAAGAATATTCTCTCAATACATATTTATACAATACTAATTAATTTTTATTAATTAACTTGTAAAATAATATATATATTGGCATAACAATATTATTCTTAAATAATTACTCATATAATGTCCAAAAAATAAAATAATTACTATACCGAATATTATTGAACTTATTTATCCAACTAATTTCACTTAATTATTTCAAACAAATTTTTTCACATTAATCTTTTTCAATCTAATTTTCTCATCCAATGCTACGTGATACTCTTCGAAGTGAACAAATGAGAATTTATGGAAAAAGAGGTTATCATCCAAAATTTCAAGGAGGAAGTGGATCAACCAATACCTTTGGCCAATATTTTGGTGGTGATGGAGGAAGTGGAAATAATCCAAAATTCTTAATGGTTTTTTTAGAATTATTTTTATCGAGTTTTTATTAGTTTTGTAAATCTGTGTTGCAATTTGCTTTATTGTAGAGTTTATTTATGTAACGTATTTAATTGCACAGATTAATTTTTTTTTTTTTTTTCCTTTCGAATTATTGTTATCGAGTCTTTTTATTGTTAAGCTATGTTATAATTTGCTTTATTTAAGAGTTTATTTATGTTATGTATTTAATTGCACTAAATTAAGTTTTAATATATTTTTTTATTTTTTATATTTCAACAATTTAGGGTTTGAGGTAGGGGAGAGACTCGAACCCACAAACTCATGGTGTTGATACGAGAGACATACTAGAGCCAACATAATCTTGCATTGCATTAAATTAAGTTATTATAAAAGTTTAAATTAGTTAAATGTAATAATTAATAATAAAATTTAATAAATTAAATATGTATATCAATATTGGTATCATTTTAAAGATCCCAATGAGATTTTTCCAACGGCATATTTTTTTGAGAATACATATTATTATAATTAAGCATGAGATGGTTAAATTAGTAATTTTAACAAATCATAATTGCTGATGTGACATTTAACAAAAAAAAGGGGCATTTGGAGTAGCTACAATGCACACCAGATTTCGTGTGCAATGTAGCTCCACTAAATTTAATTGGTGTGTTGGTTGGAGAGGATTTTTTAGTGTATTTGGTGTGAATGGTGTGTTGGTTGGAGATGCTTTGAGTGGAGCCAATCTAGTCTTCATTTTGAAGAAACGAAAATTGATTGGAGTTGCCTTAAGCAAACCACTTTGACGAAAAACCTAGTGAATGTGTCAAACCACAAAAGGCATTTTACCAAGGAAGTAATTATTTTAACATCGGTGAATACTTACATATACTCACAAGAAACGTTACTAAAAAATGTGCTAAGTCATTGATAATGCCTATTTGTACACTCGGTGTAGCCCCCATTTCTTATCAATTGTACTCGTTTTCAAGCGTTTTTATATATTTAATGTGTTTGGTGATCTTTGTGTAGGTTATTTGCCATAATTAAGGTATTTGAGCTTAATTGATGAGTTTTGGAAGTTTAAAGGGCTGAAATGGGAAAGACTCAAGCAGTACACCATATTTCGGGGGCCATATCTCCCACTTTAGATTGAACTAGGTTTTGTACTACCTATGTTTGCAAAGCCCCAGATTTCTTCTTTCCAATGGTTTTTACAAAACGCGATTCCGATGTCTCTAGAGGAAGTTATGCCTATTTCCATGATGGTGCGCGAAGTTGGAAATGATTGAAATGCCAAAACCGATGTACACCTGCCCTACGTAGAGCGAGTGAACATCGGTTTCACTTCAGAGGATCACCGCTTCTTACTCATCTCCAAATGGCCCTACAAGCAGCAGTCTGTGTTGGAGTATGAAGACTTCAAGTCAATAAGATGAAAATAAAGCATGTTAATTCAAGTTTTGTCTCTTATGAAATTGAAAAAGCAAATTAGCTTTGTTGGGATTGGTGAATAATTGATTGCAAAGTCAACAATTGTGGTGGCCATATTATTACTCACCGCTGTGGCTTCTAGATCACAAACTCACAGCGCTTTGCTT
The DNA here is from genome assembly GCA_030490815.1 of Acer saccharum. NCBI lineage: Eukaryota > Viridiplantae > Streptophyta > Magnoliopsida > Sapindales > Sapindaceae > Acer > Acer saccharum. The sequence goes on from CM059866.1 coordinate 5,065,286, forward strand.
GTTGATAAGCAATGCGCATTCATGTTGTGTCTTTCACAGCATAGAATGAGAGCGGTCCAATTTGTTGAGTAGCGCTACGCATTGCGCTACGGGTTTTGGCAGCAGTAAGGCAGCGGTCTGTCACCAGTGTTGCACGCTGTGTGTTGCGCTGCTAATTTCTCTGCAGCGATTGAGACAACGTACTGTCTCCAGTAGGTTCCGCTATGAGGAGCGCTGTGGCACTGGCAACGGTTCGACGCAAATCCATGTGCGATGAAGATTTGTACAGTGAAGAAAGAGGAAAGAGGAAAAAGGAAATATATCTCAATTAGGATTTGGCCAACCCTAGTGCTCCCATATAAATACCACCATTATGTAAACCCTAATGTGTGTGAGAAAAATTGCTAGAGAGATAGAGAGCAAATTGTAGAGAGACTGAGATAGAGACAGAAAGATTGTAATCAACTCTGAAAGTAGTGGATTGAGTGCGGTGCACTCCGTGGACGTAGGCAAATTGCTGAACCACGTAAAATCTTTGGTGTCGTCTTTTTCTTCTTATTGCTTTTATATTATCTGTGTGTGTGCGATTTTTCTCACAACAATTAGTATCAGAGCCCTAGGTTGGGCAGATTATTTTTTCACACAAATCTAAGTTTTCTCGAGGTCAACGATTTTATCGCGGAGATGGGATCAGAGAAAGATTCTCACAAGATTGAGAAATTAGATGGGACGAATTTCAGTTTCTAGAAGATACAGATGGAGGATTATCTGTACCAGAAGGACTTGCATTGGCCGATAAAAGAGAAGCCAGCAACTATGACCGATGAAGAGTGGTCAAAGAAGCGGAAGCCGAAGAACATGGATAAAAAGGATCTCGAACTCCTAAATAGGAAAGCATTGGGAGCAATTCATCTCAGTTTGATGAAGCAGGTCGCTTTTAACGTAAAGGATCAGTAGACTGCCAGAGATCTGATAAAGACTTTATCAAACTTATATGAACAGCCTTCTACGGTAAGGAAGGTCCATCTTGTCAAAAAGTTATTAAATCTAAAGATGACGGAAGGTCATGGTTTTAAAGAGTATCTAAACCAGTTTAACGAAGTGAAGGATGAGTTAACTTCTGTGTCTATGGGTTTCGATGAAGAATTCTTGGTGGTGTTTATACTCACCCAATTTCCAGAAAGTTGGAAGATGACATGTCAGTCAATTGACAACTCGTTCGGAAAAGAAAAATTGGATTTCTCACAGGTTGTGAACATGATCATACTGAAGAAATCAGGATGCGTGAAGCGTGAAGAGGGATTTGAAGTGTCTACATCTTCAGCATTGAATATGGAAGGAAGAGAAAGCAGAAACAGAAATCGGAACACGAATCAATGGGGAAGATCAAAGTCAAGAAGTAAGTCTAAATCTAGGTATCAGGTCAACTATTCGGGAAATCAGCAATGAAACAAGAAAGATGTAGAGTGCTGGAACTGTGGTAAGAAATGTCACTTCTCGTATGAATGCAGATCTGAGAAGAAAGATAAGGGCAAGGGTAGTGCGAACTGTGTGTCGGAGGAGTCAGATGACTGTCTCATTTGCTCGTTGGAAAGTAAGACTGAGTCTTGGGTTTTAGATTCAGGAGCTCTTTCCATGCCACACCTCACATGGAATTGTTCGAGAATTACGTTTTTAGAAATTTGGGTAAGGTGTTTCCTGGTGACGATCAATCATGCAACATTACTGAGGAGGGAGATGTGAAGATTCAGCTGAAATGGTCAGTTTGGAAACTTAACAACGTGAGGCACATATCAGATTTGAGGAAGAATTTGATCTCCGTTGGGCAACTAGCATCAGAGGGTTATATGACGACTTTCATAGATGATAAGTGGAAGATTTCGAAAGGTATTATGACAATCGCCCGAGGAAATAAGAATGGGTCGCTTTACACAACTATGGATGGTTGTGGTTCAATCGATATGGTGGAAGGTAAAGATAATCCGAACTTATGGCACCAAAAGTTTGGGCACATGAGTAGTTAGGGGTTGAAGTGCCTACATTTGAAAGGTAAGTTGCCAGATTTGAAGAGTGTTGAGGTTGATTTCTGTGAGAGCTGCGTGTTGGGAAAACAGAAGCGAGTGAGCTTTAAGAAGACCGGAAGGGTATCGGTAAAGGAGAAGTTGGAACTAGTGCACACCGATGTTTGGGATCCAGCTCCAGTCTCGTTAACCGGAGGTAAACAATATTTCATCACATTCATTGACGACCACTCTAGAAAGGTATGGGTTTATTTTCTGAAACACAAGTCTGAGATGTTTGATGCTTTTAAGAGATAGAAAGCTAGGGTTGAGAACGAGATAAGGTTAAAGATCAAAAAGTTGCATTCAGACAATGGTGGAGAGTATGAATGTCTGATGGAGAGTATGAAGACAATGAGTTCAAGAGGTTTTGCTACCTGAGTAGGATAAAGCTCAGTAGAACGGTTCCTAGAACCCCACATCAAAATGGGATAGCAGAACGAATGAACAGATCATTGACTGAGGAGCCAGAAGCATGAGGTTATATTCTGGGTTGCCAAAATAGTTATGGACGGCAGCAGTCAATACAGCAGCGTATTTGATCAACAGAGGACCATTAAAACCTTTAGACCTCGCTATACCAGAAGAGATCTGGACTGGGAAAGAGGTAAAACTTTCTTATCTTAAAGTGTTTGGGTGTGTTTCTTATGTACATATAGGTGATCATGCGAAGAATAAGCTAGACGCCAAGTCAGTGAAGTGTACTTTGGTGGGCTATGGAGAAGATGAATTTGTTTACAAGCTGTGGGATGCCCAAAACCGCAAGATGATCAGAACTAGAGATGTTGTCTTTAACGAAAAGGTTATGTACAAAGACAGAAACACACAGGTGTCTGAGCTAGAAGAGCCAGAGTACTTTGGGCCGAATGATGTGTCAGATAACAAGATCGTGGAACCAATTAATTAGAATGATGAAGAACAAGGTGTGCCACTTTAGGTTATAGATCCTATCCCACATAGAGATGTTCCAGCGACACAAGCTCAGAGTGTAGTGAGAAGATCAACTCGAACTCCTATACCAAATAGGAAGTACTTGTAATACATGCTGTTGACAGATACAGGGGAACCTGAGTGCTATGATGAGGCATATCAGGGAAAAGATGCGAGCAAGTGGGAGCTTGCAATGAAGGATGAGATGAAGTCGTTGATTTCTAATCAAACTTGGGAGTTAGCTAAGTTGTTTGAAGGAAAGAAAGCCCTACAGAATAAGTGGGTGTTTCGGATCAAAGAGGAACATGATGGTTCCAAGAGATACAAGTCACGACTAGTGGTCAAAAGCTTCCAACAAATAGAAGGTATTGACTACTCTGAAATTTTTTCTCCTGTTGTTAAACTAACTACGATTCGGTTAGTGTTGAGTATTGTCACAGCGAAAGAGTTATATTTTGAGCAGTTAGATGTGAAGACTGCCTTTCTTCATGAAGATTTGGAGGAAGAGATATACATGCAGCAACCAGAGGGGTTTGTAGAAGAGGGCAAGGAAGAGTTGGTGTGTAGGTTGACAAAGAGCTTGTATGGTTTAAAACAAGCTCCTCGACAGTGGTATAAGAAGTTTGATGGGTTTATGCAAGGCAATGGATATTTGAGATGCAATGCTGACCACTGCTGTTACTTCAAAAAGGTTAAGTCAAGTTTTATTATTCTGCTACTTTATGTTGATGACATGTTAGTAGCTGGTGCAGACTTAGAAGAGATTAACAATTTGAAGAAGCAACTCTCGAGTGAGTTCGAGATGAAGGATTTAGGTGCAGCAAAACAGATTCTTGGAATGAGAATTAGCAGAGACGAACAAGAGGGTACATTGAAGCTTTCTCAAGCTGAGTACGTTCGGAAGGTGTTGCAGAGATTCAACATGGGTGATGCAAAATTGGTAAGAACACCTTTAGCTAGTTATTTCAAGTTGTCCAAGGACCAAAGTCCGAAGACGGAAGAGGAGAAGGACTTTATGGCTAAAGTTCCTTATGCTTCAGCTATTAGAAGTCTAATGTATGCCATGACTTGCACAAGACCAGATATTTCCCAAGCAGTGGGAGTTGTAAGCCAATATATGTCAAATCCAGGCAAGCCTTACTGGGAGGCCGTGAAGTGGATCCTAAGATACCTGCGGTGTACGACAGAGAGATGTCTAACCTTCAGAAGAGACAAACTCAAGCTGGAAGGTTATGTGGATTCAGATTTTGCTGGGGAGGTGGATCATAGGAGAAGTACCACCGGATATGTGTTCACAGTGGCTAGTACCGCGATTAGTTGGATGTCCCAGTTGTGGAAGATAGTGACAATCTCTACAATTGAAGTAGAGTACGTGGCTGTGACAGAATCAAGCAAGGAGCTGATATGGTTACAAGGTTTGTTAGCTGAATTGAGATTCAATCAAGTGATGAATGTGTTGCACAGTGACAGTTAGAGTGCAATACACTTGGCCAAGAATTCGGCATTCCATTCTAGGACCAAACATATTGATCTTCGCTACCATTTCATTCGATCGTTAATCGAAGAAGGTGTGTTAAAGCTTGTGAAGATAGCAGGTAGCAAGAATTCGGCTAATATGTTAACCAAGCCAGTCACTACCGAGAAACTGGAGCTGTACGTAGCTTCAGTGGGTCTTCAAGAGTGAAGTCGTGGGGAATGAGCGCATCGTTATTTATCCACTAAGTCATCGAGGAAGGATGGAGAACGTCTATTGAGTTTAGTCTTCATGTGGGAGATTGTTGGAGTATGAAGACTTCAAGTCAACAAGATGAAAATAAAGCATGTTAATTCAAGTTTTGTCTCTTGTGAAATTGAAAAAGTAAATTAGCTTTGTTGGGATTGGTGAATAATTGATTGCAAAGTCAACAATTGTGGTGGCCATATTATTGCTCACCGCTGTGGCTTCTAGATCACAAACTCACAGCGCTTTGCTTGTTGATAAGCGCTGCGCCTTCACGCTGTGTCTTTCACAGCGTAGAATGAGAGCGGTCCAATTTGTTGAGTAGCGCTGCGGGTTTTGGCAGCGGCAAGGTAGCAATCTGTCACCAGTGTTGCACACTGTGTGTTACGCTGCTAATTTCTCGGCAGCAATTGAGACAGCGTACTATCTCCAGTAGGTTTCATTGTGAGGAGCGCTGTGGCACCGACAGCGATCCAATGCAAATCCGTGTGCGATGAAGATTTGCATAGTGAAGAAAGAGGAAAAATGAAATATATCCTAATTAGGATTTGGCCAATCCTAGTGCTCCCATATAAATACCACCATTATGTAAACCCTAATGTGTGTGAGAAAAATTGCTAGAGAGATAAAGAGCAAATTGTAGAGAGACTGAGAGAGAGACAGAAAGATTGTAATCAACTCTGAAAGTAGTGGATTGAGTGCGGTGCGCTTCGTGGACGTAGACAAATTGCTGAACCACGTAAAATCTTTGGTGTCGTCTTTTTCTTCTTATTGCTTTTATATTATCTGTGTGTGTTTAGATTTGTGTTTGCGATTTTTCTTATAACAGTCTGAAGACAAAACTCAGAAAAACCGCCTTACACCCACCCTACGTACAGCGGGTGTACATTGGTTTCACTCCAGAGGGCCACCACTTCATACTTGCCCAAAAGCCGTTGTTCATCAAAACAAGAAGAACCGCTGTATACCCGTTCTACGTACAGCGGGTGAACATCGATTAGGCCATTTTCTAAAAAGAATGCCTAGAGCTTCATGCCCTAATTCCAAACATATAAATACGTACCCCATTTCAGTTCTTTTCATCTCACCTCTTGCATGACCCTTCAACTCCAAATACTCTAACAAAACACATTTTTACTCTCCAAATCCACCAAATCACTACATCCAACCTTCAATCCATCACCCAACCTTCAGATCCACTTCGCCAAACACCAACTATTCAACTTTTCCACCATTATCCACCATAAAAACCCAACCTTGGAGCATAAATTGGAGCATCAAGAGAAGAAGCAAGCCAAACACATTCAACCAACCAAGAGAGAAGAGATCTTCACTTAGTTTATTCTTAACCTTTCTCTCTTTCATTTATCATTTGTATCTTGTTATGGCTTGCATAAATATCATATCTTTTGTAGCAATTTCTTGTAATATGAACTAAATCCATCTTGGCTAAGGCCAAGATGAAACCTTTTCCATGACTCATTAGTAAATGCCATCACTTTATCATTATTGCTTGTGTTATGTATGTGTATTTCTAATGCTTAGTGCTTCTAGGTGCCTAACTAACACTTAGATGATTCTTTGATTGTTGTGTGAAGTACTAAGGAGAAGCATGCAATGTGCTCGATGGAATGCATGTTACAAGTCTAGTAAGATAGAGATATGCGATGCTAGCTTGTAGGATTCCATTTGTATGTCACTTTGCTTAATGAATTTGTGTGTAGTTCGGATAACCATTGAGAAATATGTTGTTGGTGCATATGAATGTTGTTTTTATCACTTGAGATAGGTTAGAGACTAATTAAGGGCATACGAATCTACATACACACTTGCATACTTTATTTCAATGACGTGCCTAAAATTGATGAGAATTGGATAGGTGAATTCACGGTCTTAGCCTAATTTCCCATAAGCAATATAATCACTTGCTTGTGTTTGACTTTGCTTGAGTTTGTTTACTTGTTTAGTTTCACTAATTGCTTTTTAGTTATAAGTTTAAGTTAGTTAAATTTGAGTAGTGTAATTCAATCATCAGATCTTTGCTTGTCTAAATAGTAGTTTAATCAATCAATTATGGTATTCAATACATCAATCCTTGTGGAACGAATCTTATTTATCATTGTACTATTCTCATGGCTCCGTACTATTGCGGGTGCTCATTTTGGAGTGGTCAATATATACATATATATATATATATATATATATATTTTTTTTTTTTTCTCTCTTATATAAGTACTCTTGTCCTGAACATAACTATTTTTTTGAGAAGTATGAACTTTATTACCGGGAGAAACAGAGCAACAAAGCACCGAGGCTCAACCACCATCCAGGCAAAAGCCAACCGGCAGGGAACCCCCAAAACAGATAAAAACAACCCAAAAGAAAAGAAAAAACAACCCAAAGCCCAGAACTAACAACAGAACAGCCAGAAAAAAGACAGAGAAACAAAAAGAACCAGCATAAACAAACAAAAGCCCCTGCATCAGGACTGCAAACAGAACCTCAGAAACTCCAATTGAGCACCTTCCCTTCATTTCCTGAGCCGTATGATATTACATTTTATTAAAAGTAATTAAGCAATGACATTAAACATAACACTAGTATCGATCATGCATATGATCATGACATACCAAATCCCGTAAACATGCAGCACATAACAGTACTTTTATTTTTTAATTTTCTCTCATGTTATACGATCCATATATATATTTCCAAATGTTGAACAGATCCATTATTTGAGTAGGTGGATCATGATGAGGTAGAAAAATTCGCAGAGAGAGCTCGATCGACCAATTCTCTTCTCAAGATCTTTCCGGAATGAGATTTTGGAATAGAATTGATAAAAGCAACACGCCTTATTTTCTTGTATGGTGAAACCTATATATAGCAAGAAGAAATACATCAACTTTAGTGCAAGAATAAATTTCATTTTGGAATCCATTAATTTTTTTTTTTTTTCCTTTTTGGGAAAAATTCAACGATATTAGGGAAATTTACATAACGAGTCTTACTCGAAAAAAAGATCGGCTCAAGAATTTAGGTATTTGATAACTTAAGTATTAATTAGAAATCAAGCGTACGTGTAAATCTCAAAAATAAAATAAAAATTAGAAATCAAGAGATTGATCCATTTCTTCAACGGATTCAATAAAAATTCAGTAAAATGTTATATTTGACATATCATTTTAGCATTGTACCTAATTGATATGCTATTTTTTATTTTTTAATTATTTAAAATTATAAAAGTTTACAAATACAACCAATGCATTCAATGAATGCGTTGAATATTTTCTTAGAATTGTTTCAATCTCAATTTTCCCTACCAAATTTGTTAAATTTTTATTATTTAAAATTAAAAAGTCAACAAATACGACTGCATTTATTACTGTGCCAAATTTGGCATATGCTAAAAACTGTGCCAAATTTGGCACAGTTTTTTAGCACAGTTTTTAGCATATGCCAAATTTGGCACAGCTTTTAGCACTGTATTGGAGTACGTTTTTTTTACTTTGTGCTAAAATATAGTATTGGCACAGTGATTTAGCATTGCATTGGAGATACTTTTATATATATATATATATGGTGGTTTTCTAGTAAGGACGTTTTGAAATTATAAGTTAAGGACGTTCAACCACAGCCACACATTTATATTGGGTGTGGGTATTTGTTAATGTGAGGTTGTGAGTCTAATGTGAATATGTGGCTGTGGTTGGACGTTCTGAAATTATAAAGTCATGACGGTTCTGATTAGAGACGTATATATATATATATATATATATATATATATTAGTAATAGGATGCAACCTGTTTTGCAGTGAACTCCATGACTTGAGCCTCAGTAATGTTGCTCCCGAGTTTTCTCACCACAAAGGCCATTGGAATCTGCCCAACATCTTCATCAGGATACCTGCTTCATCAATATCTTCATCATAATTTTATTCAAATTTACTATGAATAATATTGATAAAAAGAGTCAAGTATATATTTGCAGATTGATAAGCACTCCAAAAATAATGAGATAACAAGTACGTACGGAATCACAGCAGCATCAACTATTTCAGGATTTGAAAGAAGCAAATGTTCCAATTCAGCTGGGGGAACCTATATATGTATCAAACTTTAATGAAGAACAAGTTTTAATTTGTTGGTAAAGATTTTTTTTAAAAAAATAAATAAATTCAATTCACCTGATATGCCTTGTATTTTATCAGTTCCTTTAGCCTACCAACAATGAAGAGGAAACCTTGAGAGTCAAAATTGCAAAGATCACCGGTCTTCAACCAACCTTCTGAATCTAAAGTTTCAGCGGTCGCCTTATCATCTCCTAGATAACCTGCATTATTAGCATGCACCATTATTCTATGATCATGAAACAAGATGATTAGTAATTGTTCGGTTTTTTCTAAACATTATTTTCTCTGACATGACAAAATGATTTTTTTTTACCGTATAAATTATGGGGATGATACGGTGAATGGTATAAGAATGACAAATCAGTTGCATCCATGCATTACCTTTCATGATAGTTGGACCACACAACCAAAGCTCTCCTTTCTGGCCTGGAAACAATGCTTCACCGGTTATAGGATCAACAATCTTGGCTTCCATGAATTCGGATAGCCGACCAACTGAATCCAGCCGAGTTACCTCCACCGGCCCTTTCGTCGATGCAGTCTCTCCTCCAGTCTCTGTTAAACCGTATCTCTAAGATGAAGATACAAACAAATTGTTTATTCAGGTGTGGGATTTGACAATTTTTTTGTGTGGTGGAAATCAATACATATGAGAATTAATTACTATGTGTGGAATATAATCTGTAAGTTTTTTTCGTGTGAAATCCCTACTCTATAGAGATACAAGGTGAGCCTCCTAGCTAATGTTACAGAATTGGATTCCGCACTCTATATCTATTGAGGCGGGTCCGAAATTTGCACCAAAACAAATCAGAATCCCACACGTTTTTTGCAGGATAATCAAATTGATTTGTGATTATTCTATGAATTTTAATTTTTCATAATTTTTAATAGAGTTGTAAGAGTTCAAAGTTTCAATGCTAGCTAGCTATTTTGTCTGTTAGTTCACTTGAAAGTTACAACTTCAGGATTTACGTACTATCAGGATTTGCACGTTGGGGAATTTGTCTCTGAACCTTTCGGCAACCTCCTTAGAAAGCGGCGCGCCACCACAGCAGAGAAATATCAGCGAGCTGAGATCGTACTTACTCGTAGAATCCGATTTCAACAATGCTACAATGTCTGACGGCGAAACCGGCATATAATTCGCCTTATACTTGTCCACAGCTTCAAGTATTTTCTGAAGCTCAGGTGTCTCCAGCAAAACCAAAGTCTCCTCCTGCGAAACAGCTGTCATCATCACTGTTAAACCAAACACACCGGCCAAAGATCGCGTAGTTAATGACACTGGTCTTGTTGGTCGCGGCTGACTACTATAAAGATCATGATCATGATCAGTTGGATGGTATGCTAGGGCGTTTGCAGTGATCCTTAATATCAAGTTCCTGTGAGTCAATTGCACACCCTTTTTTGGACCAGTTGTTCCAGACGAGTAAATGAATACAGCGACGTCAGACTGATTCACTACGTCATTTCTATGATTTATAACGTCGTGCTTGTTATCATCATATCGTGTTAACAAGGAGAGAAACTCTGGCGAGTCAATCAACACAGTGCGACTGGTGGTCAGATTTGATGCTCCGTTTATCAGCTTGTGGGAGGATCGTGAAGCGGTGAAGACGATGACTGGTTTACTGAGGTTGATTTGGCGAGTTATATCGGAGCTGGAATCGTCCGGGTTGGTCGGCGAGATGATGACACCAATAGAGAGAAGAGAAAAGTAGAGGATAGGGATTTGGAGGGAGTGTGGAGAGAGGATGAAAGCGACGTCCCCTTTGGAGAGTGAATAGTGTTTTTTGAGAGAGATAACGAGAGAGTTGGTCTGGCGGAGCAAATCGGAGTAAGATAGGCTGTGGCCAGTGGCGGCATTGATCATGAATGTTGAGTCTGAAATAGTACTGTTGGCGGAGGAGGAGGAGCGACGGAGGAGGGAGAAAACATATTCGGTGATAGAGAGAGGCTGAGATGGTGGCGGAAGATCAAGAATTTTGGGTCTTAGGCTATGGTAAGTTCTTGTTTGTGAACAGAAGCCACTGTAAGGATCCATTATTAGAAATTCGAAACCGGAGTTCGGCTCGGTTGATTTGAATAAAAGATGTTCGGTGCTCTGATTACTTAGGGAGAGACTTTCTTTATACACATATGTTAGTGGGTGCACTGTATATACTATTGTCGGATAATCTTTTCAAGATCAGATAAGATTGTGATCAATGCATATCACGTTGCATGCCCCCATATTATCGGTAGTTTATTTACTAGCCCCTGTGGATATTTAAAAACTTGGACAGAGAAAAGTACGGTTAACCTTGAACACTTGAACATTAAAAGAAATCCTAATAAATGCAAAACAGAATTAAATGCAAGTCCCACTTGTAGCAAGTTTTCTTAATCAATTTGTAAGTTATTTGTTTGAGTGCTACGTTGGTAGATGTTTAAAAGATGAGTATAAATAAGATGGGTAGGTGATCTTGATCCTAATAAATTAACACTTACTCACAGTCTTAATTTAATTCGTTAATTCGCCAATATAATTATTTAATTTGCACATCCATGGAATCATGGCACCGCTAGATTATTGCAATGCTACAATAAAAGATAAACACATGGTGATTAACAACAATCTTCCCCGAACTTCATCTGTTCAGCGCAAATCAATGCACCACTTGCTTTGAACCAAAGTCAACAAGAATTTATTTATTTATTTATTGAAATATTACGATAATTAAGGATTTAAGAGAGAGGGACAGACTTGAACCCACAAACTCATGGTATAGCCGTATGTTAGGTTTTAGCTCATATTCTCAAAGGAATCCGATGTGAACCAAATGAGACTCAACCGATGTTGGAACTTCCTGGAGACGTGGGATACGTTTGGAAGTTGGATATGGTGTTTGAGGGAGGTTTGAAGACCAGAAGAACTAAAGGAACCGAAGATTAAAGAAACCGATGTGGGTTGCACTATGCAAGGGATAGCGGTTCCCACAACGGTAAGAGGCGATGTGCCTTGCGTTGTGCTATTTGCACAACGGTCCATTCCAGGAGATTGCGCTGTCCAAACCGCTATGGGTTGGACAGCGGTAGAAACAACGGTCCTCGTCAAGCGTGTGGATCACAGTTTTTTGAGCGATATAATTCCGGTGACTTGTAACGGTTTAGGAAGCAAATGCGCAACCGTGACCTGAATCTTAGTCAATCATAAGCATGCATGGAGCGAGAAATCTTTAATGAAAAAGGAAGTAATTTGTTTCTGGAAGTTCTTGTGCTTGAAGGAAAATGATTTCTCTTTACATGAAGACTTGTCATAAAAGGAAATAGTGTTGATGTGGAACAAGTAAGTGTTGTATGTATAGGAGATGGATTTCCTTGTTGGTCTTAGCTCCCTATATGATGTAGGACAAAGAAGAAGGAACGATGGCCCATGCCACTATTGGTGTCCTGCGGCCCAACCGCGCTTAACTTCAGATTCAAACTGTTTTGGGTGTTTTCTTATTTTATTAATTTGGGTCTTTATTTCTTGTTTAGCAAGTTTATTTACTTTAGTTTGATTAGGAATTAAATTTAGGTTTTGGAAATAAATCAAACTTACCTTTTGGGTAAGATTTGATCTTTGTTTTTCAATCAAGTTAATTAGGAATCATGAATCTTAAAAGATTATGATTAGTTTTGATCTTTTCTTGTTTTAGTCTTTTTAGGAATGTCGTATTCGAGTCGTATTAGGATTAGTTTATTATAAATAGTCTTATTATTTTCAATTATTGTAACTTTTTCATAATCAATAAAATCGTTATTTGGAACACTTATCTGTCGTGCATTCGACATTCTCTTTGAGGATTCGAGAGCGCCATTTTCTAACGTAGATTAGGGAATGATGGCCCCTGCATGGCGATCCATGCTTGGGTAACTACCGATTGCTGCGTCAAGGTTCGTCTAAGTGTGCCTCAGGGTTCGACAAAGTGATCATTCTTATTTTCGCCATACCTCGTTGCGTCACTATAACTAGTATAAATAAAACTTTGCAACTAGGTTATTTGTGTGGAGAAAAGAACACCTGTAACATCAGAGAGTGGTGAGATCCGGGTGAGAGACTCAAGGAATATTCGGGAAGGGATCTGGGGAATATCAATGGATCAAGTTAGAGATCCGTGGGTGATATTTAAGTGAGACCTAGGGGATATTGAGAGTTCTTGGTGAGGATCTTGTGAGCTGAGTGTCTTGATGTAAAGCTCGGTTGTGAGCTTGGGGACTTGGTAAGGCTCTATGGTTTGGGGTTGAGGTGCGAGAGAAAATCATGGAGTACATGGTTGTAACAATTTATTATATGGTGGAACTTTCTCTGTCGTCCTGACGGCCCGTGGTGTTTTACCCGATTTGGGTTTTCCACGTATATCTTGTGTTGTATGATTGTTTATTTTCTCTCATCTATTTTCTTGCTATAAACGTTATTAATTGCTATGAGTTATAGACGAATATTAGGCATGTTGTTTCCGTGTTCATCTGTCTAGAATTCCCAACACCATATAGGTGTGAAGGGAAGGCCAACCACATCTCTTGACAATTTGGTCATTATTATTATTATTATTATTATTGTCATTCAAATCATTTTTTTTTAATACAAATTGATTAGCTCACATAGAACCTTACATTAATTTGTAGCAACTTGTTGATCTCTCAGATGACACTCCCTTGTGGGTGACAGAATGACCTGGATTACAATTTACACAAGGGGAATTATCATTTTAGTCCCTATGTTTTTTTTTTTTGACACTTTTTTAACTGTCTTTCTAGTTTTCACTGAGTGGTCCCTATGTTTTAAAAAATCCATCAATATAGTCCCCCAGGTAGTCAACCGTTAGTCAAACTTAACGAATCCAAGGGCATTTTTGTCCTTAACCATGTAATATGCCACGTGTCAGACATAAAAAAAAAAAAAACAATTATAAAACACAAAATAATAATAATAATAATAATTTTAATATTTAATTACAAATATTTTTATTTTTATTTTTTTAAAAAAAAAACAATCCAAATTAAACCAAATGTTCTTAAAAAAACAAAAACAAATGGAGACCTAGATCTGGGTCTCCATGGCAAATGAATGGAGATCCATCACACATCACAGAATATTGGAGAACCAGCGATGGATGGTTTCCATCGACCGATGAATGGCTGAGGATGGAGATGGGTCTCCATCGATCGGCGAATCGCTGAGTATTGAGACCCAACGATGGGTCTTCAAGGAAGATTCATCTCCATCATTTTGAGTTATTGCGTTGGAAGTCTTGGGAATCAATGGTGTTCGGTGGGAAGAAGAAGAAGTCGACGGTTTTGATGATGATTGGGTTGAGGAAGAAGTTTGTTGTTTTCATATTTATTTATTTTTTGTCTTTCTTTCTCGAAGTTTGTTTGCAGGCAATGTTCAACCATGATTCCTGATTAGTTTTTTGTTCTAATTTTGGTTGAATATCTGGAATACACTCTCATTCGTTGGTGGTGAGGTTTTGAAAATTTATGGGTTGGGATTGTAGTTTGGGATTCAATTTCTTACTGTGAAAATTTCACAGAATTTCTGGGTTGGGTTTGGAGGAGGCTTCGCCAAAAATTTTGGGTTGAATTTATGTGGTTTAGTTTCTTCTGCTGTGATTTATGGGATTCAATTTCTTTTGGGATTCCATTTTTGGGCATAAAAATTAAAAGAGATGTTTAATTTTTTTAAAGAGTGGAATATCATTTAATTAAAGATCACAGTCAATATGTTGATTAAATTGAAGAAGATTGATACGCCTTTTCTTCCATAATTGAAGAACATTCACAATCATTCACAGTTAATCTTCTTCAATAGAACATTCACAGTCAATATGTGTGTGTATATATATATATATATATATATATATATTTTGCACATGGGAGGGCAACTAGCCCAGGAAGGGAAAAAAGGGAAAGAACAGACGAAGAACAGATATATATATATATATATATATATATATATATTCCATCTCTTTTAAATTCAATATATACTTATCCATATTCGATATATATATATATTCCATTACAAAAAATCAGAAAAGGAACATATGTTGAAGAAAAAGCCAAAACCCAGTTTATATTAATTTTGTTTGCTTTCCTCTATTCTGATGGGCTTGGGGGTTTCGTTTTTGCTTTTGCTGGTGTAGTTCTGTTATCTGGTGTTTGTTGCACCTTTTGCCCATTGTTGCATTAATAAAACTGCAGTTTTTCAAAAAAAAAAAAATCCACTAAAAAAAAACACACTCAAATTATCTCTGAAATCATAAACTTTTTTTTCTTAAAGATATAAATATTTTATATTAATTTATTAAATAGTTTTTTTATTTTTTATTATTATTATTTTTTTTAAGTTTCAATATTTACGGATTCATTTGAACAAATTAGTTTAATTTATTTTCGTTTTTCTATTCTTTTTTTTTTCTTTTGTTTTTTATTTTTATGATATATTTTAATTTTTAGTAAATTTTCTTGTCTTAAATTTTATTTTTTTTAAAAGAAATTAAATGGATAGGGGTAACAATGTCATTTTGCTTTTTCTGTAAGGGTTGACCGTTAAAAATCCGGTCAAAGGGACTATATTGATGAGTTTTTAAAAACATAGGGATCAATCAACTAAAATGAGAAAGACAGTTAAAAAAGTCATCATCGGCCAAAACATAGGGACGAAAATGATAATATCCCTTTACACAATATACCCACTTTTATTAGGATTTGGATCATTTACTGATTCGATCTTTTTCCTGACCTTTTTAAAACATGTGATTGGTTGTTGATAAAGTGATTGTGGAAACCAATCACATCTCAACCATACATTCATTGCTATGCTTATCTGTCAGGAGATTATGTGAGGTCAGGAAAAAGATTAGATCAGTAGATGGTCCAAATTCCTTTTATTAACAGTCCCTCGTTAACACTTTTTTATTTTTATTTATTGTCGGTGTTGACCATCTAACACGATGTGTTCCACTATGTTATTAGATCAAAGGAATCGTTCCGATTTGCTTATTTATTTTTGGGTTAATATATAATTCTTGTAGCATATATGAATATCCACCTGTCTTTTTATAATAATATAATTAAGTCAAACTTAATCACATGCACTCTTTATTTAGTTAATCAGTTCACTAATATTTGTATTATTTAATTCACGAAACCTCCAATATTTAAGTTTAAGTAATAAGATGTATCACCCACATGCATGTGAAGGAAGTAAGGAACAGGTATCATTGGATACCACAATCCAAAATATTAGTAATTATAAATAAAATAAAATAATTAAAAATATGACACTTATCGAGACCCACCGACCAATGTGGTTTTGGTGGACAATCTCTCACGCTCGAGAGTCGAGAGACGGAAGTTGAGATGGCCCAGAGCAAGGCAGAAGCATTTTTTTTTTTTTTAGAAAACAAATTATTAATTATTAACTTAAAAGAATTAAAATTCAAAGATAATTAAAAATTACTTTTATTTTTATTTTTTTTTTTGAGAAAAAAATTCTTTTACTTGATAATTTAAAATTTTCCTCTATTTTTATTTTATTTTAATTTTATCAAACTAATCTCAATAGAAAAGGAAATATAGAGTTTTGTCACTTTTTTAAACTCGTGTTTTAAGACTATCACTGGTTTAATAACTTATGTTTTAAAGGCACCAAAATAAATGACTTTCTAAAATACCTTTACTTTTAGTATTTTTTATTATATCTCTGACTTTAACTTTCTCCTACTTTTATATTGTCTGAAATCTACTTCTCTCTCTAACTTTAAATTCTCTGTAAACTGAGATCCAAGTTCATCTTCTTTTCCAACTCGTGGTCTCTGTTCTTCTCCTTCTCCAACTCTTGGTCGTTGTTCATCTCCTTCTCCAACTCGCGGTCTTTTTTTCCTCTTCGTTTGTCTACAAATCACACTAAGGTACTCCCATTTTTTTATTATTTTTTTAAATCTTCCATTTGTAAAGCTATTTGAGGTATTCAGGTTTAGTTGCACGGTCTGTTAAACTTTAAATTTCAGAAGTCTCGGAACATAGTTAAACCAGGTCTCGGAACATGTTATAAAAGTCTTGGAAAGTAATAGCTGGTTCCAAAGTCTCGGAAGAGAGTCTCAAAAAGTTTTTCTAAAGTCTCGGAACATGTATAAAAGTATTGGAAATTAATAGGTTATTCAAAAGTCTCGGAAAGTTTTCCCAAAATCTCGGAACATGTATAAAAGTCTCGGAAACTAATAAGTTATTAAATTAATATCTAACATGAGAGAACCATTTGCCCAAACTTATACATACAGTTGTCCCGAACATTACTATGTTGGGATACTAGACTTGAGAAAAATTATTACTAGATATGCTATTACATTTTATTATAAGTAATTAAGCAATGACAATAAACAATATTATATAATAAGAGGAAATAGGGGTATATAGATCATGCATATGATCATGACATATCAAATCCCGAAAACATGCAGCACATAACAGTACTTTCATTTTTTAATTTGCTCTCATGTTATACGATCCATATATATATATTTCCAAATGTTGAACAGATCCATTATTTGAGTAGGTGGATCATGATGAGGTAGAAAAATTCGCAGAGAGAGCTCGATCGACCAATTCTCTTCTCAAGATCTTTCCGGAATGAGATTTTGGAATAGAATTGATAAAAGCAACACGCCTTATTTTCTTGTATGGTGAAACCTATATATAGCAAGAAGAAATACATCAACTTTAGTGCAAGAATAAATTTCGGTTTGGAATCCGTTAAATTTGATTTCTTTCTTTTCTTTTTTCCTTTTTGGAAATATTCAACAATATTAGGGAAATTTACATAATGAGCCTTGCTCGAAAAATAAAATAAAAAAATGATCGGCTCAAGAATTTAGGTATTTCATAAGTTCAGTACTAATTAGAAATCAATCGTGTATCTCAGAAATAAAAATTAGAAATCAAGAGATGGATCCATTTCTTAGACGGATTCAATTGATCTTTATTTATAAAAAAATTTAACACCTTATATATATATATATTTTTTTTTCTATTATCAGTTCGTTCTGACAATAAATATATTAGGACGAAGAATATGGACTACTAGATTTACATACTTTGACTCAAAGTGTATGCATTTATTAAAACTTCTCCATAATCTATAGTCCACATTCTTCGTCCTGATATTTTTATTGTCAAGACGAACTGACAATAGAAAGATTATATATATATATATATAGTGGTTCTCTAGTAAGAATGTCCTGAAATTAATTTATTATTTTAAGAAGAATAAATATTGCAATTTTATTGTTTATGTTATTTTTCTTGTTATTATTTAATTTTTAATATTGTGTTTCTTGTTTTTACTTTTATTTTTTTAAATGTAAGATTATTTAGTTCATCCTGAGTAGGTGTTCTATTTGTTTTATTTTATATAAACATCAGTATATCATCAATTTTTCTTTATGTAAAAAAACTCATTTTTTGTTAAAAAAAAAAAAAAAAAAAAAAAAAAAAAAAAAAAAAAAAAAACTCATTTTACTATGATCTTAATTTTTAATATTTTTTATAATATAATTATTATCCCGTCTAGTTAAAATTCTTGGGTCCGCCACTGCATGTAATCCACTAATCCTATTAAAAAATTATTTTTAATTTGATAAATACTAATTGTGATTTTTAATTTAAGATTTACATTTATATATTAGTAAAAAATATATATAATGCATTACTGGAGGGTTGAGCTATTGAGATTGTTAGTGACTCTAAGGTGGCGGTTTCTTGGATTAACGAGGAAGGATTCAGTAGCTTCAAGCATGTTAACATGTTTTACAACATTCGGGACTTCTTGAGGATTCAAGGTGGTATGGTAGTCACGTTTAGCTCGAGAACCTCGAACTCTTTTGTGGATAATTTGGCCAAATGGGGTTCGAGCTTGGCAGAGGATTTATCCACTGGGGGTGATGTTTGAGTGTGTTTGTTGTTCGTTATTGGGTGTTCTGCAGTCTCTATTTTTTGTTTGTCTCCTCTGTTTTGCTTTTCGCTGTCTCTTGCTTGGGTGTTTCCAGAGGTTTGGTGATGTGTTCTGTTGCTTCCTTGTTTCCTCTGTTTTGCTGTCTGTTGTTTTAGGCGCTATCTTCTCTTTGGTCTGTTTGTTTTTGTTGTAGCCTTGGCTTTTGCTTGGTTTGTTAATAAAATTGCTGTTAAAAAAAAGGACTTTCTCACTGTCAACGAGTTTTTATTTATTTTTATATACCACCAACTGTGGCAGTGAGCCAGTGAGAATCTCGACAAGTTTTATTTATTATTAATAACTGCAAAATATAAATGATTAAACATTATTTTTTAAAAATAAAAATAAAAATAAAAACAATGATTAAACAAGCATAACTAGATAGACTAGCCATAACATATCACCTGTTAACATAGATGGTAGTGCACCTCCCTTCCACACTTGGTGGTCAAGAGTTCGAGTCCTACCATACACATTTTACAATCAGGAGTTTTTTCTCGGTTAGTATGAGTAGTTATCCCGATCACATATAAATATTGTCTAATCTGAGCAGGAGCAGGTCCCGACAGTCCAATTATAATAGTTATAAATGTAATACGTAAAAGAAGAAGAAGGAAAAAAAAAAAAACGATGCAATTAATGTTTAGGAATATCAAACAACTGAAAAAGCGATCCAGTTATTTTACCTTCAAAAGGTCCCACAATTTTCTTCAAGTGGCCACTGGCCATTACTCGTGCAGCGGTTTATATATTATATATATATATAATATTTATATTGTCAGTTCGTTCTGATAATAAATATATTAGGACAAAAAATATAGATCATAGATTATGGAGAAGTTTTGATAAGTGCAATCTGAAAATCAAATTCCAAACAAAAATGATTATTTTGGATACATCATCAAGCAATCAAAATATTTGTTTAAATTTTCAGAAATTATTTTTTTAATATACCATATGCAGATATGACATTACAAAACCTTATTATCTAGCTGAATGAACATTTTTTACAATTAAGTCACATTGGATGGTGGTGAGATAAGGTTTTATAAAAACAAATTAATAGTTGAGAATTGATTTCATTATCTTCATTTAACAAGTTGTTGACGGTGATTTCTTGATGGTCAACCGGTCAACGATTTTGGTTAATGAAACCTGCACAATAAGCGTAATAAAAGCAAGAATAATAAACAGAGTAAAATACATGGTAAAACTCCGGTGATCGGAGAAACATCCACGGGTTGTTGCGTTAGCAACTGAGAAGCAAATCCAATATTTTGTAAGTTAATGATAAACACTCTGGTCCTCTCTCTCCTAAGATCTTCACCCCTTTTCTAATGTGTTTTACATGTGTATTTATACATGGTGCTGCTACGGTTTTGAATCGTGCTGTGCAAGTAGAGGATTGCAGAGTTAGATTTAGGATTCTTTTCCTATTTGGTGTCGCCGAGTATTAAATGCTGTTGATTCCAAATCTGCTTAGAACTCTAATATATTGGAGAATATCTGTTTATTTCCTTGTTGAACTCCTCCTTCTTTTGGTGACTGTATATCAGTTGATTTATGATTGCTTACTACGGCTGTACCACCTTGTGTGCGGAAGAAACCCTAATATAGGTTCTTTCCTATTCGTTTCGAGTATAGCCGACCAAGCACGGTTTTCTACTCAGCATTACTAGTCTTGTCTGATGTTTTATTAACGCTCTGCTGGTGTTATGTGGTCTGTCAACGTGGCCTGTAAGTGTGTCTTTTGACTTATCCTTTGACTTTTGTTTATGTGGCATGATTGGTCCATGCTACCAAATGACGTGTCTTCTAAGCAAATATTATGTACAATACAAGTATTCAATTTCTTGTTGTAGAATGGGATCTACCTGCCCATGAGTAAAATTTGGAACATTAATATGTATCTTGATCTTCTTCAAGGATGAGAACTTCGCAATTTATGGAACCTTCTGGATTTCAGAGGTTTGCAGTGACTTGGAACAGAAGCAATAATGCATCAATTCAACGTAGAACAATGCAAGTTTTGCCTTGTCTCAGCCTAAACTGTGGCAGTAATTTTTGTACTTCGATTCACCTTGAACCGATGCAAACTTACATCAGTTCAGCTTGAACCAATGCACCTCTTGCTTGAGTTCATGAATGATGCAGCTGCTGATATAGCATTTGAATATTTAGAGCAAAGAGACCACTGCAAAGCTGGTCGCCTGGTCATGCATGGGCTGAGTGAGTAGCTGGCCGAAGGAAGGAGGGTGTTGTAATTGCGTGGCTTCGCAAGGAGGCAAGAGTGGTGTGTGCTGGCATTAGTTATTTATTTAAGTCAGGTTATTGTGTTGAGGAAGTCTTTCGAAATAAGAACTCTTGTTTGTGATAGAGTTTGAGTTGGTTTAGAAGTGTTTGCTTTCTTGTTTGTTTTTGCCTTATTTATTCTTCTTGTGTAACCCGTTTGTAAGGCAGTTGATTAATAATTAAATTCAGAGATTGTTTTCTCTAAACCTTTCCAGTTATTTCATTTTTCTAATGTCATAATTGAAGCCTATTGATATGAGTTCTTTCGCGGATTTGTTATTGATAGTAGGCCGCTTTTCGAACCAGCTTGTGAGTCTTTCTTGTTAAGCTTCCTCTACACCAATGAATGAACCAAAGCCAGCAAGAATTTTTTTTTAATTATTATTATTATTTTTGTTACTTGTTATATTAATCTTGTTGATTTCACACATGACAATGATGACACTCCCTCAGTGAGAAGCAGTGACATAATTCTGTAGACCACATTATCTCTTTAACATTTAAGAAATGTACTCTTTTTTGTTTTTGCTTTTCTATCGAGGTTGACCGTCTAATACCATGCGGCCACCATTATATATTATATATTGTAGTTTTTTTTTTTTTTTTTTTTTTAGCAGTTTCTGCACACCATTCACTATATTGTATTTGATTAATCGATGGAATCAAGGTACCACTTGATTTTTTACTTATGGTATCAGAACAGAGCATCAAAAGCAGAGCATTGAAAGCTTCGTAACTAACGGCGTTGGATGGAGACGTTATAAGTTTGTTGATGTCTGATTAGTGAGCTGACATAGATTCCTGGAGAATTTCTATTGGCTAGCTTCTCTGGTTTTTAAGGAAAAATGTAGATACCTTGTGTGAGTGAGATTTTCTTGTATATATTTTCGTGTGTGGTGTGTATTACGAAATCAATCAATAACAAAAATTAAAAAGCATATTTTCCATCAGTCGGAACTAAACGAAACAAAACACCAAGATTAAGAAAAGTGCCAAATAGTTTCAAAAAAAAAAAAAAGTCCAAATCTTTACCAAAGTTCATATATCTCGGAGCTAAATTAGAAAAGATATCAAGATGAGCTTATAAATTTGTTTGAATGGCCATGATAGAGGGCATCAAACTTTCTTGCTTCATCTTGTAAAGCACATAAAATCCATAAGTTATATACATTTGAGAAACAAAAGGCTTGGAAATAATAACATGCCAAAAGTCGTCAAGTCCCATAAATCTCCACTAGCAGGTAATGTTGTACCCAAAAAAAAAAAAAAAATTGGCTAACCAATTTCACAAATAAGTAGTACAGTGAAAAAAGACATGCTTCCTGGTCTCTTCATGAGCAAAACAAAGGTAAAACTTAAAGCTTGTAATGATGTATCTTCCGAAAAAGAACATAATATTTAAAATGTAATGACTCTAGAGAAAATGGACAAAATGGTTACCAAAAACATTATAAGCTGCAGTCATTGTAAAAATACCATTTCGTAATTTGAGCTGTTTTAATTGGGGTTTGACTAGGGCGTTGTATGTTTTTTTTTTTTTTTTGGTCTAAATACCGAACGGTACTAAATTTTATAAACAAAATATAGATCAATAAGGATTGAAACTTGGAACCTAATCACATTTAAAAAAAATAAAAAAAATTCTCACATCTGTTTGTTTTTTATAAGATAAAATTATTTAAAAACAGTTAATTTGACATATATACCATTTTTATTTTTTACTATTAATTGTATGTATTTTCATGGAATATTCTTGGAAATATGTTAATTTTGTATGATATTCTTGGAAGGAAATATATTAAATTATTTAAAATTATTTGAAAAGTTGTGATTTTTTTTCATTTTATTTTAATTTATTTTTGGGTATTTTTTACTCCTTTTTTTTTTTTTTTGTCTGAAAACTGATCAAATTTTATTATTATAATTTAAGTTTTTTTATTTAAATGACCATATTTATTTATTGTTTATATTATTTTTATCTACTGTTATATTAATTAGAAGAATTTTTTTCATCTACCCTAAAAATACAAAAATTAGAAGATCGGGCACTTTGTAACTATGGCTAATACCGTTACACTTGTTGGTAATGTGAATTATAAACAAAGAATACATATTTTATATTCTTTTTTCTTTTTTTTTTGACATTTGAATTAAATATTATATAATTATTTTTTATTTTTCTTTTACATTTGAATTAATTAATTGTTTAATACCAATTACTTATTAAAACATTTCAAATTTCATGCATTTCTTTGCAAAATAATAATATTTTTTTTAGTCATTATATAAATTCACTACAATTAAATGATTAGCAAACACATGTATACCGCTTACAGTAACATCTACATCAATACCAAATTGACTCTTCGAATCTTGCATTACTAAAAAAAAAAAAAAAAATACAAGAGTGAAGTTTTTTCATCATTTATGAAAGGGTAAAGCTGTATATCTCACATGGTCATATGGTATGTGAACTCATATAACATGTGGCAAATGAGATAAATTATCATTTATATGTATCCATCTACCAATTGTAACATCTTTTATTGAGTGTAATGTTTAATTTAGGTAAATGCCAACACAACTTTGATATTCTTTCTTAATTTTGTCGAGAAATCATAACATAACAATGAAGAGAAGAACAATACTACAACTCAGCTGGAATATCATCCAGATGGAATCAGCTTCAACAGACAAACAGTAAATATTTGGATCAAAAATTTCCATATTTGGTTTCAAAATATCTTTATACATCGAGAATAGTTAGTTCTGGAAATTGGATCAATCAATCAAAGCACAGTGCAAGTTTTGGCTTCAGCTTGTGACAGCCTAGTGTTTGGTGAAAGATAGAACTAGAGATTGGATCAGGTTTCAGTTTTCACATAATTTCGTAAACTTTTCTGCGCCTAATTAAATACTATTTCAAAGTAGAAATAGGAATCTCCCAAGAATCATATACGTAAGATTTTCATTTTTTCTGGATCCCTTTAACATGACTTTTGGAAAAGCTATCTGTTGAATGTTGATATATGACTCACCTATTGCATTATAAGAACAAAAGTTGTAGCAGTACGTAGATTTACTTCAGTATGCCTTAATTACTTCAGTATGTCAAAAAGTTACTCAGAATCTAATTTATTTCTGATTTAATTTGATCACTTGCAAGTTAAAACAGTCTGTTCAATGTAATTTGATATTAATTATCATTTCATATTCCAAAATAGTATTGTTTCAAAGAGATACTAAACCACTTGCACCGAAGTAATTAGAGATACTAAATCACTCACACAGCTTCAAGATCAAGGTTAAAGGGATCCGACTTATTTTGTATCTCTACACAGGATATACATAGGTAGTAAAATGAAATCTCAAATTATATATAGAATAATGTTAACAACTCTGTAATGTTACTAGCTATATAACGCTCGCTACATATTATCGTAGTTTTGTTTTAAATTTGGGAGTTAATAAATTGTTATTTTTGCACTGTATAACGTTACATAGTCGTTTAACGTGTGCTCTAAGCTGACGTTAACATGACCAATATATATATATATATATATATATATCAAAATAAAATTCATTATGCAAACAAATTTGTCCATAGCAAAAGCTCTTTTCCGATTAATCCTGCTTGGCCAAAAAAACATTATGAAATATCAAATAAAAGAATCACAAACTGAACGATCACAAAACATGTGATATATATAGTTTAGATGCTGTTGTCTTAAGCAATGACAAGAAACCATGTAAACACCACGTACCTTTTTATATATGTTATCAGTAGATTTCAATCAAATAATACATGGGTTTGTTTGCCTCTCGGGCCTCGGGGCTTTCTATCAATAAAATGCCGTTTCAAAAAAAATCAAATAATACATGGAAAGAGATGGTAAAGCAATATATTTTTTTATATATATGCCACATACGGTGGTAACAACTCAAATCTGGAACATTGTCAGATAGGATGAGCTCACTCACGACTAAATCACATTTGGAGGGTAAAGCAATATCTTCGCAGTGAAGGAAAGTAGCAAATTCAATTTCAACTTACTATGACAGGGCCTGCTTCTTTGACCTTTTGCTTTCTATCAAAAGCTAGCATGACTTTTCTTTCGAATCAAACCCCTACCCATTTGAAATTAGATAAGGAAAATTTAGGAAAGAAAGAGACTTTGCTCTATAAAACAGCTACGGCGCTACACGTACTATTTGCATATCATCGGTATTTAATTATAATCCAAATTTTGCCAACCTGGAAAGTGTA
This sequence comes from Acer saccharum, assembly GCA_030490815.1. Lineage (NCBI taxonomy): Eukaryota > Viridiplantae > Streptophyta > Magnoliopsida > Sapindales > Sapindaceae > Acer > Acer saccharum. Next base: position 5,090,685 of record CM059866.1, read on the forward strand.
AGTAAAGGCTTATTGCCCTTTAATGTTTAACAGAAAGAAGGCTTAAAAGCCAATTGCCACTAAATTTAAAATTAAAACAATTAAGAGAATGGATGGTTAGATGGAAAAAGAAAAGCAACTTTTTTTTTTTTTTTTTTTAAATTTTTAGAAAAAGAAAAGCAACTTAATTAACAAAATATGCACTACAAGAAAATATACTTTCCATTTAGAAAAGTAAGTCATTTGTGAAATTAATTTGTGCTAATACCCTAATTAACAAAAATTAATTTTAATAAAAATGACATTTAAAAAACATGATAAGTTTGTTATGTTTTGTTTGAGAGTTGATGCAATTATAGATTAGAGCTCTGTCGGGACTAACCAAATTAAACTCCACAAATACGAACTGAATTGCAACTTCTACGACAAGGGACTCTTTACACTTTACGATTTTAATTATAAGCAAATGTGAGTCTATACAATATTTACAATACCAAAGTTTAAACCCTGTGATGAATCTTCATTTTGAAGTCTCTGGCCACCAAAACAAAGGACGGTTGACATAAGTTTGTTATGTTGTAGAATTAAACGTGAGATTGTTTGTGGATGACATGAACTCTTGTTTTTACCAGACAATGTAAAAGAATATTGGAGGTTAAAGTCTAGTAACATGTCTTTTCTTTGGGAGTTATAATAGATACGGATGTTTCTTCGGGGATTGATTAGCTGACTATTTATTTCCTTTTTATGTTGGGACAAAATCCATCATATTACTGCTTATTGAGTCATACAGGTCAGCATAAGACTGTTGGTTCAGACATTTTTTTTTTTTTTTTTGTTGAAATTGTTGGTTCAGACATTTTAAAGTGGAAGATTGAGTGCAAAAAAGTCTATTTTCCACACGAGCAACCAAACATGCCGTGCAACTCACAGATGCCATATATTGACTCATCAGAAATTGAATCAGTTTTCACGTTTTATTCTTGTCTTAATTCACATTTAATTTCAAATAGAGATTATTATATAGTTTTCTTTGTTCATTGATTTAAACTTTTACTTGTATATATTTCAAGATTTTGATTGATACTCTATCCTCTATTGATGAGGTATATAAATCATAATTATATAAAAACTAAGAATTTATAATTAATTAAATTCGTAAACAATTTTAGTTTATATATAAAGTGCATGCAAACCATTTTATTTTCAAACTAATCACACATTGATGAAATTTAATGAATTTTGATGATAACTTTTGCATGGATGAGGAAGACAAATGAAATATACTTTTAGAAAATAATTCAAGTTTGGAAACTATTTTTTCAATTATTTGTAATGCTAAAACATGTAAAAAAAATGGAAGAACATATAACAAATCAAGAAAAATTCATATACAAAAAGTTTTCCACAGAAAATATCGTATTTTTCTTAATATCTGTACAAAAATCTCATCAAAAATCATTAAATATTATCATGATGTAGATAATTATGATATATAGTGGTTTGCACTAGAGAAGTCATACTTCCTTAGTTCCTTTCCCTATATCTATGGTGAAAAAAAAAAACCCTTAAAATTACTGCTTCAAATTAAAAAGCTATAAAAGCAAAAATAATAATAATAATAATAATAATAATAATAAAATAAAATAAAATAAAAAATATTAAACTACTCAATAAGATACCAATTCAAAACAACATTTTATTATGACCATCCAATGTGACTTTGTAATAAGAAGAACGCTGATTTAGTTAGACAATATGACCGTCCAATGATGTGTTGTTGTATCATGTGTCAAACAAATACTATTTGATTTATTTTTATTTTATTCTCCCACTCCATGGACTGATCACTTTCCACCACCAATCAACATCAGCATATATAAAGAAGCTAGCGCTTGTTTTGTTCTTGAATTTGCTCTACTAGCTGATCTCCTTTTCATGCATTATAAATATCTAACCATATATTGCTTGTTTACTTACTTGACTTTACCAACCTGAAAGAGAGGGAACAACGTACTCATCATATCTTTCAATTCAGGTTAATTACTTGATCATCATCATCATCATAATTCATAATGGCGGAGAGGAGGTTCGAATTTGTTAGAGAGAATGGAGTGATGAGACTGCCTCCTGGTTTCCGTTTCCAGCCAACCGATGAAGAGCTTGTTTTTCAGTACCTCAAATGCAAGATCTTCTCCTGCCCCTTGCCTGCCACTGTCATTCCACACATCAATATATGCAGATACGATCCCTGGGACCTTCCAGCTGGTTAGAGGAAACTGGAAACTCACTCTCACTCACATTTCTAATTGTGTTTTATTTATAAGGAATCCCTACTCAAATTGGTTATATATATATAACTATATGTACTTGTACGTGTGTTCAGGTAACATGGAGCAGGAGAGGTACTTCTTCTGCAATAACGAAGCCAAGTATCGAAATGGGAACCGAATCAACCGAACCACTGCTTCTGGTTACTGGAAAGCAACTGGGGTGGACAGACAAATAGTATCTTCATCAAGCAGGAATAATAATAATAATAATCAAATGGTGGGGATGAAGAAGACTCTAGTTTTCTATAGAGGGAAGCCTCCACATGAATCTAGAACTGACTGGATCATGCATGAATATCGCCTTGTCAATGCAGCAGGAACCCCGCCTAGTAACTCAAACCTGATGGAAAACTGGGTAATCTGTCGCATATTTTTGAAGAAAAGAAGCATGAGAGAGGATGCTGATCATAATGGAGTGGTGGGTGATCAGCCCGGCCGGTTTCACGACTTCATGACGAGAGACAATAACATTAGATTAAGCCCTGAGATCTCTTCTTGTTCATCGTCTTCAAGTTCTAGTGGTACGTATCAGTGAGGTCTCCTCCAATGGGTTTCATCATGAAGAAAGCAGTAGCCGCAACTTTTTTTGAACTTGCATGCTGAGCTATATATAATATATGACAAAGTCGAAAATATATTTATTTCTTGTTGACTTTCATGTATGTCTTTCCAGGGCTGTGTCCATTATGGACTAGGATCTTCTCTTCACCTCACCTTTTAAAAGCATGTGATTGGTTGTTAATAAAGTGTCAATCACATCTTAACCATTTATTCATTACAATGCTTATGTGTCATAAGATTAAGTGAGGTGAGGATGAGGTGAGGTGAGGTGATGAGAGAATTCTTGTCCGTCCAATTATATATCCGGAACTTAATTTCAATATGATAATCATATAATATTACCAGTAATCGGAATGGGGGTGAGAAAGTTGTAATTTTGGAACAAAAATATAGGGGGAAATCGCAAAGTATGGGAAACCCTTTCTTGGTGTGAGAGTTACATTCCACAGTGTTTGTAGAGCCTAATTTAGTCATGTGGCAAATCCTAACCAGCTTTAAAAATAAAAATAATATATATATATATATATATATATAAAAGAAGAGACCGTTATCTAGTTGATACCTTATTCAAAGAAATTTCCTCAAAACGAAAAACGTGGACCACTAGATTTACATACTTTAACTCAAAGTGTATGCACTTGTCAAAACTTCTCCATAATCTGTGGTCCACATTCTTCGTCCTGATATATTTATTGTCAGGACAAACTGACAATAGAAAGACTATATATACACGATCCCGTTCTGGTCAATGCGCACTGATGTAATTAACTACATCAGTATCAATGCATATGGACCACTGATTGTAGAGAAGTTTTGACAAGTGCATACATTTTGAGTCAAAGTATGAAAATATAATGGTCCACATCCAACGCACTGATAAAGTTATATCAGTACGCACTAACAAAGTTATATCAGTACGCACTGACCTGGATATATATATATATGTTTGTTAAAGGAACAATCTTTCTATTGTCATCTTGTCCTGACAATAAATATATCAGGACAAAGAATGTGGACTATAGATTATAGAGAAGTTTTGACAAGTGCATACACTTTGAGTCAAAATATGTAAATCTAGTGGTCCACATTCTTTGTCCTGATATATTTATTATCAGGACGAACTGACAATAGAAAATCTGGTTAAAGGAATCATTCCATTTTGCATTTAAAAATAATAATAATAATAATAATAATAATAATAAAATAAAAACATGCATGCACCGATGCAATGCATCTGGTCAATGGGTTGCATGTAAGTTTTTCTCTATTTACTATGAATTAATACTTCTCATAGTCTGTGATCCTACTCCTACACGCACATGCATATCAACCCCAATTGTAACTAGTCTTCTTAATAATAACATATTTAATTCAAACTTAATCGCAGTCTTAATTTAATCAGTCCATTCACTAATTGTATTATTTAATCAGCTTCAATAGAAAGCGCCACCTTATTCAGCATTTCTAGAAAATGAAAGAAACATCCTCACAAGTCACAACTAGAGTAACCAAAACAAACAGTAAATATCATATCAGAAAGGGCTTAAAAACAATAAGCTGAAAAAACTTGCCGTTTAAAGTATAAATTAACAAGTTTACATTTTGAAAGATTTATTTATTTACTTCCTTGTGGAGTAAACTGCCTTACTTTTAATTTTCATGTACAATTTCTTTGAATACTGCCTGTACTGATTTTTTTTTTTTTATTATTGGCAAAATTTTATTTAAAAAGCTAAACACGGCTAGAAAGCTACAAGAAACCATCAACCCGGAGCCAAACCAACGGACAAGAACTCAACAAAAACGAGCCAGAAAGCCAACAAAAAGAAAAGCCCAAAACTAGAAAACAGAAAACCACTGGGTTCAAACCACAACTGGCAAAAAGGAGCATAAGCGCAACACCTTGAAACAACAGAACCCCAAATAAACAGGCAGGAAGAAGAGGAACACCCCAAAGTAGAAAACCACTGAAAACTGAAAAGATAAAAAACTACACCCTGCCAAACTTCAGCTTCCTCAACGCTTTTGAAAAAATATCTGCCATCCCCACTTTCTTACCCTCAAAATCAAGACCCAACACAACACCCAGCACCGATTGACGAGTCTTAATTATGAATGATTTTATTATAAAGACAAAGATGCTTTCAAATTCCACGATTTTGTGCTTTAGAATACCCCTAACTGAAGCAATAATGCATTATCGAGGTGTTTTTGTGGTTATGTTCAGGAAGCAATACTTGCATTGGTTTGGCCAGAACCGATACAAACTAACTGAATCGATGCATCATCCGCTTCGGTCTAGGACGAACCGACGCCAGTAAGAATTTATTAATTTATTTTTGTCTTATATTATCATTCAATTCATTTTTTAATACAAATTGATTATGTATTAAATGCATTTCCCACATGAACCGCATTACATTTGCAGCATCTTGTTGATTTCACACATGACGCTCCCCCAGTAACATCTCATTAACATTCTTAAATGTACTCTCTTTTTTTTATTTTTATTTTTTTTGGTCGAGGTTGACCGTCTAACACCATGTTACAACCACCATTATGTTAGACAGGCCCGGTCCTAGGGGGAGCCCAGTGAGGCACCCGTCTAGGGTCCCCATTCTATAGGCCCCTAGCTTTAGTTAAAAAAAATATATTTTATTTTAAAATATGGCCCATATAAGATTTTAATCAAAGTAGGCACATAAATGACTTTAAAAAAAATGACCTACCATATACATAATAATTTATTTATTTTTACAAGCCCACCAATGGAAACCTATTTATCACTCTTACAACAACAGCATTGTATTACGGATGGTAGTAGGTTGAATCCTAGCAATACTTGTGTCTGTCACAAATAATCTATAAAAATTTAAAATCAAATTAGAGTTCTTCAAAACTCCTCTTGATGGAAAAATTAAGAAGGTAGATCACTAATTGTTTAGTTTGCATTTAAAATAACCATATAAACATAAAATTTATGATTTTAATTCATGGCGGTAGGAGGGCGGTCCCGCAGGGGCCATGGCCGGTGGTCCCCTTCCATCAAATTTTTTTTTTTTTTTTTAAATCTTCTTATAAAAATTTATATATTTGCCTTTAAATTTTGCAGACTTTATACTTTAGCCCCTTTCAAAGTTTTCGTTTTAATGTATCTAAAAAATTCTTGATCCACTACCCGTCGATTCTTCATTTGTCTCATGCCTGCACTTTAAATTGCTTCAATCACTAATAAGAGAGAGAAAATCTTGTTCCCCTACAATTTTCTTGAAACAATCTTCATTTTTTGCTAGTTACTCTGATATATCCATATATTATCTCTTTAGACATAATCACAAAATAAGTCATGCATTTGTTTTCAAGCCTTTGGTAGTGACCTATGTGACCATTTATTATTATGTCGACAACATAGTTTATTGAATTTTAAACAATCTTCATTAGTTGTTTGTGACTGTATATTAAAGTTTCCCTAAAATTTATTTATTTATTTATTTTTAAAATATTACATTTTTACATAAATCGGGGTTTTTTTTTGTGTGGGGGTGGGGGTTTACTCGAACTCGCAACCTCATGATGCAGGTGTGAGGGGTTTTACCACCGAACCAACCTCATCTCGTCAAGTTTCATTACAAAACTTGTTAAGCTTGAAACAGATATGTTTATATAAGAAGCTGAACTTCCAATTATTATTTCACAAAAACATTCAAATACATCACAAAGGGACTCACCACAAGTCTTATCTATTATTTCTTTTACACGAAATATTATATAGGATGGCCTATATATATTTATTTATTTGCCACAAACATAAACAAATTAAATACAACTGGATAGACTTGAAATGGTTCCACAATTTCCCTCAATTGGCCGCTATGCCACAATTTCTTACCTTGTATGAACTTAACTTGAGGGACCTTTCTGATAGACACCAATGGCATTGATGTAATTGCAAGCACGCCCATGAAAACCAATAACATTGACTCGGTCTTTCAAAGGAAGGTCAAAAGGAGAACCTTTTGTACGACCAAAAGGTCCATACTTGGTCCGATTTGTATGGAAACATAAAGATCCTATAACATGTTGCTTCTCGAAGGTATGATGGGTCCCACTTATGGACGTCAAATATTCTTTCGGCCAGTCGAATTTAATCTACAAATTGTACAGTAACATTAATTTATAAAAAGGAACTCATCCGTCCAGCCTTTTGACACCCGTAGAAGAGTACGGCTGAGAATCAAAATTTTGTTAAGCCAAAAAGAATATATGTACTTACCAGGTCAGAGTCTCCGCCTTCACCACCAAATTTGTCTGAATACTCGGACTTGCCATTTTTATCGACAGTTTTGAAGGAGAGTGAATCAATGACCCATCCATGACTGATTGTTATTTCTGTGATTGCACCATTTGGTTTATAATTCCAGTCCGTCCCTCCCTGGCCTCCAAATGGTCCTGCCTTAGTAGTTACCTCCTCATTGCAAGAACAATCCTGCAGAAAAATAAACATAAATCAAAGGAAATATGTTAAACAATTGTTGCATGCTAGCTCAAAAGTGATCATAACATGCCTGTCTAAACAAAGGAAAAGCACATTGTAGGTAATAAACGTTATCAAGTGCGGGATCCCATGCACGTTTCTTGGTGCGGGATCATTACAAACAAAAGTTGTGATGCTGCACAAGAAAAACATGTGGAATCTTACACCTCTGAAGCATCGAGCTTAGTAACTTAACCTTATTGTTCTCAATTTGTCCTTGGCCGGAAGAACTAAATATATGCTTTATATAGACCCCCAAGGCATCAAAGTAATCGCCACCATCAAGTCCATGAAAACCAACGATAATCCCTCCTTTCATATAGAATCTAAAAGGAGCATTGCCTTTCATGGTACCAAATGGTCCATAAATTGTTCGGTTTGTATAGAAACATAGAGATTCAATGTCTTTGATGGCATCACGTAGAGTCCCGCTTATGGATACCAAATATTCTTCAGGCCAGTTAAGTGAGAACACCTACATTACATATTTTACCATGCATGTAAATATATTCAAAGAAAGAAAAAAACTAGTGAGATAATCAAAGCCTTATAAGATAAAACAGATTAAAGGTAGCAAAGGAAAATAATAAATTGAAATTAATTAAATAATAAACATTGTACAATATCCACATATTTAGTGCTTTTTTTCAAAAAAAAAAAATATCCACATATTTATACCTCATGCTTTTCATAACTAGCATTAGTTTTTAGTGATTTTTTTTCTCCCTTTCCATCCAAACTTTTGAAGAACATGCACTTGATAGAGTCTCCATTATAACCAATTTTGATCTCTGTTGCACCTTTTAGCATATAGCTCAATTCCTCCTCTGTTGATGACCTTGACCAACCCCATGGCCCTACTTTAATACAGTCTTCCTCCTTCAAAGGACCAACTACCTGCAGCAAATAATAATAATGTTAGGAACTATTCTTATAAATGCATGTCCCAAACATAGTACTCCCACAAATGAAAGATATTTACTTCCATATAACCAGGGATATATAGTTCTCCATACACATGCTGGCAATTAAATGTGTATAGTGGGATCTGAAACCCCTACCGCAAACCAGCTGAGTTAAGAATGGATGAACAGTACTAGCCCCATAGAATGGTCTATTAGATCCAAAAATAAATAAATAAAAGGACTACATGCTCTGCAAATTAATGTGTATGGTGGGACATTAATGGAAGGTGCAAGTGGATGTGTAATTGCCCCGATATTGGTTATGCTATTAGAAACAAAAATAAATAAATAAATGAAAGGACGATTGGTAACCTTGGCGTTGGGTTTCACAACTTGTACTTGGCTTGAAGGACCCAACAAGTCTTTAGAATGCTTGACATACACTCCTAGAGTTCCATGAGTCCACTTCTCATCACTCAGTACACTTCCATAAAAACCAACAATGATTCTTCCACTCAAAGGAAATTCAAAAGGAGTGCCTCTAACATAGCCAAATGGTCCATATTTTTTCAGATTTGTATGGAAGCATAGAGATGAGAAATAATGAGCTACTTGACCCCGATAATAAGTCCCACTTAATGAGGTAAAATATTCTTGAGGCCAGTCGAGCATGATCTATTGTGCAAACATTTAAGAAAAAAAAAAAAAGAGTTAGATGACAAAATAGACAATCGAAGCATCATAATAAGATAATTTGATTAATTAATATACTAAATACGTGCCTTGTGGACATCTTTATCATGATAACCAAATGTATCTGAATACTCGGTGCTGCCATTTTCATCGACACCTTTAAAGACATACGAAACAACAGCACCGAAGTCACAGGAGATCATTATCCCAGTGATCGCACCCTTTGATTTATAGCTCCATTCCCTTCCTTTCTGCTCACCCAATGGCCCTACCTGAAATGCTTCAAGATCAGTAAGAGAACGCTCGAAAGAATACGAAGCCTTTTCTACCATTTTCTTATTAATTTCTAAATAGAGAAATAATTTTGACAAATATTCAAGCTAGTAGAAATGATCAGACAAGTTTGGTTTTCTTCTTTCTGCTGTTCAAAAAAAAAAAAGTTTGGTTTTCTTAGATATCTTCCATCGTCCATCAGCAATAGCATATTTATACAGGCATCGCATCAACCCCACTTGTAGCAAGTCTTCTTAGTAAGTTAATTAATAATCTTAATCACAGTCTTTCTTTAATTAGTCAATTTGCTAATTGTATTATTTAAATTCTATTTAATTTTGAGCAGTTTCTGTTTGTGCATCAGATGAATCGATTGGAATCATCGTACCACTTGATTTTAAATATTGGGAAAATCAATATTTAATACACACAAATCAATTCTTAGAAGTAACGGATACCTTCGAAGGCTTCAGTTCGACCTGAATGGATAAATTTTTGTATCAATTTGGTTGGAACCAAAGCTAATTTATTGCATCGGTTCAAGCCTAACCGATGCAAGTCATGGGCATCATCAATTAGTGTTGAAGCGGGGCTATAGTGTGCTTTAGTACACCCTGAACCCTAGCACACTAGCAATAATGCATCAGTTCAGCGTGGACCGATACAAGTTTTGCCTCGGTTCTTTCTAAACCAAAGCGTCTTGTATTGATTGTATCCGTTCAGATTGAACCGATGCACATCTCTTAAGTTCAGTTGTGAATAATTTTAATTTTTTTTTAGTACAAATCTGGTGCCCAAATGACGTGGCAACACTCTCATCCATTCATTTAGATTGTATTAGATTTGTTAGATTAAAATGAATGAACGAGAGTGTTACCACGTCATTTGGGCACCAGATTTGGGCAACAAATTTGCGTAAAGTAGCATTACTTTTTTTTTTTTTTTTTTTTCTCTTTTTTGTGTATGTTATATTAGGATCAAGCCAAGGAGAGGATCCCAACTCGTTATATTATCATCCAATTCAATTTTTTTGATACAAATTGATTATGTATTAAATGAATTTCCAACATGAACCACATTAAATTTGTAGCATCTTGTTGATTTCACACATGACACTCACTCATTAATATGCGGCGACAAAATTGCATGGATCACAGTATCCCATTAACATTCAAGAAATAAGCTTCTTTTTTTTTTTTTTTTTTTTTTTTTTTTGGTTTTGGTCAGTGTGGACAATCTAACACCATGTGGCCACTTGTGATCTAAAAAAAAAAAACATGTGGCCACCATTAGATATGTTAGATTTAAGGAAAGAATCATTCCATTTTGCATGTATGGTGCAATTTTAAAAAAATTTACTGTTGGAATCATGTTTTTTTTAGTACGATCACACTAAACTTTTGTTATGTGATCACGTCCAACTCATATGTGATAATATATATATATATAAATTTTCTCCTATCAATTCGACATAATATAAAATACATCAGTGCCTTGAATGTGGGTCATTAGATTCAAATGCTTTGACTCAGTCTGTATGCATGCAATTGCAAGTGCTTATCTATGATCTGTGGCCCACATGCAATTCACTGATGTATTTTATATCAGGTTGAATTGATAGGAGAAAGAATATATATATGATCACATACAATTGCATCGTGCAATATTGTACATTTTTTTTTACAGTATCTATCTATCCACCTATCAAGACCATGCATTTTTTTTTAAACTTTTTGTCATTGGTAAGATTCGAGCCACTGACTTGGGAGTCACCAAGCCCCAAGCCCCAACGTTTTTTATTATTATTATTATTATTATTATTTTAAGAATGTTGTACATTAGAATGTCCACATAAATATACGATTTGGCGCCATTTAGGCCCATTTCCTCTATATATAAAGAACAAATTTCTTATTACTCCGCCTTGCAACAAACGAGCATGAAGAATCCACATAATCCCCCACATTTCTTTTTCGAAGAAAAGGTTCCAAACCCCCAAGATCTCACCGAATGAAGACTAGAAGTGGGGCTTGTGGTTTCGATTTCAGTGTTGTAGATGATGTATTGGTGGACCAAATTGCTAGATGGAAAGAAGTTGTCAAAGGCTATTTTCAAGTTTTCTTTGACTGTTGTGGTTTAGGGGCTAGGGCCAAAGGTGGTTCGGTTTTCGATTTTGCATAGGTTGGCCGTTGGATTGTTCTTTTAGCAATTTTATTTTATTTTTTTAATAGCTGAGGATAATTTATTAAACAAAGCATGGGAACAGGCCAATAACAACAAGGAGGGGAAGCACCAGGCAACAAGAAAAGCCAAAGTAGCTCACCAGAAGACAAAAAACAGAGAAAAAGAAATAAACACCAAACAGACCAAGCCAAGAGAAACAAAAAGCAGCGGAAGAAAATGTAGGATTAAACCAAGATATTAGGTTGGATTTATCCTTTAGATAATTCCTATTTATTTTGTTATGATTATCAGATAGTTAGGATTAACATGCTTTTATTTGTTTGTTATTATCTGTTAGAGGTTTGATGTTATCATGTTACCTCATCCCAGCTACTATAAATAGTTGGCCTTAGTTCATTGTTATTCATCAATTCAATAAACAGTTCTTCAGTAAATTCTTTTGTGTGTGTGAGGTTTTACATTTGGTATCAGAGCCCGAGTTCGAGGCTTGGAGGGCAGTAGGGTAGGATTCAGGAGTTCAGAATCCAGGAGTGGTAGGGGAATCCAGGAGGTGAGGATTCAGGAGTTCGGAGCAGCAGTCAGCGACGCCGGACAGACCTCCACACAACCCACGCGCCGCCGGAAAGTGAGACGACACCACCCACACCAGAAGGTGCAGACGGTGCCGACCAGCAAGACCTTCCAAAAGCTCGAAGCCAAAGGAGGTCGTCTTGCCGTTCGAATCAGCCCACGAAGGAGTGACGAGTTGACTCACCTTGCCGTTCACGGCCACCATAATCGCCGGCGAGTTGACTGTCACCACCACCACCAGAACTTTAAGAAGACGTTTATGATCAAAACCCAGGTGTCTATTGCCCAGATCCGACGAGTTTAACCGTGCATCGAAGTGATCCAAGTTCACGTTTGCGAAGTTGAACGAGAGAGCAGTCGTGACTCTGAGGTTTGGTGTGTTTAAAGTTTGGTGACTTTGTTTTGCTGATATATATTTGTTCACGTGTTTTTTTTTGTGTTTTATTATTATTATTGCTTTGGCAAATTACAATGGCCACCCTTAACAATAATAATAATAACACAATACAACCACAAATACCAAAGTTTGACGGAAAAAACCAATTTTGAGTATTGGAGGGTCCAGATGCAACTATTGTTTGAATATCAGGAGTTGTGGACTGTTGTTTCTGAGGGTATTGTTGGGCCAGCAGATGCTGCAACAACCAGGAAGGATTTGAAGGCGAGATTTTTCATTAACCAGTCACTGGATTCGATGATTTTTGAGAAAATCGCACATACAACATCAGCAAAATGGGCGTGGGATGTTCTGATGAACACATACAAAGGAGTAGAAAAGGTGAAGAAAGTTCGCTTGCAGACCATGCAGAGGCAGTTGGAGCTTCTCCAGATGAAGAAAACGGAGAAGGTGGCAGATTACTTCTCACGGACGTTGGCACTTGTTAATCAGATGAAGTCCAATGGTGAGACAATTTCAGATGTTCAGATCATGGAGAAGATTCTCCGAACACTGACCGAGAAGTTTGAGTACAAGGTGACTGCCATCGAGGAGTCCAAAGATCTCGAAGAGATGACGTTGGATGAGTTGATGGGCTCGCTCCAAGCCCATGAACAACGTTTGGATGAGAAGTCTGTGACTGAGGTGGAGGAAGCTTTGCAGATCCAGTTGAGTCTTAAGAAAGACAAAGATGAGACCCGGAAGAATTCTGAGGCAAGCCAGAAGGGTCAGAACTCACAAAATTGGAGAGGAATTGCTTCCAGATCTAGCCAGGGGAAAGGCGGAGGAGGCAATAACACTAATCAGAAGAGTAAATCTCAGATTCAGTGTTTCAGATGCAAAAGATATGGCCACTACAAGAATGAGTGCAAATCCAATGGGAGAAATTTCCAGGCAAATGTTGCAGAAGATGGAGACTATTCAGAAACATTACTGCTAGCGTGTAATATAGCGGTGGATGATGCCAAGTACAAATGGTTTCTAGATACAGGCTGCAGCAACCACATGTGTGGTAGGAAGGAGATGTTCTCAGAATTGGATGAGACCTTTACTTCGGAAGTGAAGTTTGGGAACAACTCAAAGGTGCCAGTGATGGGGAAGGGTAAAATCTCCATCTCTCTGAAAGACGGATCCAAGAATACCATCTCAGAGGTACTGTTTGTCCCAAGTCTACAACAAAATCTGTTAAGTGTGGGGCAACTTTCAGAGAAGGGGTATGATATGCGGATCTACAGAGGGGTATGCACCATCAACGATGAACAGAAGGGTCTGATAGCAAAGGTAAATATGTCATCAAATCGTTTGTTTCCGCTGCATATTAACAGTGACATTTTACCATGCTTTAGTTCTGTAATTGGAGATGGGAGTTGGTTATGGCATATGCGGTTTGGCCATGTGAACTTCGGGAGTTTGAAGCTACTTTCTTCAAGGAAGATGGTTTCAGGATTACCTGTCATTGATCCTCCTGATAGGGTATGCGAGACATGTGTTGTGGGAAAGAAGCACAGAGACCCATTTCCTACAAAGAAGACGTGGAGAGCCAGTTGGCCCTTGGAGCTAGTGCACTCAGATCTATGCTCCGTGGAGACTTCGTCGAATGGGGGATATAGGTATTTTATTACCTTTATCGATGACTTCAGCAGGAAGGCTTGGGTGTATTTCTTGCAGCAGAAGTCAGATGCTTGTGATGCCTTCAAGAGATTTAAGGCATTGGTGGAGAATCAAAGTGAAAGGTCTATCAAGACTCTGAGAACAGATCGAGGGACAGAATATGTTGTCTGTGATGGTTTCTTGCAAAAACATGGCATCAATCATCAGTTGACAGCGAGATATACTCCTCAGCAGAATGGTGTAGCAGAGAGGAAGAATAGAACAGTCATGGACATGGTCAGGTGTATGTTACACTTGAAGAAACTGCCCAAAGGTTTTTGGGGTGATGCAGTTGCGTGTGCGTTCTATCTGTTGAATAGATGTCCCACCAGTAGTGTTCTCGGAAAGACTCCTCAGGAAGCCTGGACTCGACTCAAACCCAGCATTGAACACTTACGAGTGTTTGGGTGTATTGCTTTTGCTCATGTACCTGATGTTTTGAGAAAGAAGCTTGATGATAAGGCAGAGAAGTGCATCTTCATCGGCTACAATCAGGTAACGAAGGGTTATAAACTTTATAATCCAGTGACCGAAAAGGTGATTGTCAGCAGGGACGTTACCTTCGATGAGCAAGGATGCTGGGATTGGTCTTACGGTAAGAGGAGCTCTTCAGACATTGATGTTGACCTGGATGAGATTGATGGTCATCCTAGAGATGATCCGGTTCCGACCCTAGTGGCTCCACCGTCCCCGATGAACCCACATCCAGTAGAATCTTCTTGTCGTCCACAACGTGAACGGGTGTTACCAGCTCGTTTGCAGGATTGTGTACTTAATAGTGATGACGATCCAACAGATGAAGAGTTGGTGAACTTTGCATTGTTTGCAGATTGTGATCCTATCACATATGAAGATGCTACTCGTAATGATTGCTGGTTGAAAGCAATGGAAGAGGAGATTGGTGCGATTGAAAAGAATAACACATGGGAGCTTACTGATTTACCAGGTGGAAAGCAGCCCATTGGTGTTAAATGGGTGTACAAGACAAAATACAAGCCGAATGGTGAGGTGGAACGCTACAAAGCGCGTCTGGTTGCAAAAGGTTACAAGCAAAAGCCAGGGATCGATTATTTCGAGGTGTTTGCTCCTGTTGCCAGACTTGACACTGTTCGCTTGATTGTGTCTCTTGCTGCACAGAATCGTTGGAAAATCTTCCAGATGGATGTGAAATCCGCATTTTTGAATGGGGAAATAGGGGAGGAAGTCTACATACAACAACCTACGGGGTATGTAAAGAAGGGGCAAGAAAGTAAGGTCTACAAGCTGAAGAAGGCCTTATATGGGTTGAAACAAGCACCCAGGGCGTGGTATACACGCATTGACACGTATTTTATCCAGCATGAGTTCCAGAGATGTCCTTATGAGCACACTTTGTATATCAAATCCAACTCCCATGGAGATATTCTTATTGTGTGCCTATATGTTGATGATCTGATTATTACCGGCAATAACCCTGAGATGATTGCAGAGTTCAAGAGTGCAATGACTGGTCATTTTGAGATGACATATTTGGGGTTGATGTCCTATTTCCTCGGCATTGAGGTGACTCAGACAGATGATGGCATCTTTGTGTGTCAGAAGAAGTATGCTGGTGATGTGCTGAAAAAGTTCAAGATGGAGGGATGTAAGCCGATGCTGACTCCAGTTGAAGAAAGGTTGAAATTAGAGAAGGATGGGTCTGGTGAGCTAGTTGATGCTACCATCTTTCGGAGGCTAGTAGGAAGTCTGAGATACTTAACTTCTACTAGGCCTGATATTTCTTATGGAGTTGGGCTTATTAGCAGGTTCATGGATTCTCCGAGGCAATCTCACTTGCAGGCTGGCAAGCGTATCTTGCGATATGTGAAAGGTACACTGGGTGATGGTATCTTTTACTCTTCCGCTAACAAAGTCGAGCTTGTTGGATATACAGATAGTGATTGGGCAGGTGATACGGAGGGGAGGAAAAGCACCTCTGGATTTGCGTTCCATCTTGGTTCTGGAGTATTTTCTTGGTCATCGAAGAAGCAACAGGTGGTTGCTCTATCAAAAACAGAAGCTGAGTACATTGCAGCTGCTGGTGGTGCTACACAGGCTGTGTGGCTACGTCGTATGCTTTCTGAGTTGAAGCATCGGCATGATGCTCCCACAGTGATTTACTGCGACAACAAGTCCACCATTTCTCTGACCAAGAATCCAGTCTACCATGGTAGAAGTAAGCACATTGACATCAAGTTTCACTTCATACGGGACTTGGTGAAAGATAAGGAGATCGTGATCGAATACTGCCGTTCAGAGGAACAGGTTGCAGACATCTTCACGAAGCCGCTCAAAGTTGACACTTTTCAGAAGCTTAAGAAGTCTTTGGGCATGATGAGTTATGAAGGACTTGGTTTAAGGGGAGCTATGTAGGATTAAACCAAGATATTAGGTTGGATTTATCCTTTAGATAATTCCTATTTATTTTGTTATGATTATCAGATAGTTAGGATTAACATGCTTTTATTTGTTTGTTATTATCTGTTAGAGGTTTGATGTTATCATGTTACCTCATCCCAGCTACTATAAATAGTTGGCCTTAGTTCATTGTTATTCATCAATTCAATAAACAGTTCTTCAGTAAATTCTTTTGTGTGTGTGAGGTTTTACAGAAAACAAAGACAACAACTCTCCACCAACCGCACAAAGCCTGAAAACTAGGGAATTAAACCGAGGAAGAGACGAAGGAATCATATGTCCATCATTCGTACAAAATCACCACTATTACCCGAACCCCTCTTAGCTAACATATCCACAAAAGAGTTCGTTGCTCTCGAGTTAAAAACTACCGCTGTGTTGCCAAGGTCCTTAAGCCAACTACGAATATCATAACTCACATTTACATGATTAAGACTACCATAGTCTTCATTATTAACCTATGAAACCACCACATTAGAATCACTCGTGATAACCGCATTATGACCACTCCAAGAACTGTTCGAATGAACAATCTCACAAGCCTTATGGATTGCCATGATCTCGACCGTGTTAGAATCAAGAATGCCAAGGAAGATGGAGAACAAACAAAACACTTTCCTGCTTGAATCCCTCATCACACTGCCCATCCCGGCTGGGGTTGTTCTTTCAGCTTGTTTGCGATCTTGGGATTGGTTTTCTTTTTGTTGCTTGTTTTGATTGTGTGTTTGCCCATTAGGCCTCTTGTATCCTCGTTGTTGTTTTTACCGCTTCATTTATAAAACTTGTTGTTCAAATATATATATATATATATATATATATATATATATATATGGGTGAAGCCAGGTTTGGCTTGAGAGTCATTATGTAAAAGCAAAAAATTTAGGGGGTCAAAAGTGAAAAGATCGAGTTTAAAATTAAATAATTATTTTTTAATTTTTTAAGAGAATTTAAAAGAAAAAAAAAATTGAGTACGTTAGGTGAAGCCAAGTTTGTAGACATGACCACGGTTCAATTCCAATCGTGGAACCAAACCGAAACCGCCACTCCAAAAACCGGACCGGAACCAAATTTTCGGTTCCGGTTCTCCATTTTGAAAAATTAGACCTGAACCGTCGATTCAACACCGGTTTTGAAACAGGCAGTTCATTTAACACTTTATTTATAAAAATAAAATGTTTAAAATAGAAATGACATTGTAAAGTATTGGGTCGTGGGCCATAACCTCTGTCTAGGTAATTATGTTTTCCTTTGCCTTCTCCTCCTTTTTATATAGGTTAGGCCTCTCTTCACTACTCTTATTTATCTGATGTGAGATGTGGGAATAATCAATCACTCTATGATCAAGAATAGAGAAGAAGAATATGTGAATGAGATTTGATGATTTATATATATATTATATATATATATATATATATATATATAGAGAGAGAGAGAGAGAGAGCTATGATGATTTATGTGTTGGTGATTAATATATATATATATATATATATATATGATTTTTTTTCATAGGTGGAAAAGCTTGGGTGACAACAGAAGAGGAAGAGATGGCTTATTTGATTATTATTTTTTAACAAAACCATTAGTTAATTTCAATAGATCTCAATAGACCTCCCAACTCTCTCAATTTTTTCCATATTTAAAGAAAAAGTTGAGATTTAAGACAATATTATTATGCTATATCAACGAATGGAAATGGAAATTTAATCTCACATCCCACATCGGATAAATAAGAGAAGTTAAGAGAGGTCTAACCTATATAAAAAGGAAGAGAAGGCAAAGGAAAAAAATACTTACCTAGACAAGGGTTTTGGGCCTCAGCCCAATTGATGTAGTAAAAATTACTTTCAATTAAAATTAAGTTCGTTCACTGGGATCGGTGATTCAAATAGTTAAAACTACTTAGTTTAGGGAAAAATTAAAACTAATCTAAGTGCGTAAAATTAAATTGCATAATGCTTTTTAGTTGGAAAAGTGATTTTGGTTCTTGAAAATGCTTAAAGATGCAACTTGTAAGCTAAAAATGTAAACTTGACACTAAAGGTGCAAACTTGAGAAATAAAAACTATGCTAAACACAACAACAACACACAACGTATGGATATATGGGAGAAATCACTAGGGAATTAATATAACCTTCTTAGACCACTCAATGTCCTTACTTAGTCTCATTAAGCACTTCAAATCCAATTTTAGGGCTTGTTTATCATTAAGAGCTAGGTTCTTCCCATTGCTCCCACAAGGTCATGTGCCGAGCAATGGTCATCACCCATTAATTGTATAAACTCTAAGCCAAAACAACATGGCATGGTCATGCACATATTATCTTTCTCAATTACCGAACTCATAATTGGTATTAAGGTGGAAAGGTCTTTCACACCAAAACCCAATTTCATAGATAGTCTACACTACACACCCACATCAATTGCGGTCACAAAATAATATGAGTAGTAGACAAACTCAAATTAATCAAGTAAAAGAGACCAAAATTGAATTGAATTAAGAAATAGACTAATTAGTTCATAAAGTGGTCAAATACGATTACATTAATCCCCTAGCTAAATGATTAGTTACACATCAATGGAGAAATGAAAGAGAAAACAAAAGAGTAGAGAAAACCCATTGTCTTGAGAGCTCCCTCTTGCTTGCACAACCTCCAAAGATGGATGGAGTGGTGGTGGTGAAGGAGAAAATGTGAAAAGATGATGAAAATGGTGAAGAAAGGTGGGAACTTGGGTGATTTTTGTAAGGTTGAAGATGATGGAAGATGAGAGAATTTTTGGGTCTGTTGTCTCTTCCTGAGGATGAGCAGAAGATGCAATTAAATAGGTAGGGCACGAAATGGGGGGAAAAAGACCGTTTTGCCCCTGATTTGTTGTGAGGCAAGTTACTGTGGCGACTTTGGAAGTCGCCATGAGAAGTCGCCACAATCACTCGAATTGTGGATCGACTGAGGCAAGGAGATATGGTGACTTTGGAAGTCGCCATGAGAGGTCGCCTCACACGCTGCCCAATTGTGGCGACTTGGCGAGGTGACTGGGGTAAGTAGCCGTGGGAGGTAGCCTTGCACCCTGGAAATTTGTAGCGACTTGATGAGGTGACGGAGGTAAGTCACCTTGGTTGCTCGCCATACCTACTGGTCAAGTTCTCCAAAACTCCACTTCTGCTCAATTTTTAGCTTCAAATCCACATCTTAAGCTCCAATAGGATACAATCATCTACATACCTGAAATTGCTACAAGTTAAGCATTAAATTCCGGATTTTACCCGGGAAATGATCAAAGGACAAGGAATTGGGGGGCTAAAATCCGGTATTGAAGTGGTTCGATCACCAATACCCTCCAATGTCCTTTCTAAAATTTATTTATTTTATAATTAAAATGTTATTTTTAATAATGTAGAAAAAAAAAATAAAAATAAAAAAATAAAAAGGACCGAACTGTTAGCGAACAAACGTCACCATACGCGCGGAAGCGTTACCGGATAGAACACAAACAAACACAATAATAAAGAAAGATGAGATGAAGAGAAGACAATCAAATCCAATTACACACAACACAAGAGTTTTACGTGGAAACCCAAATCAGGAAAAAAAAACCACGGCCGTTAATTAGGACGACAAGAGAAAGTTCCAATATGTAGTAAATTGCTACAATCACACACTCAGGATTCTCTCTCTAAATAATACCTCAAACCCGATTACACCCAAGGCTTACTTTGAGATCTCTCTAGTATTTGCTATTTTGCTCCTCACATAATAACCTAGCTATTAAGGTCTATTTATATGAATTACAGGGAGTCTAAGATAAAAGGAAATCCCACTCATATACGTACAAGAATTACTTGTTTCACATAAATACTATTTCCTATTTATGACAAGTCTTCGTTTAAGGAGGAATCCTTTTTCCTTCAAGCACAAGAATTTCCAGAAGAAAGACACCTTTCCTATTTCGCACAACATTCTAGATCAAGGCAAAATCCTCCGTTGCCGCGGTCTAGGTCACAGTTTGCAACCCGTGACCTGCACCGTGCAAAGCCACTAAAGTCCACTGCTCAGAATACCGCGGTTAGTACATTTTGCCTTTGCCGCAGTCTACACCGCGTAATACTTGATGGAATGTACCGCTCCCTATGCCGCGGTTGGTGCACCTTGTCCGTACCGCCGTCCGTGCCGCAATTCCCTTCAAAATCCGTTTCTTAAGTTCTTCTTCAGTCTTCAAGCGTCCCTCAAACATAACCTCATACTCCTAAATGCTCTCACGTCTCTAGGAAGTTTCTGCATTGGTTGAATCACGTTTGGTAATCATTGGGAATTAATACGAGCCATATCCAACACGAACCGTCGGAATCGGGTGAACCGGAATTGGCGGTTCAAAATTGGAACCGAACCGAACCGAACCGGGGTCCTCTCTACAAGTTTGGCATTGCTTATCTTGACTTCTCAAAGGATAGCATGAGAGGCCGCTATAGAGGATCATGATCCCTTAATTACTTATGTGAACTTAGTTACTGCCCTAACTCTTGTTGATTGCTTATGAAGACGGGAACGTGAGCTAGCTCGATCTATAACTATGTGAGATAGAGCTGTTGCTATTTGATGATAAGCATTACGTTGCATGGGTAAGTAGATATCTTTCGGAGTCTTCTTAATAAGTCAGAAGAAGAACTATGAGAATAGATAAATGTACCGTGTATGCAGTGATCGCGCACATAATTGTAACAAGTCTTCTTCTTATTAAAACTTAATAACAACCTCTATATATATATATATATATATATACAGAAATTCTATTATCAGTTCGAACTGACAAAAGTTATATCAGTTCCTTGCATGTGAGCCACTGGATTTAAATACTTTGACTTAGCTGTATGCACTTGTCAGTCAAAGTATTTAAATCCAGTGGTCCACATACAAGGAACTGATATAACTTTTGTTAGTTCAAACTGATAATAGAAAGACTGTATATATATATATATATATCGCAACTTCTTTTTTGATGGAGGGGTTTGTGGTTCTAGGGGGTTTTTGGGTGGGGTGTTGTTTGTTTGGGTTTGCTGCGTGTGGGCGACTGCTCTCAAAGTTCAGCGACAGAGGTTTTTGGGATGCCTCTGTCGCAGAATTTTGAGGCGTCTTACTTTTTTTCGTTGTATCCCTCCGTTTCGTTGCTTGGTTGGCCTCTTGGCCTTTGATTAATATTGTTGCCTTTCAATATATATATATATATATATATATATATTGAAGGAAATAACAACCTATATTTAATAAGTCAATTTGCTAATTATATGGATCACTACTTTTATATATACGGTTCCGTTCTGATCCGTGCGCACTGATTTAACTACATCAGTACTAATGCATGTGGACCACTGATTATGGAGAAGTTTTGATAAGTGCATACACTTTGAATCAAAGTATGTAAATATAATGGTCTACATCCAACGCACTGATAAAGTTATATCAGTACGTACTAACTTGATCATTTATATATATATATATATGGGGCAGGATCCATAGCCCTATTTTTTTATACAGTACAACTTTTTGGCCATTGGATCTTGCTTCTTTTAATGGATAGGATTTAATCTCTTTTATCTTTCCTTATTTAATGCAGACATTGTCTCTCACCTATTTAATACTTTATCTCTCAAAAATATTATTATTTTATTAAATTCTCTCACCTTATTTAATATTCTGTCTTTTATTTTTTTTCTTTTGCACGATTTTTTTTATTTTACCCGAATCAAGAACATCATCAGTGCAACTTTTACCCTCACTTCTCAGTCTTTAAAATCATTTTATTCTATTTTTATTTTTTTTTTACTATTCTTATTTCTCAATTCACTTCATCTAAAACCAGAAATTTTATACATGTAATCATTGCTCCTTTCCAGTCTCCTCTTTATTTTTAATTTTTTAATTTTTTTATTATTTTCCTCTTTTATTATTTCTTAATTCATTAGCTTATATGGTGTAATTTTGTAAAGTTGTACAACAAAATTATTTTCATGTAAAGTTGTAACAAGTAATTTAATGAAAAACTACCGATGAATACATGACTTGATCTATAAAATTAATAAAACATCAATAAAACAAAAGAGGAGAGTGGAAATGAGCAAGTGATTACATGTATAATATTTTTGGTTTTAGATGAAGTAAATTGAGAAATAAGAATAGTAAAAAATAAGAGGAAAAAAAAAAGAATAAAAGGATTTTAAAGAATAAAAAGTGAGAGTGAAAGTCACACCATGATTTTCTCAGGTAAAGTAAAAAAAAAAAAAAAAGAGAACAAAATACGTGTAAAGGAAAAATGAAACGAAAAGAAAAATAAATAAAAGACAATTAAATAAGGTGAGAGAATTTAATAAAATAAAATATTTTGGAGAGATAAAAATATTAAATAGGTGAGAGACAATGTCTACATTAAATAAGGAAAGATAAAAAAGATTAAATCATATTCATTAAAAGAAGCAAGATTCAATGGCTAAGAAGTTGTGTCAAAAATTGTGTAAAAATATAGGGTCATGGATCCTGCCCCTATAAATATATATATATATATATATATATATATATATATATATATAGTCTTTCTATTATCAGTTCGAACTGACAAAAGTTATATCAGTTCCTTGTATGTGAGCCACTGGATTTAAATACTTTGACTGACAAGTGCATACAGCCCAGTCAAAGTATTTAAATCCAGTGGCCCACATACAAGGAACTGATATAACTTTTGTCAGTTCGAACTGATAATAGAATTTCTGTATATATATATATATATATATATATATATATATATAAGGAATCATTCCATTTTGCATATTTATTAGAAAAAAAAAAAAAAAAAACATGCATGCACAATGATGTACCGATCAATGGAGTTTATTTTAACTGGGGTGAGCGTTACCCCCCACCCAACTGAATGTCAAGTGTCCCTAAATAAACCAAGGGTTAGCAAATATTATTCTACCAACTTTACCCCTGTTTTAATTAAAGTTCAAAAAAAAAAAAAAAAAACTGAAACCAGATCTTTCTTCTTCCTTGTTCGTCAATTCAACACAACTCAAACCCAGATCTTTCATCTTCCTTGTTTGTCTTCTTCATCTACTGTGTCGGTGAACAAGTCTACTACAATCTTATCGCTCCTTCTCCTTCTCACCACCATCACCAAACTGCTGATGCTTCTTCTTCTCATTGATATGTCTAAAAATTGGGATTTTTGTGAGATTTTGGGATTATTGTGGGTATTGTTGTGATTGAAGTTTGGTTAAATTAGTTTGTTTCTGATGTTGTTGATTGAAGAAGATATGGATGTGGGAGATGATGATTTGGGTCGATGATGATGATGATTTGGGTCGATAATGATGTTTTAATATTATATATTTTATTTCGATTTTTTGTTTGTTTTGTTAGTCTGGACTGGGTTTCCAGATTGTGATTTCAAAATTCAAAGTCTGATTTTGATTTTTTTTTTTTTTTTTTGTTAGTTTGGACTAGGTTTCCAGATCCACAAAAAAAAAATTTTGAATTTTTTTATCAATAATGCTAGAAGACCCAAAAAGTGACCCAAATTTTGGATCCAAACCTATGTGGCAACATCACATACAACATGGGCCCACGTCACTCTTCCCAAAGATCCCATATGATGTTGCCACATAGGTTTGGATCCAAAATTTGGGTCACTTTTTTAGGTCCTCTAGCATTATTGTTTTTTTTTATAAAGAGATGGATTTGGTGGTTTAGGGGAGGATTCGAGGTGGGTTGGTGGCTAAGGTTCGTCGACGGCGAGTGTAACTGGGTTCCGGTTCGGCGTCGAGGTTTGCATGGTTTGATTTCGTGGTGATTGATTTTCGGTGGTGAGAGGCAGAGGTTAATTGGGTTTCGTTTTGGGGTGGTGGTGGTTGGATGTGAGGCAATGGTGGCCGAGTGTGGTTTAGGTAGATGGTTTCTGGTGTTGGAATTATTTTATTTTATTTTGATCTGGTGTTTGAGAAGTTGAACTGGTGTGGATTTTGCATATTGTTTCTGTTGATCTGGAATTTTTTTTTTTTTATCTGAATAATTGTTTAAAAAAATTAATTTAACTTTTTTTTTAATCAAATTTACCTAATTACCCTCATTTATTTAATGAAATTTCTATTAGTGTGGATATTTGTTAACCCTGGGTTAACTCAGGGACACTTGGCATTCAGTTGGGTGGGGGGTAATGCTCACCTCCAGTTAAGGGGGGTGCCTCCAGTTAAGGGGGGTGAGCAAAAATAAACTCGATGCTGGTCAATGGGTTGCATGCAAGTTTTTCTCTGTTTACTGTGAATTAATACTTCTCATAGTCTGTGATCCTACTCCGACACGCACATGCATATGAACCCCAATTGTAACTAGTCTTCTTAATAATAACATATTTAATTCAAACTTAATCGCAGTCTTAATTTAATCAATCAATTCACTAATTGTATTATTTAATCAGCTTCATCAATAGAAAGCGCCACCTTATTCAGCATTTCTACAAACGAAAGAAATATCCTCACAAGTCACAACTAGAGGAAACAAACAAACAGTAAATATCATATCAGAAAGGGCTTAAAAACAATAAGCTGAAAAAACTTGCCGTTTAAAGTATAAATTAACAAGTTTATATTTTGAAAGATTTATTTATTTACTTCCTTGTGGAGTAAACTGCCTTACTTTAAATTTTCATGTACAATTTTTTTGAATACTGCCTGTACTGATTTTTTTTTTTTTTTTTTTTATTGGCAAAATTTTATTAAAAAAGCCAAAAACGGCTAGAAATCTACAAGAAACCGTCAACCCGGAGCCAAACCAACGGACAAGAACTCAATAAAAACGAGCCAGAAAGCCAACAAAAACAAAAGCCCAAAACTAAAAAACAGAAAACCACCGGCTTCAAACCACAACTGGCAAAAGGGAGCATAAGCGCAACACCTTGAAACAACAGAACCCCAAATAAACAGGCAAGAAGAAGAGGAACACCCCAAAGTAGAAAACCACTGAAAACTGAAAAGATGAAAAACTACACCCTGCCAAACTTCAGCTTCCTCAACGCTTCCGAAAAAAGATCTGCCATCCCCACTTTCTTACCCTCAAAATCAAGACCCAACACAACACCCTGTACTGATTGACGAGTCTTAATTATGAAGGATTTTATTATAAAGACAAAGATGCTTTCAAATTCCACGATTTTGTGCTTTAGAATACCCCTAACTGAAGCAATAATGCATTATTGAGGTGTTTTTGTGGTTATGTTCAGGAAGCAATACTTGCATCGGTTTGGCCAGAACCGATACAAACTTGCATCAGTTCAGCCTGAATCGATGCATCATCCGCTTCGGTCTAGGACGAACCGACGCCAGTAAGAATTTATTAATTTATTTTTGTCTTATATTATCATTCAATTCATTTTTTAATACAAATTGATTATGTATTAAATGCATTTCCCACATGAACCACATTACATTTGCAGCATCTTGTTGATTTCACACCTGACGCTCCCCCAGTAATATCTCATTAACATTCTTAAATGTACTCTTTTTTTTTTTTGGTCGAGGTTGACCATCTAACACCATGTTGCAACCACCATTATGTTAGACAGGCCTGGTCCTAGGGGGAGCCCAATAAGGCAACCGTCTAGGGCCCCTAGCTTGTAGTTAAAAAAATATATATTTTATTTTAAAATATGGCCCATATAAGATTTTAAGCAAAGTAGACCCGTAAATGACTTTAAAAAAATGACCCACAATATACATATAATTTTATTTTTTTTTAAAAGGCCCACCAATGAAAACCTATTTATCATTATAACAATAACAACATTGGATCAAGGATGGTAGTGGGTTGAATCCTAGCAATACTCGTGTTTGTCACAAATAATCCATAAAAATTTAAAATCAAATTAGGGTTCTTCAAAACTCCTCTTGATAAGCTTAATTAAAGCTTGTTTAGTTGGGCTTTTGAAAAACCTCTATTGGTAAAAAATCTACTTGCAGTAGATCTATTAGAAATAGAATTTTTTTTTTTTTTAAAGAAAGTTATAGTTGTTTGGTGGAAGAATTTCACATAAGTCCTACTTTTTTGGTGATTGGTCACCTTTATAAATGTCTTTCTAAATTCATCACTTTAGTCCTTACTTTTTCCAAAACTCATCACTTTAGTCCATTTGACCAAATATGTGAAAGTCAACTATTTTAAAACCTATGAAAGTATACTTTTGCTCTTATTACTATTTAATTTAGCTAAAATGATTATATTAGCTTTAAATTAAAATGAAAAATAATAAAATTCTCAATAAGAAAAATCTTAAATAAATATATTACAAAAAAATCTTAAATAAATAATAATAATAAAATCCATTAATTAATTATTTTTTCATAATGTATATTAATTTAGCTAAAATGATTATCTTAACTTTAAATGATTTTTTTCATAATTTTTTTTTTTGTAATCTATTTATTTAAGATTTTATTATTGAGAATTTTATTGTTTTTCAATTTAATTTAAAGCTAAAATAATAATTTTAGCTAAATAAAAATTGAAAAAATATAAAATAAGAAAAAAATAATGGATTTTTTAATTTTTTATTTAAGCTTTTTTTTTTTGTAATATATTTATTTAAGATTTTATTATTGAGATTTTTATTGTTTTTCATTTTAATTTAAAGTTAAGATAATCATTTTAGCTAAATTAAATAGTAATAGGGGTAAAAATGTACTTTCAAAGGTTTTAAAATAGTTGAATTTCACATATTTGGTCAAATAAACTAAAGTGATCGATGAGTTTTGGAAAAAATAAGGACTAAAGTGATGAATTTGGAAAGACATTTATAAATGTGACAAATCACCAAAAAGATAGGACTTATGTGAAATTCTGCCGTTGTTTGGTTGATAGACTTTTTTTTATTAAAAAAAAAGGTCTATTTGAAGAAGCATCTCCCCATGAGCTTTTGCCTAGTAGAGGTTTAAACTCTACTAACCTCTACTCAATTTAAAATGGACAATCTCAAAAGCCCAACTAAACAAATCTAAAAAACTCAAATAGACGTTGTAGATCTTTTGAGGCAATAGAAAGCTCAACCAAACAAGCACTTAGTACTTTTACTACTGAAAATGTGAGATGAGTTTGGTTTAAATGATATATTCTTTGATGCAATTATAAAAATTTTATTTTGCTATTTTGTTGTGTTATAATCTTGAGTTTGAGTTATTATATTGATTTTTACAAGCATTTACTAATGAAAAAAATATAATCAAGTAAATAGACATAGAGTATCAAGGGCCTCATTTTCTATAGTTCACATCGGGCCTCGAAAATCTTAGGGCCGGCCATGATGTTAGATATAAGGAAGCATTTCATTTTTCATATTTATTAATTATGAGCTAACATAAATATATATATATATATATATATATACATAGTCTTTTTACTGTCAGTTCGTTTTGATATAAAATATATCAAGACAAAGAATGTGGATTATAGATTATGGAGAATGCATACACTTTGAGTCAAAGTATGTAAATATAATGGTCCACATTCTTTGTTCTGATATATTTTATATCAGGACGAACTGACAATAGAAAATATATATATATATGAATTATCAAGTTAGGGATCCCGCACGAATTCTTTGTGAGAATTTTTTATAAGGAATTTTTTTTTTCTAAGTATTACAAGAACTATTACAATAGGACTGCCGGAACCTGTCGAGATTGAACAATACATGTACGGCCAGGATATCCACTCTTATAACAGGAGATAACTACTCTCACAACCTAAGAAGAAAACTCCCAACACATGCTTGTAAAATGCACATAGTGAGATTTGAACCCCTCACCACTTATATGGAAGGGAGGTGCACTCCCAGCTTTGCTAAAAGATGATGTGTGGCCAGTAAGAATTTATTAATTTATTTTTGTCTTATATTATCATTCGATTCATTTTTTTAATACAAATTGATTATGTATTAAATGAATTTCCCACATGAACCACATTACATTTTATACGCCCTGTAATTAGTTCACCCCATTAAAATTATTTAAAATTTAAAATTTGTAAATACACCATGTAATACCACATTTACCCTTTGATCTTAATTTTATAAATAAATCCATTGATTAATAAACTTTTATTGTAATATGTTTTTTTTAAAGGGATGATTTCAAAAAGTGCCTACTTTTCTGTAAAATGTCACTATTTTTAAACGTCTTTGTCATATTAACAACTTTAGTCCCTTCTTTTCCCAAAATATATCACTTTAGTCCTTCCGTTGGTCAAAGGTTAGTCAAACTTTATTGTACTAGGGTTATTTTGGTCATTTACGTAATAATACAATTCAAGTAAAAAAAATTCAATGAGAATGCACTAACTTTTTTAAAATTCGCCTTTAAAATAGGGTTAAAATCATTTCCATCCCTCTAGTTTAACCTATTAGCTGTTCTGGTCTTTCTAGTTCCAATATTCCTCCAGTAGGTCCTTATGTTAAGATTTTCGTTAAATTTGGATATCTGGAATGGATAGAGGGAAAAATGACCCTACTGCCCCTAATATTTTTTTAAAGAGAGATTAATCTAATTTCTATTTTTTAATTTTTAAAAAAAAAAACATTTTTTTAAACATGGATCTCCACTGTCCATTTGAGATGATGGACGGTGGAGATCCAATCTAGATCTCCAGCAACTTTAATTTAAACATGGATCACCACCAAATCTAAAAAAAATTAAAATTAAAAACTTTAAACTTTGGACCTCTTGAACACCAAACCTAGATCATCAAATCCAAACTCAAACCCAGCAACAACCAAACCCAGCAAAAAATAAATAAATTAAAAATTAAAACTTTGGATTTGGTGGAGACCAAATAAAAAAAAAAAACAAAAAATCAAAAAAAGAAAAGAAAAAGAAGCATATCTCTAATCTTCTCCAAGACCGCCACTCCAAACCTAATTAATCACCATCCCAACCACCCAATCACCATCTCAATCAGTCAATCACCATCCCCAACAAACAACAAACAAAAAAAAGCTTATGGATTTGGTGGAGATCAGGGACGTAACCAGGATTAAACATTAGGATGGGTTAGAATTTATTTTTTTCCGATCATTAACAATATAAGAAAATTGCATTAATTAAAAATAAATATACACCTAATTAAGAAGACACAGCGAGGATTTCTATGTAAATGTAATTTCTAAATAAAAATGTTAACAAAATAAAAACAAATAAAGTCAAAATAAATTATAAAATAAACATGAAATGCAAATACAATAAAATACTAATTAAGTTGTGAACTTATATTACTATTTACCAAAAACAATGTTAGTTAGACAAACTCTTCAAGTCTTCATTTTGGTAGTTTGTAACTAAATTTATGGAAATTTTGATTAATAGCAATAGTAGGGATCTATTTTCTTGTTTGTATTGCTTTTTAATGTAGTAATTTATAACAACAAATCTTAAAACAAAAGAATAATTAAAAGCCAAAATAAAAATAAAATAAAACAAATCCATGATTCTACTGTTCATTATATGATCGATCCATCAAGGTTAATTAGTTGAAAGCACGTCATTAATTAAAAACCAAAATAAAAATAAAATTATCAAGCATGTATGATCTATCAAAATTTTAACCAAAACAAAAAGAAATTCATTCAACAATAATGTTAGTTAGTAAATTAAAATTAGAATAATAAGTAATTAGATTAATTCTAAAATTTTATTACGAAACAAAATATTTAAATTCACGATATTCATAAAAATTGATTGGAAGATCCTGATTTATGGCCGTAAAGGGACCAATAAAGTAGCCATTGGTTTCGTAAAGAAGGCTCTCCTTCTGAAGAAAGATTTCGTCTAGACTTTAGATGAATGGTTTTCCTTCGATTGTATTTTTGGAGAGAAAGTTGGAACAAAATTTGGGGAAATATGATGAAGATAATAATTATTAAAGAAAAAGGAAAAAAACAAAAAAAAAACAAAAACAAAAAAAAATTGATATCCAATGACTCTTGCCACGTGGTTGGTAAGTTGTGAAATGTGATATAGAAATCTGGCAAGTTATATTATATATAATTGTTGCCTACAATCATAGATTCCTATTTCCGAGTATTGTATACGATATTAATAATTAATTTCTTTTTATCTTTTTTTTTAAAAAAAGGTCCGGGTGGGCTTGAGCCCACCCCTAGTT
Organism: Acer saccharum; assembly: GCA_030490815.1. NCBI lineage: Eukaryota > Viridiplantae > Streptophyta > Magnoliopsida > Sapindales > Sapindaceae > Acer > Acer saccharum. The sequence goes on from CM059866.1 coordinate 5,121,429, forward strand.
CCGTCTTTGGTGGAGATCCATTGATTTCCACCAGATCCATCTCTGGATCTCGAAACCAATCAAATCCAACCACACCGCCACCTTTTTCTGTTTTCCACCTCCATCTCACTCAAACAACCAACCACAAACACAAACCATTTGGATCGATCTCCTTCTCCAAAAATAAAATCCCAAAAAAGTAAAGGAAAAAAACCCAACCACCACCCATCGAATCGGCCACAAACGGCGTTGATTGTTTTATTTACTTTTTTTTTCCATCAACAAATAGAGAAGAATCATATGAGAGAATGGTGAGAGAGAGATTTGGTGGTCAGAGGTCACTACAAGAAAAATGACATATAGTGATAAAAAATATTTGTCACAATATCAATACTGTGACAAAAAAAATGTCACTAAAAATTCGCCATTTATACCTCCGCCACTAAAGTATTTGTGACACTTATAGTGTCATTGTCACTATGGTTAATGACAATTATTTGTATTTGTCACAAACCATGACTTTTAGTGACAGATTGTTAATTGACTCTAATGAGTGACAAAACAAAAAATATGTCACTATATACAAGTTAGTGACAATTAACCGTTCGAAGATTTTGTCACTGTATACATTTTTCATGACAATTTATTGTTTAAAAATTGTGTCACTATTCACAAACTCAGTGAAAATTAATTATCTAAAAAAATCTGTCACTGTACACAAATTTAGTGACAATAATCCGTTTGAAGATTTTGTCACTATACACATTTTTAGTGATAATTTATTGTTTAAAATTTGTGTCACTATTCATGAACTCAGGGACAATTAACTATCTGAAAATTTTGTCACTATATGCATAGTTAGTGACAATTAAAGGTTACTATTGTTTTAGTATCTAAGTAGTTCTGTCAATAATGTTAATATTCCAAACAATTGTCAATAATTTAAACTATTATGATCAAATTAATATATCTATATGATATACTTGTATTATGAAATTAAAATAATTAAAATATGCATAATTCAATATAATATTAAATTTAACATAAAAAAAAAAATGAATAAAGAACATCTTTAATTAAATCCATAATGTTGAATGTTAGGCATTTGAACACTTTCAAATGGCTTTCCACAACGCAACTTGCTTCGCATCCTCTAAGAAGTTTTTTTTTTTCGCTCATCCAAGCTTTGCATCTCCATGTATACATAGAATCTCAACCGAATCAACAAGCTCTAGCATGGTATATTGAGACCAAGGAACTTAAAATCAATAGATATACCGAAATATCCACCGATATATCCGTATTTTGGAGGGACCAATATCGAAACACGAAATATCCAATATCCTGCAGAATATCTGGCCGATTTTGAAATATTCGTAAAAATCTCTTGATTTTCCCGAAATATCCCTCAATTCCCAAAATTTCATGAATTTCACCCCGAAAGTCCATGGATATTTTGCATATTATTAAAATAATTTTTAATCCTAAACAATTAAATTATTGTTAAAATAATTTAGATTGAAAATTATTTTAGAAGACGCATTAACAAATTTATAAAAATTTCCAACATAATAGTCAATAATAAAATTATTGAGGACTTTATTTTATGGATCTACTTCAAGTAGCTGCTAAAGCAGGAGACGATAATGAGAATCTTATTTTTAACTGGGTTAGACCTGCCTCCTTGGATGATGATAAGGGAAATCCTAATTCACATATCGCTTCTCAAGCTCGAGACATGAGAATAAATGTTGAACAAGTGATTAGAGAAGAAGTTGGTGTAGATCGTGGAGTTATTGTTACCAGCTCTTTCGATGACCAACATACCTCTAATGTAAATAGTGGAGGAAAAGATGATGGAGATGATGGGGATGATGGGGATGAGGCAAGAGGTTGGGATTCTGGTGCAGGATGTTGGAATGCTTGTGCAACAAGTTGGGATGTTCGTGCTGGAGGTTGGGATGCTGGTGCAATAGGTTGGAATGCTGGTGCGGTGGGTTGGGATGCTTATGCAGGTAATTTTGATCAAAATCGTGGTAGACAACATGGAGGAACAAGTCAAATTGATGAAGATTCTTTGAATATGACTTTCTCCTCGATGAGTATAGACACAGAAAATAGTTCTTTGGGTGATTCAAAGACAATGTCAGATTCTCATATACCATATTATGGTAGTTATGGTGGCTGTAATATATTTGATTATCCTTCTCCACAAATGTTATATGCAATACTTATGCATGCAAATCAACAATATCCACCAAGTTGGGTAAATCCAAACTACCCAATTTATGGATCAGTTAGAAGAGATCAAGCAACATACGTGTGGCATATTAGTAACTATATTAAAAACTATGCAATCACATTTTCTTAGGAAAATTATTGTTCGAATCAAGATAGAAATGTATCTTATGTATTTGAACTAGCAAGGAATTCATTTTGGTTTTAAATTTCAGACACGCAATGTATTATTATGTATGAATTATGATTTATGATAGAATCTTGGAAGTGTGGAACTATATATATATATATATATATATACTTATGATAATTTTGTTTATTAAATATTTAATCTCTTTATATTGTATATAATATTGTAAAAGTGAAACAAAATATTATTCTATTCAATACTTAATTTTAAAAATTATATATAGACTCTATCTATGTTATAATTTATAATAAAATCATAACTATGCTAATTTATTGTTGAAATATGATTCATTTAATGTATAATTACTTGTTTAACCTTGTCCTAAAATTTCACAAAAAACAATCTAACTTTAGATGTAAATATCCATCATTTTTTTTTTTGACAGAATATCCACCGATATTGATAATATCCTCGAAATATCTGTAAATTTAGAAGCCCGATATTGATACCAATACCGATATTAAGTTCCTTGATTGAGACAATCAAGAAGATAGTAGAGAAAGAACTTGTCAGCGGTAAAATCGTATCTCCAAGACATGCACTTCCACTCTATAGAAAATAAAACCCTCATTAAAATTGAATTCCAAACAGTAATTGTTATATTTAGTCTTCGATAAATGTGTGAGTTTCATTTTTTTTTACTCAAATCTTGATTAATTTTTAAGATTCCAATTGATTTAGTTGGCTCTACCAAAATGGAATACAAAATGAAACAAAATCATATATGTATTAGCTTGCAACTGCATAAAAAATTGTAAGGTACATTCATAATTATAAACAATTACCTTGTATATATAAAAAATAAAAAATAAATAAACAATTACCTTAATAATCCAAGCATTTCTATGTTATAAAATGTAATAGTACCCAAAAAAAAAAAAAAAGGTGCATTATTTGCTTCTTCTTTTTTTCTCTTTAAATAGCATGACATTTCATCAAACAGTTTATGTGCATTCAGCCTAGTGAATAAAACAATGTCAAGTTCATATAATACTCAAGTTAATCAATAAATCAATTGACAATAACACTTTTTTTTTTCATATACATTAAAACACAACCAAAAACACATTAAAAAGCAAACAATTAGAGATCAAACCGAGATAATTGGATTATGGAAAAAGATCATCAGATTGAAGTGCTCGTTGAGCGCTTGTTGCATCCTCAGCTTGACGATGGTGACAACAACCTCTTCCTTACCCAGTGGCGATGACGATCACCTCAAGCTTGATGATGGGAGCAACTTGAGCGCCCGTGTCTTTGTTGTTGTACTAGTCATCGTGCATGTGATAGTGAATTCAATAGAAACGAAATCATGGAGAAATTATGTCCGAGGAAAAAAAATAAAGAAACAAAATAGAGATTAGAGAGAAATATACCGGAGAAAAATCAATTAAAGGATCGCTTTAATTTTGATTAGGAGGAGAAAATTAGGAACTGTAGAAAGAGAAATTATGTGAAGTTTTTTTATTTTATTTTTATTCCATTGTTGAAGTGCAGGGCAATATTAAGGAGGTAGAAGAGGATAAAAAAAAAAAAGTTTCAGAAACCCTAAAAAAAATAAATCAAAATTTAGATACCATACATTGAGTAAATTGTCATAGACTTGAGAGTTTCAATGAAATTAGGAAATATGATTAGGTGTTTGGAACAAAAAATTTAAAGATTCATGATATGGTTTAAGAAATCTGAAATAAGTGAAAAGAAAATAAGTATTTACAAAACAAAATCTTTCCTTTTTTTTTTTTTTTTGAAAAAAAATCTTTCCTTTAAAAAAAAAAATTCTTTCAATTTTTTATAAGGTAATTTTCTGATTAATTATATTAACCATCACAAATTATCAAATTTTAAATAGTTATGACAATTTTTGTAAAAAACTTTGAATTGAAAAAAACATAATAACAAATAATAAAATTTGCCACAAAATAATACCTATAATGATATATTCAAAATTTGCCATAAAGAAATGTGTCACTATAGGTCACTTTTCTTGTAGTGGGTTTTTTGAATGAGTGAGAGAGAGAGAGAGAGATGAGATGAGAGAGAGAGAACAGATGAGAGATCATGAAAGAGAGGAGAGAGAACGATGTGAATTTGGAGAGAGGGTGTGGATGATGAGATTGGTGGCTAGGATTTGGTGAAGAAGATGAAGTTTGATAAAAAAATATGATTGTTTTTTCAGTTTTAATTTTTAATTATTTTAATATTGATTTTTTAATATTAGTTTTTTAATTAATCAAATTTTTAATTGTTTTTTTTTATTTTTTAATTATTAATATATCATTAATTATGTAAGTTACCATTTTGCCCTCGCACCATTGGCGGAAATTTTGAAAACCCTAACCGAATTGGATGGCAGGGACAAAAATAAGGATTATTAGTAAACGTTTGGACTTTATGGAGGAATACTGGAACTAAAGAGACCAGATCGGCTAATAGGTTAAACTAGAGGGACAAAAATGATTTTAACCCTTAAAAAAAATTAAAATTAGCATTAATGGAACTAGAACTTTAGAAGAAGATCAAAAACCCAAACATATTTTTCAATTATCACGAACTACTCTAGGCATTAAAAGTCCAAAATCTGTTAAATTAAAATAACAAAGAATTCTGAAAGGTTTGCGATCAGCTACCAACATTCAATTTTTTGACTTCATGGTTAACTGCAGGAACCAGCTGTGTTTAGAAGAGGTGGAGCTGTTCTGCATGGTTATTTGGAGCATTTGGCTCAGGCGCAATGGGAAGGTGAATAACTCTGCTATTCTCGTGGACTCTGATGTTGTGCCTTGGGCGACTTCCTATCTTTATGATTTTCGTAGGGCAAATGCTGTGTGTGGTGGTAATTCTAGGGAGGTTAGTGCTGATGTATGTCCCTCGTTGGAAACCTCCATGTGAGGCTTGGGTTAAAATTAATACTGACGTGGCGCTGGATGTTTGGAAGAAGAAAGTTGGGTTTGGAATTATTATCTGGGATGCCTTTGGGGAAGTTATGGCGTCTTCGGCTCAAGTCAGTTCTGCATGCTACGGTCCTCAGATTGCGGAGGCTACTGCTATTTTGAGAGGTATCCAGTTTGCTCTGGAGTCAGGTTTTGGGCGCTGCATCATTGAGTCTGATGCTCAGGCTGTTGTGAACCTCATCAATGATAAGCATATTGTTAATTCTGATATGGGTTTCGTTGTCCAGGATATCCTCCACTTTTTGAATTGATTTCGGGAGAGTAGTGTGTGTTTTGCTCCTAGGAAGGCTAATTTGGCAGCTCATTGCCTTGCTAAGCTAGGTGTGAGGTCTGATTCAGATGGTTTTTGGTTGGAGAAGGTTCCACCAAGTGTGACGCCGGTTGTTTTGGGTGATTACCCAAGTCGTTTGTAATCTCTTTTGGTTAATGAAATTCCCCTTTTTCAAAAAAATAATAATAATAACAAAGAATTCTAACTCAAGAATTAAATATATATTAAAAAACATACAAATAAATTAAAGATAACAGTTCATCACCAACAAAAATCAAAATCTATAGTCAATAAAAAATCAGGTCGGAATCAGAAGACAAGTATTGTGGTTCAAATAATGAAAACAACCCCAGACCCATTATCGCCATTCCAATCACAAACCCAGAAAACCACCAAATACTTGAGGATCCGTAGTCCAATGGGGATCCTTGTTCACCAAACTTGACCTGAAACGCGGGTATCATCAGATACTAATTCGACCTGAGGATGAGTGGAAAACTGCGTTCAAAACACGAGAGGGACTTTTTGAGTGGGTGGTCATGCCTTTCGGTTTGTCGGATGCTCCGAAAGGCATGACCATAACATAACAACAAAGAGAAGAACAATACTACAAATCAGCTGGAATATCATCCAAAACAAAAAGCTCCACGTACACAGAGGGTACCCTTCCATCAAGATGGAATCAGGTGGTTTTCAAAGGGAGTCCCGCAGATTGGATTGCATGTCATGATTTGGTGAGATTTAGAGTTGCGTGGTGGTTTAAGTACCATGGTAAGGGGTCGGGGGATCCAATCACGGTTATGGTGGAGAATTTGGAAGTTTGTTGTGTGGAACATAAAGAGAAGAGAAAGAGAAGTGCAGGAAATTGGATTCCCCCAACGAGTGAAACGCTAAAATTTAATGTTGATGGTTCGTTTTTTAGAAACCAGGGGAGGGCGGGGATCGGTGAAGTTTTAAGGAATTCTAAAGGGGAGGTGTGGTGTGAGTTTTCAGCTCCTGTCAAAGTTGGTGATGCAGCAGTAGCTGAGGTTTTGGCTATTCAAAAAGCGTGTAATCTTTGTGTTTCTAAAAACTTGCTTGGGGATAGAGAGATTATTATTGAAAGTGACTCTAGGGTGGCGGTGTCATGGATTTTGAGTGGGGAATTCGGCAATTTGGCTTTGGTGGATGTGATTTATGAGGTTCGGGCGAAACTTAGTGCTTTCGATAATTTGTCGATTCGTTATGTTTCCAGAGCTTTGAATGGTGTGGTGGATGGTTTGGCTAAAAGAGGCTCTTTGACTGATAATGAAGACGTTGTGTGGAGTGTGTTCTAGTTGTTGTCTGTTTGTTTGGCTGTGGGTTTTGTTTCTTTGGGGGTGGGTGTGTTTGGACAGCTGAGTGAAATCTAGGTTGATTTCTATGGTCTTTGTTGTACAGAAATCAGGTTAGATTTCTTAGGGCTGCTGTCGGTGGGTGCTGGTGCCCCTGTTCTGGTTGCTGGTGTTTCGGTTTCTGTTTGTTTGTCTTGGTTTGTCTCTGTGTTTGGTTGCGTGGGCTGGCTGGTTTTGGCCTGTCTGGGCGCTTCTGCTGTTTTGTTTTTGCTGCCTCTTGGCTCCTCTGAATATATTTTGCAGTTTCAAAAAAAAAAAAAAAAAAAAAAAAAAAAAAAGATGGAATCAGCGTCAACAGACAAACAGTAAATATTATATCAGAACTTTCCATATTTTGTTTCAAAATATCTTTATACATCGAGCATAGTTAATTAGTTCTGGAAATTGGATCAATCAATCAAAGCACAGTGCAAGTGTTGGCTTCAGCTAGTGTTTGGTGAGAGATAGAGCTAGAGATTGGATCAGGTTTCAGTTTTCTCATAATTTCGTAAACTTTTCTGAGCCTAATTAAATACTATTTCAAAGTAGAAATAGGAATCTCCCAAGAATCATATACGTAAGATTTTCATTTTTTCTGGATCCCTTTAACATGACTTTGGGAAAGCTATCTGTTGAATGTTGATATATGACTCACCTATTGCATTATAAGAACAAAAGTTGTAGCAGTACGTAGATTTACTTCAATATGCATTATGTCAAAAAGTTACTCACAATCTAATTTATTTCTGATTTAATTTGATCACTTGCAAGTTAAAACAGTCTGTTCAATGTAATTTGATATTAATTATCACTTCATATTCCAAAATAGTTTTGTTTCAAAGAGATACTAAATCACTTGCACTGAAGAAATTAGAGATACCAAATCACTCACACAGCTTCAAGATCAAGGTTAAAGGGATCCCACTTATTTTGTATCTCTGCACAGGATATACATAGGTAGTAAAATGAAATCTCAAATTATATATAGAATTATGTTAACGACTATGTAATGTTACTAGCTATATAACGCTCGCTACATATTATCGTAGTTTTTTTTAAAAAAAATTTGGGAGTTAATAAATTGTTATTTTTACACTATATAATGTTACATAGTCGCTTAACGTGTGCTCTAAGCTGACGTTAACATGACCAATATATATATATATCAAAATAAAATTCATTATGCAAACAAATTTGTCCATAGCAAAAGCTCTTTTCCGATTAATCCTGCTTGGCCAAAAAAACTATAAATAATAAATAAATAAAAGAAAGAAAAAGCATTATGAAATATCAAATAAAAGAATAACAAACTGAACGATCACAAAACATGTGATATAAATAGTTTAGTTGCTGTTGTCTTAAGCAATGACAAGAAACCATGTAAACATGGGTTTGTTTGCCTCTCGGGCCTCGGGGCTTTCTATCAATAAAATGCCGTTTCAAAAAAAATCAAATAATACATGGAAAGAGATGGTAAAGCAATATTTTTTTATATATATACCACATGCGGTGGTAACAACTCGAATCTAGAACATTGTCAGATAGGATAAGCTCACTTACCACTAAATCACATTTGGAGGTGGTTGGTAAAGCAATATCTTCGCAGTGAAGGAAAGTAGCAAATTCAATTTCAACTTACTATGGCAGGGCCTGCTTCTTTGACCTTTTGCTTTCTATCAAAAGCTAGCATGACTTTTCTTTCGAATCGAACCCCTACCCATTTGAAATTAGATAAGGAAAATTTAGGAAAGAAAGAGACTTTGCTCTATAAAACAGCTACGGCGCTGCACGTACTATTTGCATATCATCGGTGTTTAATTATAATCCAAATTTTGCCAACCTGGAAAGTGTAAGTAAAGGCTTATTGCCCTTTAATGTTTAACAGAAAGAAGGCTTAAAAGCCAATTGCCACTAAATTAAAAATTAAAACAATTAAGAGAATGGATGGTTAGATGGAAAAAGGAAAGCAACTTAATTAACAAAATATGCACTACAAGAAAATATACTTTCCATCACAGCTCATTAACCACGGGCTTGAAAGGCATGTTTTAGAAAAGTAAGTCATTTGAGAAATTAATTTGTGCTAATACCCTAATTAACACAAATTAATTTTAATAAAAATGACATTTAAAAACATGATAAGTTTGTTATGTTTTGTTTGAGAGTTGATGTAATTATAGATTAGGGGTCTGTCGGGACTAACCAAATTAAACTCCACAAATACGAACTGAATTGCAACTCCTACGACAAGGGACTCTTTACATTTTACAATACTTAGATTTGAAACCCGTGATGAATCTTCATTTTGAAGTCTTTGGCCACCAAAACAATGGATAGTTGACATAAGTTTGTTATGATGTAGCATTAAACGTGAGATTGTTTGTGGATGACATGAACTCTTGTTTTTACCAGACAATGTAAAAGAATATTTGAGGTTAAAGTTTAGTAACATGTATTTTCTTTGGGAGTTATAATAGATACGGATGTTTCTTCGGGGATTGATTAGCTGACTACTTATTTGCTTTTTATGTTGGGACAAAAACCATCATATCACTGCTTATTGAGTCATACAGGTCGGCGTATGACAGTTGGTTCAGACATTTTAAAGTGGACGATTGAGTGCAAAAAAGTCTATTTTCCACACGTGCAACCAAACATGCCGTGCAACTCACAGATGCCATATATTGACTCATCAGAAATTAAATCAGTTTTCACGTTTTATTCTTGTCTTAATTCACAATTAATTTCAAATAGAGATTATTATATGGTTTTCTTTGTTCATTGATTTAAACTTTTACTTGTATATATATCATAAATATATAAAAACTAAGAATTTATAATTAATTAAATTTGTAAACAATTTAAGTTTATATATAAAGTGCATGCAAACCATTTTATTTTCAAACTAATCACACTATGATGAAATTTAATGAATTTTGATGATAATTTTTACATGGATGATAAGACAAATGAAATATAATTTGAGAAAATAATTCAAAAAATTTCAAGTTTGGAAACTAATTTTTCAATTATTTTTAATGCTAAAACATGTAAAAAAAAAAAAATGGAAGAACATATAAAAAAAATCAAGAAAAATTCATATACGAAAAATTTTCCACAAAAATATCGTATTTTTCTTAACATCTATACAAAAATCTCATCAAAATTCATTAAATATTATCATGATGTAGATATTATGATATATAGTGGTTTGCACTAGAGAAGTACTCATACTTCCTTAGTTCCTTTCCCTATATCTATGGTGTTAAAATAAATAAATAAATAAAATAAAATTACTGCTTCAAATTAAAAAGCTATAAAAGCAACAATATATATATATATATATATATACAGTGGTTCTCTCATGAGGGATCCCTCATTTATAGAATTCTAAGGACCGTATTATTTGACCGTTGGATATATCTAATGATCATAAATTAATGAAAAATCAATGAATCAGGGCAGCTAAAATTCAATAAGCTGCCCACTAGAATATGGAAAGAGCAATTAATGCTCCCTTGATTCTTTATTTAATTTTCCATAACCATTATATTTAATTTAAAGCATTTACTTATCAATATTTTTTAATTAATTTTTTTTGACACTAGCCGGATCCTCTTCTATCCCATTGATTTCCTTTTCCTCTTTGGAATGATTTCCTTCTTTTGATTTCAATTTTTAAGTTGCAAAGAATTGCCTGCAATTTTTTGCATATAGACAAAAACAAAGTACTCCTACAATTATTTTTCCATCTAAACAAACTACTTTCCTTGGAAATATTCTTTGGGATAGAAGATTGCAAAAGGATTGAAGTCAATTTGAGACCGAGAAAGAAGGTGAAACTCCATTGCAATGAAGGTGAATAAATGAGAGAAAGCATAACAATGGAGTTTCACCTTCTTTTCGGGCCTCGAATTGGTTTAGATCCTTTTACAGATTATTTCCAGGAAAGTAGTTTGGTTAATTTTCAAATAAAATCATATTTAATTTGTTTGTGACAAATATGAGAGAAGAATTTGTTTAGATGGAAAAATAATAGTAGGAGTACTCTTTTTTGTCAAGATGCAAATTAAGAATTGCAATTTTTTACAACTTGAAACTTGGAAGGCGGTTACAACTTGAAACTTGGAAGCGGCAATCGCGCCCCCCCCCCCCCCCCCCCCCCCCCCCCCAACCAAAAAAAAAAAAAAAAAAAAAGAGGAAATCATATGCAAAAAATTCCAAGGAAAGTAGTTTGTTTAGAAATTTAGATGGAAAAATAGTTGTAGGAGAGGATCCGGGCACTGTCAAAAAAAATTAATTAAAAAAATATTGATAAGTAAATGCTTTAAATTAAATATAATGGTTGTGGAAAATAAAATAAAGAATCAAGGGAGTAGTAATTGCTCTTTCCATATTTTAGTGGGCAGCTTTCTGAATTTTAGCTGCCCGGATTCATTGATTTTTCATTAATTTATGGCCATTAGATATATCCAACGGTCAAATAATACGGTCCTTAGAATTCTATAAATGAGGGATCCCTCATGAGAGAACCACTGTATATATATATATGTATATATATGTACAAAAATTCTATTATCAGTTCGAACTGACAAAAGTTATATCAGTTCCTTGAATGTGGACCACTGGATTTAAATACTTTGACTTGGCTGTATGCACTTGTCAGTCAAAGTATTTAAATCCAGTGGCCCACATACAAGGAACTGATATAACTTTTATCAGTTCGAACTGATAATAGAAAGACTGTATATATGTATATATATATATATATATATATATATTAAACTACTCAATAAGATGACACTTCAAAACAACATTTTATTATGACCGTCCAATGTGACTTTTTGATAGGAAGAGCGCCGTTTGAATTGCTAATTATGGTGCGTTGTTGTATCATGCGTCAAACAAATGCTATTTGATTTGTTTTTATTTTAATCTCCCACTCCATGGACTGATCACTTTCCACCACCAATCAACATCAGCATATATAAAAGAAGCTAGCGCTTCTTTTGTTCATGAATTTGCTCTACTAGCTGATCTCCTTTTCATGCATATAAATACCTAACCACATTGCTTGTTTACTTACTTGACTTTACCAACCTGAAAGAGAGGGAACAACGTACTCATCATATCTTTCAATTCAGGTTAATTAACTGATCATCGTCATCATCATAATTCATAATGGCGGAGAGGAGGTTCGAATTTGTTAGAGAGAATGGAGTGATGAGACTGCCTCCTGGTTTCCGTTTCCAGCCAACCGATGAGGAGCTTGTTTTTCAGTACCTCAAAGGCAAGATCTTCTCCTGCCCCTTGCCTGCCACTGTCATTCCACACATCAATATCTGCAGATACGATCCCTGGGACCTTCCAGCTGGTTAGAGGAAACTGGAAACTCACTCTCACTCACATTCCTAATTGTGTTTTATTTATAAGGAATCCCAACTCAAATTGGTTATATATAAATATATGTACTTGTACGTGTGTTCAGGTAACATGGAGCAGGAGAGGTACTTCTTCTGCAATAACGAAGCCAAGTATCGAAATGGGAACCGAATCAACCGAACCACTGCTTCTGGTTACTGGAAAGCAACTGGGGTGGACAGACAAATAGTATCTTCATCAAGCAGGAATAATAATAATAATAATAATCAAATGGTTGGGATGAAGAAGACTCTAGTTTTCTATAGAGGGAAGCCTCCACATGAATCCAGAACTGATTGGATCATGCATGAATATCGCCTTGTCAATGCAGCAGGAACCACGCCTAGTAACTCAAACCTGATTGAAAACTGGGTAATCTGTCGCATATTTTTGAAGAAAGGAAGCATGAGAGAGGATGCTGATCATAATGGAGTGGTGGGTGATCAGCCCGGCCGGTTTCACGATTTCATGACGAGAGACAATAACATTAGATTAAGCCCTGAGATCTCTTCTTGTTCATCGTCTTCAAGTTCTAGTGGTACTATACGTATCAGTGAGGTCTCCTCAAATGAGTTTCATCATGAAGAAAGCAGTAGCCGCAACTTTTTTTGAACTTAATTACAAGCTGAGCTATATATAATATATGACAAAGTCGAAAATATATTTCTTTAATTTCTTGTTGACTTTCATGTATGTCTTTCCTGAGCTGTGTCCATTATATATCTGGAACTTAATCTCAATATGATAATCATATAATATTACCAGTAATCACTTTTTTTTTTTTTTAATACAAATTGATTATGTATTAAATGAATTTCCCACATGAACCACGTTACATTTTCTACACCCCTTTAATTAGTTCACCTCATTAAAAATTATTTAAAATTTAAATTTTGTAAATACACCATGTAATACAATAAATACCCTTTGATCTTAATTTTATAAATAAATCCATTGATCTTAATAAACTTTTATTGTAATATTATTATTTTTTAAACATAGTCATAACTCATATTTTTTAAAACAAAGTAAGGGTGTTCATAATTTTTTTTTTTTAAGTTTTTTTTTTTTTTTTTTTTTTTTTTTTTAAGTAAAAGAAAAGGAGAAAATTGGAGTCTAACTCTACCTAGGTACTCCATGGCAGATCTTCTGCTACTGCTTCTTTAGGAATCAGAAAATTCCATTTCAAAATTTAAACAACTAGCCTTTCTTTTAAATCCAGGCAACAATCTTCGTTCTCTTCATTCTTCACAAAATTGATTTTTCCATTCGTCAGAGATGTCCAATTTTCACACAAAATCTCGAAGAGTGACGATATTTGCACTCCTCTAAAACTGTATGAGCATCCCTTTTTGTATGTACAACCCGTTACAAATTTTTAAAATATGAAATCTTGTAATTACACCCCACACATTACTAAATATGTCATTTTTTTTAATTTTTAAATTTCTGTTTGATCTCATTTTTTTTTTCTTTATTTTACTTAAAACAAAATAAAAGAAAAAATGAATGACGCATAAAAAAAATGCAGACATCTCCTATCTTATGTCTTCATCTTTCCAGAGAGAATGTTGTGTTTTTTTTTTATGTAAAATACAAAATTAAAATAGTGGAAGGAGTCGCACTTTCAAATTTTGGAGGCCATCTTTTTCTAATCTAATGATGGAGGAAGCAGCACCACAGCAGCAGCCTCCTCCATCTTTTCTGGGAGAATGATAATGAGTTTCCCACTTTTTGATTTGGATTTTTGTTTTTCTTTATTATTTTTAATTTGATTTAGTTTTTTTTTTTTAAATAAAAGATTTAGTTAAAAATTCAAAAAAGTAAATAGTTACAAAATTTATTATATTTTTGAATTAAAATATTTAATTTAATTTAAGGGTAACGTTAGAATTTTAAAAATATATAAATTTAGAATGTACATACAGTACTTAGAGCATCTCCGATGGTATCCTCAAAAGTAGGAGAGTAATCAATATTTGATTATTTATCCAAAAAACACTGTCCAATGGAGTCACTAAAATTTAGCAATAGCAGTTATCAATAATCAAATTGCCTTTACAATAATCAAATTTGAAGATTGACTTTCAATCATCAAATACAAACTTAACCTAAAATAACTGTTGTAATTTTATTCTTTCTCTCTCTTCTATGGTTTTTTTTTTTTTCTCTTTTTTTTCTCTAAAGACCTATGTATTTCATCATTGTTTCGACCCAAAAAATTTCAATCAGGTAAAATTTGTCTCTTTATTACGAATGGATCAATACTCATATCATATACCTTTTATAGTCTTTTATATATATTTTTTATTTTTTAGCAAAAAAAAATAATGTACCATTACAAGTGTATCATTGTGGACTATACAATCATCAAATTTAGCAATCCCTGAAAACAATCCTCAAATGCTGAGGTGGTAACATTTGAGGATCCAAATTTACTTATACCATTGGAGATGCTCTTAATCTCAGACCAAACGTTTTTTTTAATAGCAATTTTATTTAAAGCCAATTAAGCAAGGCACCAGCAAGCTACAGGAGAGGCCAACAGGCCGACTGGCAAAAAAAAAAAAAAAAAAAAAAGCCCAAACAACAAAAGAGAAACCCAAACCACCAGCTCAAAAGCATCGGCCCCCAAACAAAAAAAAAAAACAAAGCCCAGCTAACCACTAACTATGGCGTTTGAGAATGAATTATGAAGAAAGTCGATTACATTTTAAAATTTTCAACTATTTGGATTCCTAGATTTATTCTTGTTCTGATTCACCATGAATTTTCATATCTACAATATAGGAGATGATCTGGGTGGAGAATGAGCACTTTTATGTATATATGGTACAGAACTACAGATTGCTCTAGATTTCCTTTCCAATTTTTATTTTTATTTTTTAAAAATTTCTAGTTTTCATTTTGATATATGATAAATTAATTTGTATTACAAAGATTTTAATGACTAT
The DNA here is from genome assembly GCA_030490815.1 of Acer saccharum. NCBI lineage: Eukaryota > Viridiplantae > Streptophyta > Magnoliopsida > Sapindales > Sapindaceae > Acer > Acer saccharum. The sequence goes on from CM059866.1 coordinate 5,136,788, forward strand.
AAGAGTCATTTTACTTGAAGGTATTATATAAATTTAAAATTAATAAGAATGTGGGATGCACAAACAAGTTTTGAGGGGTGCAAATATCGCCACTCGGATTTTTATCATAAACTCAAATTTTTTATTCTTAGCCCTAGAATGAAACTAGTATCATTTGGATGGAAAATTAAACAAATTTTTAGAAAGTGGAAATTCCAATTTTTAGCCTTTAAATTATTAAAAAATTTAAACTTATTTAACGCCAATTATTTTTCTATTTTTATCAACTTAAGCTATATGGTGTGAGTGTGACAAAAATACATCTTTTATGTTTTTACTTAGTCCCCCACTAGGTTTCTCTCTTCTCTCTTTCCTTTAGTTTTCCCTCTCTCCAAATCTCTCTCCGCATTTGATTTCTTGCTTATTTTGAAGTTGAAGAGAGAATTAAAAGAGAAAGAAAGTTATTGAGTGAGAACTTTGGAACTTCGAGATTTTCTCTATTGTTCTGGGGTTGTGATATCTATCGATATATATACTCTTCTCTTCCTTGTATAATGTGAAATTCATTTTCATCAATTCTAACAACAATACATACAATGTTGTTGTAAGTGTAAAAAATGTAAAAAGGCAATCCATTAATTAACATTTAAATTAAGACATTACAAATAAAAGAACAAATATGTACTCATGACTTGTTCAATAAAACTTAATTAAATTAAAGCATATTAAGGGGGGTGTATTGGTTCAAGATTTTATTAGACAATTTGGGGAAGTAAAAGTCTAGTGATATTGGATTGAGACTTTTTAATAAGTTAGATAAGTTCGGTAATATTCGATCAAGACTTTTAAGATTTTTTTAAAAGTTCATATTGTTTTGTGGTATTGGATCTAGATTTTTAAGACTTTTTAAAAAGTCCATATTGTCTTGTGGTATTATATCTAGACTTTTAAGGGCAGCAAATTGTCTGGTGGTATTGGATTGAGATCAAGATTTTTAGGATTTCATGACAAAATGGATTTTCTGGACTTTTTATTGATATGTACAAATAGCTTGAACCCAAAATTGTCTTGCCCTCTCCATCAATACTTTCCAGACTTCTCTCTCTCTCTCTCTCTCTCTATTTGTGTTTCAATTTTCAAGCTTTCAAAAAACAGAGCATTCTGTTTCTTCACTCTATTTCATAAAACCACCTTTAATGGATGAGTTCTTGTTTCAGATTTCTCAATCTCAACAGCTGTTTTTTTTTTTTTTTTTTTTTTGGGAAATTTTAGTTCAAAAGTTCGAGTTCAAAGTTTGTCTCCCTTTGTTTTGATTTTGTTGTTGTAGAATTGAGTTTCATTGAAGAAAGACCATAGTGTCGAACATGGCAATAACAGTGGTGATATCGTACATAAACTCTAAAAAAAAACTAATTTTCTTTTCTAAATTTTTAGGGTTTGTCACATGATTTGACTTGAGGGTTGTTGTCTTGGTGAGATTGAGTAATAAAACAGTAAATAGGATTTAGAGGACAAACAAATTAGTTAAAATGAGTATCAATTTTAAGGTTAATTTCAGTGTTACATGGGATGTAGAATAAAATAATAATTTTTACTTTTTAATAATGGGTGTAGGAAGCCGACGGGTGTAGTGAGAACTTTTTTATGGGTGGCAATAGAGCCACTCTAAATGCAAAAGATTAAAAGGCACGTTTGGTGTACGGGATATGATAGAATTATTTTCATGAGATTGAATTGAATGAGATAAGATTGGACTAAAATTAGTGATGTAATGTTTGGTGTTGTATGTGATTTGATTAAAATAGTTATATATCTTGTTTGGTGTTGTGAGATTGGAAAAAAGAAATAACTTTTCATTCTTTGGTCATTCTCAAGTTGTTACATTGTTAATCCGTTAAGAAAAGATACCAACGTTTTTCAAAGATGACTCTTTCTGGGTCTTTGAGATTGTCTTGTTTAAATTTGTGTTTTGCTACTTCATAGTAATGGAATTCTTGAGCATCTCTTTGCTTCTTCTATGGCTGCTTCAGCTTGTTTCTGCACAAATGGTCACCAAACCAGTTGAAGGTTATGGGTTGGTTAGTGACATTTTAAAATTTTATTACTTCTCATCATAGTTTATATATGTTTCTCATTCAATTTTTATTGTTCAATAACTACCCTCAATAAGATTATAAATCACTGGAACTTGGGGAGAAATTTGAATACTACAATTGACTCTTGAAAGTCCATATTTTTAAAAGTCCAAAAAGTCTAGAAATAAAGTCTAGATAATCCAAATAGTTTATAAATAAAATCATAAGACTCTTTTAGAATCCTAAAAGTCTAGTCCATATAATTCTAATAATCCTAAAAGTATAATCCTAACAATCCTAATAATCCTAATAGTCTTGCAAATTCATAAAATCCTTACACCCTAAAATTGTCTATTAAAATCCCAATCTAATACACCCCCCTAAGACTTGCAAATTATAGTTCAAGTTTTTCTTCTATCCGTTTAAGTTTGAAACTTAATTTGTCAATTTTTCCCTTGACATCTTGGGCTAGTTTATTCAATTTCTTAGTCTTTTGCTCTTCATCACTTTTTTTCTCAGATTCGTCACTGCTTTCCTCTGATTGATGATCATCATCATCGCTTTCCTCTGATGGATCATCATCATCGCTTTCTTCTGATTCGTTAATCTCTTCAACATCTTTTGCTTCTTCCATTTTCTCAATGTGTTCTTCTGCTTCAACCTCTTGCACATTATCATTACTCTGTTGCTCTGAGTCATCCTTACTTTTGAGAATCATCTTCAATGGAGGGTCTTGATCCTGTGGAAAACATGTACTAGGAATGAAGTCTGTTAAATCAATAGAATAGTCGAATCCACAATAATAATTTTCTTCGATGAAAGTTTTCATTAATAATAATAAGTAACAAAAACCGACTCCAACCAGGGTGCTGCTGGCTGCGAAGAGGTGTGCTGGAGCGAGTGAGCTGGTGTTCTGGTTTGTGTTGGTTGCTCTGTGGGTTTTGGTTGCTTGGGTTGGGTCTTGGCTTTGGCTTGGGGCGTTGTTCTGTCTGGTGCTGTTTCTGGGGTAGTTTCCCCTGTTTTGTGGTTGTTCTTTTGGTGTTTTCTTTTTTTCCTGGCCTGGTGCTTCTCAATAAAGCTTGCCTTTTTAAAAAAAAAAAAAACGAAAACCGACTCCAACTAATACTAGAACTCCTATATAATCTTTAAATATATCCATATATACACAATTACTCCATATGTCGTGAAGAAAAAAAAAAAAAAACAAATTTACCTCAGCCAACACGCATTCAATATGAGCAATATAATAGCATTCCTCGCAATGATAAACATGACGTTTGATATCTCCTTTCGTCTCACAAACATCACAATGATACTCGTCCGGATTACATCTTGGTACAACCGAATTTGTAAGAGTGAGATCGTGATCATGAGATTCATGCTTGAGCTGATGAGGTAGAATGCAATTGATATGGAAATTTTCACCGCGCTGTATGCATCTGCAAATAGCTGCGCCGCCCTCGCAGGGATTTTTGCAGACGCTGCAATCACCGGAGTGATCCCAGTAATCTAAGTAAAATAACTTGTGCTCCTGACCATCAAGTGTCAAGCCTGGCGTGGTGCGCTTACCGCATGAAACGTGAAAGGAGTACTTACACTTTTGACATCTTAATTCGATCCCTTCGACTCGTTCTCCACAGGCTTGACAATATCTAGGTTCTTTTGCAGCAGTAGTACTGATAATACTACGCTGAAGAAGAGGGTGTTGCGGGTGGAACGAGCTATTGATTCTTTCAGGAATTGTATCGAAACAGGATTCATGAATGAATAACTTGCATGGAAAACAAACATATGCTGAATCAAGGATGGATTTTAGGCAGCAACAACAAAACAGTGAGTCTCTCGCTTTAAATGCCGAAAAATATAATAGTTGAAGCTTGTGTGGATGGTATTTGGGGAACAGTACTTCTTTGTCTTTCAATATTGCACCCCGGTGATGGTGGTTAGAAATGCAATGGAAATCAAGGTTGATTTTACATATTTTGCAACGAAATTTCAAACCCAAAGAGACATGGCTGCATCCATCGCATATCATATATTTTAATGGATTTTGGTTAAAACCATATTGAATAGTTAAATCATGCTGGGGATGAGAAGGGGGTCGTTCGATCTTACCAGGCAATTCGGCGCATGATTTGTGCATACTATTACCACCATCTTCTTCAGCAATGTAAGCCGGTCCACAGATCACTTCACAGCAGACACTGCAGTACTTTGCACCATATTTTCCCTCAAAAAACTCATGAAAGGTAAACTCATAATTATTGCTAATTAGACGCTGAAGAATATTCATTTTGATGTGAGAAACCCTAACAAATCAATGTTTTATCACTTTTCATAAAATAAAATTAAAAATTAAAAATCACAAGTATGAGAATTTAAAAATCATACCATAAATTAGGGGCATTTAAAATTGTGGATTAAAGTCACATTCCATCTCCAAATTTCGAATTAATTATAATATTAAAAATTAAATAAATAAAGGTAGGTGAACATTTTTTTTATATACCAGTTTGTCTTTAGTAGCTGACTAGCTGGCAACATGTAATCTCCCCCTCCCCATTAGTTACTAATTAAGTTTGTCTTTATTAGCTGGCAACATGAAATTGTTTATCTTTATTATCTAAGTAATTTATAGGTGTAGTTTCATTGAAAACGTCAATGTAATTAATAGAAGGGAAAAAAAAAAAAATAGAGCCACCCAAACAAAATTCTTGCTCACCCATTTACTTTCTACGTCCATATTAAAAAGTTATTATGATTATTTTTTACTTTCTATACCCTTCAAAATACTGAAAACGATTAAATTTACTTTCTAATACTTAAGATCTGAATCCTTCTAGAGTCGCTGCTGTTGTAGGTTGGAAGCCCCCTCCAACTGTTTTTCTCACACTAAATTCTGATGCAGCTTTTGATTCGTCCAGAAAGTTAGTAGGTCTGGGTTTTGTTATCCGAAATCATTAGGGTATGGTGTCTCAAGCTTTGGTTATTTTGAAGGGTATTCGCAGGTGGCTCAGGCTTCAGGTTCATGATTCCTCCTCAGTAGTAAATCTAATCTGGTACAGGTGCTTGATTTTTTCCCAGATAGGTGGAGCAGGGTTTGTTAAGGACATATTAAATTTAGTTGATTGTCTACCTATTTCCAAATTCCAAGGATGAGTTTTTTGACACTTTTTCCAAGAGCTGACAATTAACAAAGTTGCTTATGGTTTGGCAAAACTTGCCTTGTCTTGTTTTGCAGAGAGGGTGTGGATTGAAGATTCCCACAAGCCAGGAAAAAAGTTAAAAAAGATAAAAACAGATTAGCAAAAGCTTATCAGAGATTCATTCATCCACTACCATATATATTATAAATATTAGGTAAAGAGTTGTTGGTCAAAACCAAACCCAAACTAAACTTTCTACCTTTATCTAGACAGATTTCCTTAAAGAAAGGATTATCACACCTTTGCCAACTTATATTTGACCAACTAAACAAAATACAAAAATATTTTCATTTAGAATAGAAAAATCTCAAAGTCGTCTAACGTATAGTGAAATTTCCCCTTGACTAAAATACGAAAAATAAAAAAAATAAAAAAGGCAATTTTTAGTTATTGTAAAATTGACTCTCTAGTTTTAGATTATCATCTTTGTCCTTTTCTCTCTCTCGTTTTTTTTTTTTTTTTTTTTTAATTATTTACAACTTGTACTGTTAAATAATTGTTTATAAAGGTAATTTAATTAAAAAAAAATTCATTAAAATATGAGTGTAGCAAGAACGTTTAGGTTGCAGTAGCAGTAGAACAGCCATCCAAGAAAAAATTATATTTCTTCACAATATGGCATTAAAGATAACACAATATGACATTATTTATCTTTAATGCCATATTGTGAAGAAAGGGATACAGTTGGCCGTCGGTTCCCTCATAAAAGTAAAGAAATTAAGGTAAAGTCATATATACTAATTGATGTCACCACTAAATTAACTATACTGATGCCTGTTACATTTGGAAACAATTTTATCTAAAATTGATACTCCCATTAGGGTTTGCTATTAGCTATTGGATGGATGGTGGAGATCAATTTTTCAATTTTTTAAAAAATAATAATATTTTTTTTTTATTTAGTTTAGAGATCAGGGTTAGTTTCATCTTTTTGACGGTGTGACATGATCAACGGTTTCTTTTGTCTGCCGTTGACATAACCAATGACTAATAGCATGGGAGGTAAGAGGGCAAACCTGAGGAAGGTTTGGTGTAAATTGATCTTTATTTTTCTTGCATCGGGGATTCAATATTAATGTTCCAAAACACCACTTATTTCATCAAAGAGCTGAAAAATGTTCCAATTTCATTACGATATTTTCAGCTAGTGATTCAGAAAATCAAATTCCAACAAACAATGATTATTTTTCTGTCCAGCAAAATTTGTTTTACTTTTTAGAAATCTGCACATGAAAATAGAAACAACTATATATCAACATATGCAGTTAACTCGAAGTACCTTGTTGATAGACCCCTATAGCATCAATGTAATTGCTAGCACGCCCATAAAAACCAACAATGTCTCGATCTTTCAGAGGAAGGTCAAAAGGAGAGCCTTGTGTACCACCAAAAGGTCCATATGTCATCTTATTTGTATGGAAACATATAGATTCAATAACATGTTGCTTCTTATAGCTATGATGAGTCCCACTTATGGAAGTCAAATATTCTTTTGGCCAGTCCATTGTAATCTGCAAATTGTTTAGCATATATTTTTAAAAAAAAAATAAAAAAAATAAAAAAAAAATAATCAACTGATTAGATGATTAAGGTTACAATTCTAAATTTTGTAAGATAAAAAGAATACTCACTAGGTCGGTATCTCCGCCTTCACCACCAAATCTGTCTGAATACTCGCACTTGTCACTTATATCGACGCTTTTGAACGAGAGCGAATCGATGACCCGTCCATGACTAATTTTTATCTCTGTGATTGCACCATTTGGTTTATAATTCCATTCCTTCCCTCCTTGGCCTCCAAATGGTCCTGCCTTAGAGTTCACAATTTCTCCTTGGCCAGAAGAACTAAACATTTCTGAAAAAGGCTTTATATAGGCCCCTAAGGCATCAAAGTATTCGCCAACGTATCCATAAAAACCAACGATAATCCCTCCTTTCATGTAAAATCTTAAAGGAAAATTGGGGCTTTTCATGGTACCAAAAGGTCCGTATATTGTTCGGTTTGTATAGAAACATAGAGATTCGATGTCTTGGACAGTATCACGTAGAGTCATACTTATCGATACCAGATATTCTTCAGGCCAGTTGAGCGAGATTACCTATTATACCATATTCATAAAATGGTAAACACAAAACCTTGTAAGATAAAACAAAAGCACGAGAAAGAATTTGTTCCAGAGGAAAATAAATCAACATATATATATAGTTATATACCTCATGCTTTTCACCACTAGTACTATTAGATTTTTGTACTGAATGTTTAACTTCACCATTTTCATCAGAACTTTCAAAGGAAATCCACTTGATAGACTCTCCATTATAACCAATTTTTATCTTTGTTGCACCTTTTAGCATATAACTCCATTCCTCCTCTGTTGATGACCTCGACCAACCCCATGGCCCAACCTTAATACATTCTTCCTGGTTGAAAATAGAACGAATTACCTGCAGCACATAAATTTAATTATCAGTTAGTTTCCAAATTAAATCTTAATCAAGTTTAAATAAATGTATTAGTTTGATTTTGTCAATTCTCCATTCCATGCAAATTTATAATGCAACAACTATACAAATCTAACATGGTACGAGTCTTCGACAAACAGCATCATGTGTTTGGGCCAGACTCACATTCGAGGGGGAGTGTTTAGAGAACTTACATGTGAACCTAGAGAAGATGATATTGAAATCGTGTGTCATTGTGCGTCTATATGTATATATAACGATGGATGTCACAACCTAATAGGCATTAAACGGATGTATATATATATACACACCGGTACTCAAAAACATTATAAAAAAAAAAATGCAAAATCAATACGTATAAAGGAAGGTAATATAACCTTGCTCCTGGGCTTCACAACTTGAACTTGGTTTTGAGGACCGAACATGTCTGTAGAATGCTTGACATACACTCCTAGAGTTCCATGTATCCAGTTCTTATTAACTATAGTACTTCCATAAAAACCAGCAATGACTCTCCCATTCATAGGAAATTCAAAAGGAATACTTTTCTCCGGGTGGCCAAATGGCCCGTATTTTTTCCGATTTGTATGAAAGCATAGAGATGAGAAATAATAAACTGATTTATCCAGATAATAAGTCCCACTTAATGACGTAAAATATTCTTGAGGCCAATCTAGCATAATCTGTTGTGCAAACATTTACAGGAAAACAAAAATATTAGAAAGCAAATTAAAAACACAATGAAATCCTCGAAAGATAAAATGATTAATATATACGTACCTTGTACACAGCTTTATCGTGAAAACCAAATGTATCCGAATACTCAGTGTTACCATTTTCTTCGACACCTTTAAAGTTGAGCGAAACAACAGCATATGGGTCACAAGTGATCATTATCCCAGTAATCGCACCCTTTGATTTATAGCTCCATTCCGTTGATCCCTTCACCTCACCCAATGGCCCTATCTGAAACGCTTCAAGCTCATTACGAGAATGCTCGAAAGAAAACGAAGCTTTTTCTACCATTTTCTTAATTTCTAATTAGAGAGATTAATTCTGACTAATTAAGTTAGCTGAGAAGTTGGTTTTCTTTTATATATATATATAGCCAGCTAGCACATCAACCCGGCCCACTTGAATTGTAGCAAGTCTTCTTAATTAATTAGTAACTTAATTAATTAATTAAAAACTTAACCATGGTCTTAATATAATTAGTTAATAATTCGTCAATTATATTGTATTATTTAATTTTCACATTACGTTCAATTGAGCAGGTTTTGTACAATTAGATTAATAGATGGGATCTTGGCATCCCCTTTTATTTTATTTTATTTTTTCGAAAATTAAGGATCCTAATTGGTACCACTTGATTTTACATGTTTATTATATTTTATATTAATACAAGTAAATCATAATTAAGATTATTTTGTAATTTCAACAATTATTTGAATGTTGTGGTGTTGGATTGGAGTATTAACTTCACATGACCTGGTCTGATATTATTTTATTATATATTTGCATGAATGTCACTGGTTTGCTTTTCAGAAAAAAACTATATAATATAAGCATGCATTAAACAAATTATTGATCAGTCTTTTTTTAATTATTCAATTCGCCAATTGTATTAATTATTTAATTTAAGCAGTTTTTGGACCTATTGTATTAGATTAATCTATGGAGTCATGGTACCACTTGATTAAAATATTATTAATTGTTACAAGTTTGGCCCTGAACTCACCAATATATTAATTTCTTATAAACACATAACATACTTTGAGACTAGATTAAATTGGTCCAATGGTATACCCTTCACACATATATAATGAGATTGTGGGTTTGAATCCTTCTCTCTAAAAAAAATCCCGAATTTATATAATACTTAAAAATAAAATAAAAAATACACAACGCTGCAACTAATGCAATAGTTAATAGTAATACACACAACTTCCAATGGCCACGCTGATGAAATTTTATGTCAGTTTGACTATGTTAAATTTTAGTACTTTGTGATATTTTATTTATGTTTTTGTGTGAAGAGGTGTATATAATTGTGAGTATATCCTTAAGACCCAAAAAAGACTAGTGTATTATTTTATTTTTTTTTGACAATATTTATTAATTTGGGACTATGTATTTTTTTGAAAACTTTTACCATTGATAGGATTTGAGCCGCTGACCTGTGAGTCATTTGCCTAAATCTCAAGCTCGTTCATCCAAAATTCAAAATTTGTTTATTTTTTAGAAATAGAGATAATATCATTTTATAAAAACAAATATCAAGAGTTGAATGCATTTGCTAATTATTAATAAAATAAGTACTACAATGATGCAATAATTACCACCGCAAATTGTTGCTTTGTTGTAAGATTGTGTTGATTCAACCTGAGGATATCTCATATTCGATTCACCATCAATCATCATCACATGTTGTATATAAAAAAATGATGCAATAATTGAAATAAGAGGATAAAGTTTCCTTTTTGTTACCTTGTATCAATGACCTTTCAGATATACCCCTATAGCATCAATGTAATTGCTAGCACGCCCATGAAAACCAACAATGACTCGGTCTTTCAAAGGAAGATCAAAAGGAGAGCCTTGTGTACAACCAAAAGGTCCATATTTCTTCTTATTTGTATGGAAACATATAGATCCCATAACATGTTGCTTCTTAATAAAGGTATAATGAGTCCCACTTATCGAAGTCAAATACTCTTTAGGCCAATCGATTGTAATCTGTAAATTGTGAAAAAAATTTAAATAAAAAAATAAAAGACTAACGATACGATCAAAATTTTGTAAGACAACAAAGAATAATTACCAAGGAGGAGGTACCTCCGCCTTCACCACCAAATCTACCTGAATCCTCGCACTTGCCATGTTGATCGACACTTTTGAAAGAGATTGAATCAATGACCCATCCATGACTAATTTTTATCTCTGTGATTGCACCATTAGGTTTATAATCCCATTCCTCCCCTCCCTGGCCTCCAAATGGTCCTGCCTTAACATTAGTGTTCTCAATTTCTCCTTGGCCTGAAAAACTGAACAATTCCGAAAAAGGCTTTATATAGACTCCTAAGGCATCAAAGTAATCACCAATGCATCCATGAAAACCAACAATAACCCCTCTTTTCATATAAAATCTAAAAGGTTGGAGACCTTCCATGACACCAAAAGGTCCGTATATTGTTTGGTTTGTATAGAAACTCAGAGATTCGATGTCTTTGATGTCATCACGTAGAGTCCCACTTATCGATATCAAATATTCTTCAGGCCAGTTGAGTGAGATCACCATCTACATACATATTATATACCATATTCATAAAAAGGTAAACACAAATCCACAAGAAAATTGTCGAATCCACGACAAAGAATTTATTTTAAAGAAAAATAAATGTATCATATATATGTATATATATATATATATATATATATATATATATATATATATATATACCTCATGCTCTTCATCATCACTAGTATTAGATTTTTTTGAAGGTTTAACTTCAACATTTCTATCAGAACTTTTGAAGGAGATCCACTTGATATATTTTTCACTATAACGAATTTTTATCTTTGTGGCACCTTTTAACATATAGCTCCATTGTCTCTCTGTTAATGACCTTGACCAACCCAATGGCCCTACCTTAATACATGTTTCCTTCTTGAAATTAGAACGAATAATCTGCAGCATATATATAAATTCATCAGTTTGATTTTTGTATGATTAAAATCTTAATCAAGTTTACATAAATTGATCAATTTGATTTTGTAATATTGCGGATTATAATTAATTCATATAATTGAAAAACAAAATTACAACAGTTATATCTAACTTAAAAAACAAAACCAGACATCGAACAGATCAGGGGTTTGCTAAGACCATGCACTATATACATGGCTAAGCTATTCACTTCCGCTTAACAGGGGATAAATTTCCTCGTATGTTGATAAATACGCATTGTGAGACTTGAATCAATCCCTAACCACAAACGACTTGTGCGTATTAGAAGAAATCATATAAAGGAAGGTTATAATTACCTTAGTCTTGGGTTTGGTAACTTGTACTTGGCTTGAAGGACCGAACAAGTCTGTAGAATTCTTGACATACACTCCAAGACCTCCATATATCCAGTTCTCTTTCACAACTTGTCCATAAAAACCAACAATTACTTTCCCATTCATAGGAAATTCAAAAGGAATGCTTCTCTCCGGATGACCAAATGGCCCATATGTTTTCAGATTTGTTGTAAAGGATAGAGATGATATATAATAATTTGCTTTACCTTCATAATAAGTCCCACTTAATGACGTAAAATATTCTTGAGGCCAGTCGAGCATAATCTATATAATAAAAATATACGAGTATGAAAATTTAACAAATTAAAACCTCATAAGATAAAATGATTAGTTAATACTTACCTTAAACACATTTATTTTGTGATAACCAAATGAATCCGAATACTCGGGGTTACCATTTTCATCGACACCTTTAAAATCAAGCGAAACAACAGCATACGAGTCACAAGTAATCATAACCCCTGTAATTGCACCCTTTGGTTTATAGCTCCATTCCCTTCCTTTCTTCTTTCCCCATAACCCTACTTGAAAAGCTTCAAAGCCATTAAGAGAACGCTCCTGAGAAGAAGAAGCTTGTTCTACCATTTTCTTAAATTTTCTAATAGATAGATTTATTTTTGACTAATCAAGCTAGATAGCTGGCTTACTTGTAGCAAGCTGTCTTCTTATATAGTAATTTAATTTAATTAATTAAAAACTCAATCACAGTCTTAATTTAATCAGTTAATTCACCAATTGTATTATTTAATTTGCACATTACCTTTAATATATTTAGCAGTTTTTGACTTTTTGTACAATTAATTGTATTAGATTAATAGATGGAATCTTGGTACCACCTTTTTTTTTTTTTTTTTTTAAATTTTTTTATTTTATAAATAAAATAAAATAATTGTTGCAAGTTCGGCCCCGAACTCACTGATATATTCCTTGTAAACACACAACCACCACAACTACTACAATTGTTATAATACACAACCACCTCCGATACATGTGATATATATATTCGATGGTCTTTTAAATTTGGAATTCATCCCATCTTCTTTTCACTTCACATGTGGATTCTCGAACGGGCTCAAATCAAAACTAAAATTTTCATTGGTTCAAAGTTCAAACCTAACGGATGCAAGTTGTCCATCAACTTGGGTTGAACCGAGGTGATACCCTTTCTTTCGTAGTTTCTCGCTTTGTTTTGAGTTAAACTTTTACATAAATTTACAATGGAAGGTTTACAATCAATCCCGAGAAAACTAACTCTGCAATATGAGTCAATTTCATTAGCACAAAGTGAACTAGATATTGAGCCATATATGGATGGAAAGATTCGGAAGTTAGCTTTCCATAGAGTTTTGCAGTAGGAAATTTCAAGTTTTTTTTAGAGAAAGTTATGGCTTTCTAGATAAAGTCATGGGTATTTATTTTTTTCAAATGTATATTTTTGTTGGTACATGAACAGAAACATGTAATTTCCCAGGAAAAATGGTATCATAATATATTGTTATCCAGAAAAAATGGAGTTTTCCTCCAAACAACAGTTGCTTATAATAAAAATTTAATGTCTTCTTTCAATTAGAGTGTAAAGATAAATATATAATTTTATAAATTTAATTATTTGAATGAGTTTTGTGTGACATTCACATTGTCTGTGCATAAAAGTATATAGAGGGAAAGAGCTTCAAAGCCCATCAATGGCTGAAAATCTAGAAATGCTTTTTCATTAGTTAAATTAGTTTGTCACGTCATGTAGGACAATGATTTTCAACAAATTTTCGGACTATTATTTTTTTTTTTTTTTAATTTTATTTTTGAAAAAAAAGATTGCAATAGATAGTACAGGATAATCACAAGAAGCTAATTCAGATTGAAAGAAAATGAATCACAGGAATCAGCCAGGCCAATTAGCCCCCATCTTTCATTAATCATTTTTTTGATAGAAAAAAAGAATGAACTGTATCTATATTTCCATGAAAAACTATTGTCAATTCTCAGTTATGATACACTTTTTTTCCTGTACAAAATTCATCCCAGTCCTAGCCTCATCCTGCATTACATTTTTTCTCCTTTCCTACATCGCCCCGTGAATTAATTTATCTATATCTTCCTTGATTTGAGCTCTTTCGAGTAAAAGGAGAAATGCAGGTATAGCATCGTAGCCCTCGAATTATAAAAACGGTTTATTCCTTCGTGTACTGCATAAGCTCGAACCACTGCAACCGGGAAAATTATTAAGAAAACGAAACTTTTTGTATGTAATGAGAACCTGAAAGAAGATAAAACAGATTCGACTTATGGATAGAATTTACCTGTCTTAATAAATCAGCAAGAGTCCTAGGAAGTGTTTCGATGTTCCTCAAAACAATGTAGTAGGGGAAGGGAAAGGAATCTAGATACTTGGAGACCACGATCTCTTTACCCTGAAACGATAGTTCCTGGAGGCCAAACCGACGTGTCAGTAAAAAAAAATGGCAAGTATGACATTGGAGGTATTAACGAACCTTCTCGGCTTCTCTATAATAAATAAAAACGAGAGAAAGAATATTCACCTTTAGGTCCAGGATTGATTCTTGTGGACTATCAAGAAGCAGAAATGCAACCATTCGCTTCTTTCTCAGGAGATCCCTAACCCATCGCTTCAAGTTCTCCTGTATTGATTTGATCAAATGTGTAAATAAATGGATATCAGCAAATCTTTAAGAAACTATCATTTATAATCTAACATTGAAAGGAAAAAAAAAGGTACCTTCTCATGGAAACGTCCATCCCCGATAATTAAAACAAGCTGCTGTAACGGATTCTGTCCAGAAGGAAGTCGAGCTTTTCCAACAGCAACATCCAGCATGTTGTCTAAGAACTTCAACAGATCAACAACTGGTTCATCTGCGATGGTGTTCTCTTGCTTGAATGTCAAACCAGATATCATCTGCCAGCAGAAATGATTGCCAAAAAATCAATAAAAACATCTTTGTAGAAAGGAGGGAAAAAAGGAGCATAAGAGGGGAAGTTATGCGCGGAAGGCACATAGAGAATGATATCATAACATACAAGGCTAAATTCAAAAACGTTATAGCAAAAAGACAATTAGATGGCAATAAAATTTAATTGAACTTTCTCTAAGCTCAAACACAAGAAGACAAACCTTGATGCCAGCCATTCCAGTAAAGGGCTGATCAAAATCATGTAGTGATCTGATGTTTCCCTTCTTTCCGAAGCTCACAACTGATAAGTTTCCCATTTCCAGTTGAGCCATGGCTCTACACACTGTCACCAAAGCTTCGATCGCAACATCCCCACAACCACTCTCAGACATACTACGGGAATCATCAACAGCAATAACAACTTGGTAATCACGTTTGTTAGGCTTGGTTCGCCTTAACCAAATTTTATCTTTCCGGTAATGACTTGCTATGTACGGAATTACCTAATAATTATCCAAGCATATGAAACATTAATGTTAGAAACAAGGTTGAGCACATCAAAGTACAACTTAAGATTGAAAGGTAAAATCTACTATGTTGTACCTTTTTCATGTTAATCCTTTTACCAGTCTTATAGTCCCCTTGGAGCTTGCTGGCTAGAGTAGGTTCCATAACAAGACGCAACTGCTCAGCCAACTCCTGAGACAACCTTGTCGTTTGCAGTTCATATCTTCTCCAAAGAGCACTAGCTTCATCCCTCAAATTGTCAGAAACCTCAAGTTCTAGGGCGTTTCTATGCTCGTTGTCACTTACAGAAAGTTTGCTGAGCTGATATATGTCTTCATTCAAGTAGGTCTTCTTTACAGAGACCAGACTCTCAGACAGACTTCCTTGAGCACCACCATCATCATCTCTATGAACTTCTGGAGACTCGTCAATGGGTGACTTATTTTGATCTGAGATCTGCATCTGCTGCTCCATCTTACTTTTGAGGATCGAGGCATGATGCTCTATAGGGTGCGATTCAGAAGCTTTTTTATCAATCTCCATCTCAGTGGTGTCGTCTCCATGATCTACTGCAAGACTATCCTCATCAGGTTTACTGCCATTTACCTCTGTGTCTATCTGCTCAGCTGTTGCAGGACCTAATGCCTGAGCTGTTCCCTTTTCAAATTCAGTAACATAACCATATTCATCCGCATTCTCATCCTCAACGCCATCCTGTGCCTCTGTGTTATCTGCCTGAAGATCAACAGACACATTGACTCTTTCTTTCCACTCATCAAGTGCATCGCCGACATTCCTATAAGGGTTCGCTTGGGTTTTCTGAGCAGCTGAAGGTTTCTGCTCAGGCAATTGAGTTCCAGGTTGATCAGTGAGTTTCCCACTGCTTGAGGAGTCAGCAACCATGATATCCATCTGGGAGGTATCACTTGAAGGTAAGCTACTTGGAACAACATCACTATTCATTCCATTGCTATTAGACCAGTTTGCCTCTGGTGCAACATTTTTCAAATATGATGCTCGAGAGTCCCCACTCGGTTGCATTGCAGATTCAGGATTAGGAGCTTGACCATCCGGCATTCCTGATTCAAACACATCTTTCCTCGGAGCCATCAAATTCATTTCCGTGTTGCCTTCAGACTCCTGCTTGTTCAACTCATCCTTTTCAGAAGCCCCTCCTGCTTGTTCATTCTCTGCCTCTTCCATAGTTTCATCAACAGGATTGGTATTCACATCTTCAGAGTTTCCATTCTCAGCACATTCATCGTCCTCTTCTGGACCCACTTCTTCCTTGTTATCTGTGCCGTCATTTTCATGCTCTTCTAGACCCTCTTCTTCCTCCGTAACATCTTTTTCATCCATGTCTATATCTTCATCAACATTTTGATTTGGTTCATCAAGCTTCAGTCCACTTGGATCAGCAAATGCTTCGTCCTTATCCATGTTCAAGTCTTCTGCATTCTCCGTATCGCTAAGATCATCCTGGTCTCCGTTCTCATCTTTTTGTCCATCATTTTCATCAAAATTAAGCTCTCCAGGTTCATCAGTCATTGCAGAATCTTCCTTGGCTCTAAGCTCCCTAGAACTTTGATCTCCGTCTTTAACCGAAGGCCCAGATTCATACTTTTCTTTTTCTGTGTCGGGATTTTCTTCTTCTTCCTTATTCCAAAGCTTTTCATCAATAACTTCATTATCAGCTCCAGTTTCTCCCATTGCAGACTCCAGTTGCTCATCCTCACCGTCTTTATCATCATCATCGTCCTCTCCACTGGAGTCCTCACTAACACTAAATGTATCAGCTGCAAAATCCTGCTCCATCTCAATACCTTTATCATCTTTATTTGGTACTTTATCTGAGTCATCATGCTCTTCACCTTCCTGTCATAGCATTCAGAAGAAAACACGTATTCAATTAACATACAAGAGTCAAGACTTGAGAGATACATCAGAAAAAAAATCCAATCGAAACTTGTTTGGTGACAATACCTTTTCAGCAGTTCCAAGCAGTTGATCTTCGTCATTAATTTCATCACTGACATCCTTCATTCCTACACCCTCTCCCAAACCTGTTCCACTTGCATCTTGAGACTTATCGCCATTAGAGTCATCTTCCTGGTCTTTAGCAGGGATACCAAATCCTTTGGAATATAATGAAGCAAAAGTCTTTGCTAGCGCATGAGTCATTATAGATGTCTGCAAGAAAATATTTTAATATTTACATTAGAATTTCAGTTTGTTATTTGAGAAACAACCAAGAGTTCCAGAATTTCAGGTAGTGAATGCTCTCTGTCTTTTGCTAGAACAAGAGATAATATACAGAAAAAGAGAGAATATTAGAGGAAACAGTCGTACTGTTTTGTTCAGAACTAGCAAATCCTGCAGGAAGCTATCACCAAAGCTCAGTAATAGGTCCAAAAGTGTATGGAGATGCTTAAAATGGGCTCCAATACGGAAAGATAGATCAGGAGTTCTACCACCAGAATTGTTCACCAATTTCTCCTGTGAATAAATACACAAAAATTAGATAACAAGAAAATAAACAGTATATAAAGTCATAAGAAATTCTTACGAATCAACTATATATCTTACCGCATAAGTAATTATTTCAAGAAGCTGATCTTTTAATTGGTTGAAACTCAAATTCCCCACGGATGATTTAAATATGGACTCCCATGAGGTAACACTCCCCAATGAATCCTCCGAAACAGTATGACTGTTACTTAATGACCCCAGCTCTCGTAGCATATCCATAATATTTTCACATGTTTTCGAGAGGGCTACACCAAACAGAGCTTCAAATTCTGAATAATTCCCATTGCAATAACTAGTTGACTGTTTTCTTGCTTGCATTGCTGAATTGAACTGTTCAGCCATCAATTTGCCCTGCAAGAATTTAAAATTTACTTTGAAATTTACTACCAAACACTATAGCATTAATGTCCAATTGATTCAAGTCCCATATGATTTTTTAATATGGCAGAACAAAGACATTAGTCCTACAAAATTTATTTAACTGACAATAATATATACCCAACTCAGAGTGAAATATTGTCTTAGGAACTACCAAATCAGCAACCAACACATACATAAAATCGAGGATACCTTCTTTAACAAATCATCAAGGTGACAGAAAAGAGTCTCTATGACTGAGCTTCTGTCCAAATCATGCTTGTGGAAAGTAGAGAGATGTTCCTCAAACTCATTAATAACCTGGAAGTTATCAAATATCAACTGTTCAACTTGTTTTGAAATAACACAATGATGGAAGGAACCATTTGTGACAGTTATAGCTCTACTCGGGCCAAGAAGATAGTTATCCAACAATTCCTGCAACAGAATTTCTAAGAAAATAAGCAAACAGCTACCATGACATTCAAAGGACAACAAGATGAATAATGCATGATGTGCACCTTAGATTTCTGTATAGCAGGAGCGAATCTCTCGATGAAAGCAAGAACTTTTTGTGTTGTAGCTCTCACACTTTGACAACTATTACTATGAGTGTTTTCAACTGTTCTCAACAACAATGACTCCTCCACCAACGAGGTATGCAAACTATCCAATAGTTGCTGCAAAATCACAGAAAAATTAAAATAATTAAAAGAAATCTAGTCTCAAGCCTTGAAAAAGGTAAAGTACAAGGTGAGATCTTACCTTTTGCTGCCAAATACACTCAATGGTGGCATGTTGACTTTGAGCATAAGCCCACTCTTTACCAATTTTCTCAGAATTGGAGCAACTTGAACAGAAACTTTCATAGGCAGATGCCGACTCATGTAAGCTCTTTAAATGCTTAGCAAAATCATAGGCTGCATCCCGTTGCATCTGTTGTATGACTATGAGATGGTTGAGAAAAGAGACTGACCTATTGATCTGCATGAAACAAGAACGAGAAACAATGATGGAAAATTAGCTTGACAAAAAGAGCAATGACAATTGCATGACTTCAGAATATGGGATATTAATTATATCTAAATGTAGGGGACAACAGTAGTTAAGTTGCTAAATAATTATAACCAAGTTTACTAGAAACAGATTCAGGTAGGTAGGCAACCAAAAAATACATATTCAATGGCTAAATCATCTTAAGTGCAACTATTGTATAGTCTACGTGATCTACCTGCTCAGCTGTGAAATCGTCATGATGTTTCAGGCAAATCTGTTGCAGAAGCTGCACTGATGCCAAGCTTTTGAAGTAGAACTCATTAACTGCTTTCCATTCAGTATCCAAAGTTCCATCTAGTGAACCCTGAAATTCACTGGGAGCAGCAGCAGTAGCAGACAGTCTACTATGTGCCAGCAGCAGATGCTGAGCATCATAAGATGGCTGAAGGAACAACCAGTTTGAGTGATTGGATATCTATTAATTGCAATCACCAAGAAGAAAAAACAATGTTTAGTTTATATGATTGATAATCACAAACATAAGCAACCAAATTAAATTGACAAAGGATGTCCATTACCTTCATAATTTCAAACTTGTGCTTATGCAACCCACTGTTTTCTAACAGCTTTAGAAGATCAGACAAAGCCCTCTTTTTCCCTACGCTTTTGTTCTTGTCCATCCAGAGATTACCACAGTCAATTGTAGTCCTACATATAGTTTCAAGGGTTTGCCACAACTCCTTCCACTCTTCTGGATATGATTCGTAATCAGACAGGGATGTTAGCACCTGTCTAGTGCTATTTGCAATTCCTGCAAACACTTCCAACTTTTTAAAATCTTTGAAATTGACAAAATAAGAAGCAAATTAGTAAAGTAAATCCAACACAAAGTAAACACAAAAGAAAAGGAAGAACCTTTAGCATCAAGAAAGCCTAATTCTGGTGCCCTTCCAAGGTGCAAGTTTTGAAAAGAATCTCTCACTTTCTTTCTCCAATTGCTGTACCAAATAGGCCTATACAGCAAACAACACATTGAAGATCAGAAAGCAGGTCATCATGGAAGTCTAAAGATAAAAAAAGTAAAGTGAAAAAACTATTTCACCTGTCTGTATCACTGAACTGTGATAGATCTAAAACAGCTTTCAAAAGACCCGCACTCTCGTCTGAGATGTCATTGGAGGCTTTTGGACTCAGTAGTGAGACAGTTTTCAAACCTTTTTGCGCCATTTCACGGTTAAGGATAAGAATTGCAGGTTGTTGCAGCAGCTCCTGTTAAACGAACAAATAATTGAAAGGAAAAAAAAAAGAGCATAGTTACTACCAATTGCATGCAAAGTATCTAACACATTAAGCATCTCAGATTGCACGAGAACATAGCCCCTAGCTTTACTTTGAGCTTCCTCAACAAACAATCACAAATTATGACCAAATATATTGTTTCCGCTGGGGTACTTTTTATATAATACTACAGCATACATAAATTGTTTTTGTTCATAGGCACTGAATATAAGATACAAGACAGCATAGTAAGAAGAATGCACCGTTATCAATGCCTTAATAACATTATCTAATATAATTTAAAAATTATCTCCAACATTACATTAGAGGGAAAACAATCATCATTTTTAAAAGGCTTTCTTGAGCTCGTGTCTTAATCATAATACTACCACATGAAGGTGATAAACTAAATTTCACTTACGGTATACTTCTGCACTAGCTTCTTGATCTTCTGCCTGATCCTTTTCAGATTATCTATGGGCATTAGGCGCTCCCACCGACACAGCTTCAAAAGATCTTTCACTTCAATCTCAATCTTTCTTCGACTAGCTCCTATATGCTCCATTATTCTGAATAAACAATATGGTAAGAACTTCTAAACCAGCAAATAAATATTCAATAAATGTAACTGGATGATGGCAAACTCACAATGGCAAGAATTGCACATAGAATCCAAATACATTGTATAGAATCTTCAGATTTTCTTCCTGCCAAAGACTGCATGGTTAACAAAGAATTAGAACATTCTGAAATATATTGGAGTTCATAAAATAGAACTCAACAAGAAAACAAATTTAAAAAATAAAAATAAAAATAATTTGGTAGCAGCTCTCAAGATAATGCAAATAAAGGGACAGATATCAAGAAGCATTAAATTTAGGTATGATGAAATAATCTCTGCACAAATAAAAAACACAAAGTAGCAAGTCTATTTAATGTCATATTCTTTCCCTGACAAACCCAAAGAAAAAAAAAATGAATACAGCGGCCATCACCTTGAATAGGTTCCCAAGGATCTACCAATCACAAATTGACCGAGAAAAGCAAAAAGAAGTAGGAGACGTTTCCTAAATTCACCAATACTGGATGTTTGAATGAACTCCTCCAAACTGCAAAATCCATTTCCTTTTGTGTTAGAATATACCAAACTCAACAAATTCACAAAGCATGCAAATAGTTTAACACATGCCTTTGAATGGTAGACTGATCATATTCACCAATATCACCAGAGCGTGTATGTCGAAGAACTGAAAATAGTGGAAACCACAGCTGCAACAGAATAATATAAATTATAAAATGGAGAAAGAAATATCATTTCAATGAATGAAAGATACAAGATAGAGACACCATGTTAGAATCCAATACTATTCCCTTGAAGGATTCTTCCAGGTTGATGATATCATATTAATTGTATGCCTTAATATGCCTAAACAAGCAATGATATTTGTATAAATCCTGTGCTTTTGAGATTTTGCTATTTGTATAGAACATGTGAAGAGATTTGAAAAAAGAACTTCTTGGTCAAAATGACTCTGGTATTATGTTAGGTCATCACTAAATCCAAAAACTTAAGCTTAAATATAAGTTATAGCTGCTGATACTCTTAGTTCTACATAGATGGTCAATGTTTTCTCTCAAACATAATCGATTTAACAAAATTTTATCCTTCAAAATTCCCAAGTGTTATTACCTTCCCAGCATTACTTTCGTACTGATCCTGCACCTCATCAAGCAATGCAGGCCAAGAGTCAAACTCCATCTTTTGCCACGAACACACCAGAGTGGTAATGGGTTCCAACAGATCTGAAGCCAAAATAGAATGAACAGAAATGTTAAAATATAACAGATTAAAAATATTTTTAAAATGGATATTTAAAATTTAAATTACCAGAGAGAGGAAACTTTGAGCCATTTTCCAGTAGCATATGAGCCCTATTAAGTAGAATTTGCAACCCTGAGAGAGTCTTCACACAAGAAAAACACAAAACTCAGCTTTATATAAAAAAATAATATGATGTATCATTATTAGTTTTGAATGAGCACAAGTCTTTCACTCTTCTCTTTCCGGTTCTTTGTTTTTTTTTTTTTTCTTTTTTTCTTTTTTTCATTGGAGTGCATGCTTTCCAACTAATTTGACAGTGGCAAATCCCCTTTTAGTCAATCTTTCTTTCTAACTTTATCTATTGTAAACAGGAAGTGTACCTTGAATAGAGGAGTTGTCAAAGGAATAGCCAACAACATTTTAATCACATCCAACATCCTCTGCAAACCAGGGTGATCTTCCCACTCACTCAGAAGCATAAATACCCGCTGTTCAAGATTTGTAAGCAACTTCACCATTTTTGCCATCACAGGAGCATTTGAATCCTACATAAGTAGTGATGACAGAAAAAAGAGAGGTTAGAATATGGAGAGAGAAAAATTGCAACGATGAGATGATTGTAAAGGTGAGATGATGAAGTTTGCAATACCTTATAAAAATTGTATGTGCGAGCAGAGTTATGAAATGAAACAAACTTCTGTTCATGCTCCAAGCCAAGACGTAGTAAATGCTCTGGTGCAAGTTTGGTATCCAAAGTGGAAGAAAATAGACCTCCTAAACCTGCAACAAAAACATAGGATAAATAATTTCTCTTTCAATTGACAAAACATGAACTGTTTGACCTTGAAAGCCAAATCCAATAACCACCTTTTATCATTTCTATGCCCAGTGTATAAGAGTCGGTGAAAGCAAGCAATCTGTCTGCATCAGAGATTTGAAACTGCCCAGGCTGGGGGTGGAACAAGAACAAACCAATATTTAGTACATAGTAAAGGAACACTGCTAAATAATCATCTATAATACATGGATTTTTACTATTAAAGAACACAAACGGAGAGATTGGCATTGTAGAGTGAACAAGTTACTTCAAAACATAAGTTACCCAACCGTTACAATGCTACTTTTACATCCACGTAGAAAAAATAAATGAACCACCTGGAGAGAATATTCAATTCACAAAACATACAAATATGCAAGTATAGATACTCATAAATTTTTAAACAAACATACATCAATCCTGTTATGTTTTCCAATAATTATTAATCAGTCATGAGTTACTATGCACTACAAATAATCACGATAGTAGTATAGTACATCATTTAAGATAGCTTTTATGCAAAACTATAGCATCTTCCACAGTTAACATGAAATTTTACCAAAAAAAGGAGCATCTACAACATGTACCTAGTACATTAACAAAGAAAGAATTGATACATGTAGCTTTTGATCAGGAAAAAATAAGAGGAAATGGGACCTAGAGGAATACTATAATGGAATTCCAAAGTTATAAAAAGTTGTCTTCTACGGAGATAGAAAGTTAACCATATGTCCAGTAAATTTACAAAGCTAACTTACATCCAAGACAAGATCGGTAGACCCAAATAATTGATTGTGAATGTGAACCATGTTGTTCAGAATAGAATCCTGCATGAAGTTCCATTCTTCCTCCATACTTTCATGTTCATGTTCGTTATTATCTTCCACCTGAATGTATTAAATGTATGTTCAAACATGTATGTGAGTGACAACAACAGGAAACACAAATAATTACAATCAATTTGAGAAGTAATAGTAAAAGCATCACCTTTTCAGTAAATTCTTCTTCTAAGAGGAACTCCTGCCATTCCAAAGAAGTGTCATTTGACTTATCCTCAAAAACCCTATCAATCGTAAAGGCACGAGGCCTAAATTTGTATTGCTGAGCTTCATCATTTTCTCTGGTCTTTGTTTGGTCTTTCATATTCACCCAAATGCTTGCGAACTCACAGAAAATTTTATCCAATAGCTGACCCAGAACATAAATATATAGTCATATCAGAAACCAACTGTGCGCAAGTACAAATTCAAGTTGAGCATAGAACAGAATCTAACCATGAAAGACGCCTTATCCACAAGTCGCGAAGTAGCTACAAAATGTGCAACACGCTTAAGAGCATTGTGATGAACAGCAGCTCTAAGTTGCAAGGCAGAACCTTCCTACAATGAGGAAGCATTTCAAGGTAAAAATAGATCATTTTCATCGGAAAACAAAGAAGGAGGATACAAGAATCAACAAACATTAAAGACAACATGGAAGTGGAGACCTTTAAAATGACAAACTCAAAAAACTACAATCATCATTGGAAGAAAACTTATTCAAGAAAGAAAATTACTTTTGCAGCATTTACATCACTTGAAAAGATGACCAACTTTTCCAACAAACTTGTATCAATTGCCCACGGATCTGATGGAACATCGACATCATGTGACTTATGCTTAGGCAGCCTGCTCTTGAGGTTAATCAAAACTGCATCAAATCTGTAGCCTCTAGGAAATCTCATAAGTGAATAAACCGAGTCCTGCAAGATTATCTAAGTCAGCCATTTAGATCGAATAAACAAAATGTAAAGCCTAAAGTTTACTTTTAAATAGAAAAACGTTAAAAATAATAAAAGATGTAAACTTACCATGACTTTATCTATATTGTACTCCTCAAATTTGTTCAAAAAATCTTTTTCCAAGATGCTTGATAACACTATGGATAAGCCCAATTTCATTTCATACACTGCGACTTGAATTGGTTGAGTTATATCAATATACTCGACATATTCTTGTGAGAGTCTATCAATAAAACGGGATGCAGTTTCCTGAAAATTCAAGAGGATAATGATTAGAAATCACAGTATTCTAAACGATACAAATACATTCACAAAATTGTTTTATTTAATCATGACATTAAACATACCTGCCAATTGTTTATTCGCTCAATAGCCTGTTGTAAGTCCATGACTGCAATATTGCTCACCAAATTCATTGAGGAATTAATGAGTTCAAGAAACTCATCACATTCCTTTTTCAATGCCTTGAATTTCAGTGGATCAGGGCGGAACACAATCTGTAAGCAAGAAAAAAAAAAATTAGACAAAGATAATCAAAGGAGCTATTAAGATTTGTAACCCACATAAAAAATGAAAGATAACCAATAGTAAATGAAGGTAATAGTATTCAGCAAGAAATATTCCTACTTAAAATAAAAGTTCAAAAAAATAAAACTAAAAATGAAGAATGAGACAAAGCAATCAAAACTAAATGAATGAAGAATGAAGTATGTTCAGGGTTGCCACTAATTTCAGATCCAAAAACCTGAAGTGAAGAAAATATGTCAGCAATATTAGAACACATTTTAGGATACAACTTACAAGAAACACACTTATATCAGAATTATTTAAAAAAAATTCTCAGAGGCTTAAGCAATATATATAAGAAACAAGCAAAATTTTATTACTTATAAAATTAAATATAAGTGCCTTTTATAAGGAAAATGAACATGAGCATCGCAACAATAACAGGGAAAATAAATACCAGACCCTGACTAGATAAAGGGGGAAATAGGGTATAATCAAGTAGAATGGGGAACTAAATATCAAGATTTATTTTATGCAAGCATGTCTAGTCTGGAATTTAATAGGTTATTTTCACCAATTTGATCTGACAAGGTAAAATGAAAACATGAATTATCAAAATGAAACACGAACTTCATAAGGAAAACTAAAGTCAAAAATTCAAACCTTTCTTTGTAGCTTCTTATGCTCAGCTTCAAGCTTCTGTAGTGCAACTGCTCTTTTTTTATCAGCTTCTCTTGAAGAAGACCAACCAGCTATATATTCACATTCTTGTCGCACCTATAATAACAATGCAGTGAAAGTTAGCTAGAATCTTAATAAACAGGAAACTTAAGATCACAAGATATGAGCTCATGGTTCAATTAAACCCATGGGCACTAAAAAGATGGGCTGACACAATGAAATTAATTTATCTATAAGAACAAATGTCCAAGACATCCTCAATGAGGGAATATTTTCCAACATAGCTAAGCTGTACAGAAGCGGCAGACCTCAGAAAAATAGCATTGACCACCATATGTAAATCATAAGTTCATGAACACAAGAAATATATCGAAAATAGTGAAACCTATTGACATAATTGAGAAGATACAATTTTTTAAGAACAAATGTCCAGTTGAACTTAATAATGGATAAAGATTACTATAGAACACTAAATATCTTATCCTAGTATCATAAACTACATATGACTCTTTAAAAATGATGATGAAATAGAAATATATACATGAAGAAAGTAACCTTAATTTCAAGTTTAAGCAACAGAATCTTTTCTTCCATCTGTGAACACTTCCACGAGTATTTCATAGCAGGATCCAAATCATCACAGATAAGCAAGAGATGAAACCGTAATCCCCCAACCATTAACCACACAAAACCAAGATTGGAGTGGAAACCTACAACCGTTAAACAGAATAAAGAAGTACAAATTTGAGTCAACATATCTCATGTAAAAAATAAAGAAATACTATCATGTATTGATGAACTCGTAACAACAAAAAAGGAAATAGACTCATAGTCACCAGTGGAAGAACAGGGAAGATAGAGTTCTCTAAGTAGTGGCTCAACAAATATGTGCACCAAAGACTTCAACTTTTGATGGCTTGATGATTCAATAAGTGAGCTCAAATGATTAATGTTCTCTTGCTGCCAATTATGATAAACTCAGGGTCAGTAAGGTACTCAGTAGATGAAGCATCTAATGAAATATATGAACTTTCTATTTCTCAAATATGTCAATACACGATTTTTAGTATATGATAATCAAATTGACTGTATTAAAAATAAATATAAAAGCAACATAGCTTCAGAAATTACTGCAAGCTTTTTCCTTAAGGAATATAATAAGGGTGAGGGAAAGCATACCGTAGTCATTTTCGTTTCAAAGGAAAAAATCATGGAATTGATCCCAGCAAATTTATCAGCTTCAAATGATTTTTTGTGTGCATATATGATCTGGAACATCCATTGTATTAGAATTTTGGTTATAGAAACAATAACAAAACTCAAAAGTACGCTACGAGAAAATTAGGTTTACTTTTAGAACGAAGTAATATAATAGATAACAAAAAAAATAACCTGATGGAAAAGTGAACGAGCAACATTTAGGAGAAATCTAGGTATACTTTCCAGTGTCGGAGGACTTTGCCAGACATTACGAGAAGCAGCTTTGAGCTTCAAACAGTACTCTGAATAATCTTTGATGGGACATATACTTTGCCTACAAATGGAAAAGAATTTTAGAATGCATCTCATAAAATGGACCCTTCACAATTAATAATAATCTACATTCATACGAACCATCATGAGATTCAACCTCATTCTTTTTTCTCCTTCCATAAATTGAGGAAATATTAAAGAAACATGAACAAAATAATCACAAATTTCATATCTGTGAAACGATAATGAAAATGTGAACAAAATTATCACATATTTCATACCTGTGAAACAGTATTGAACCAGAGTCCAGCTTAAAGCTACAGTACCATCAATATAAAAGACATCCACGCTACAGTTCAATTTTAATACACACAGCCCTCAATTTGTGTTGATTAAGGAAATTTGTATCTTCAAATTCTTTAGAACAAAGCACATAAAGAAGGAAAGAGCAAACTTTATTCCACCAAAAAAGGCCAAATTAATGCAAATTCTTATTTATGTGTGTAGGAGGAATTTTTCATATAACAATGATTTTAATTTTTTTAGCCAGGAATGAACAGAAAAAACACATAACTGTCAGTCTATCCATCTACTTATCTGTGGATGTAATACCTCGTTCCGTCAAAGTTTGTTGAAATGAAAATGTATATCGATGTATAAACCATAATAAAAGAATTAGGATCATTACAAATATCAAAACAGTATAGGTAATTATCTTACAGAATCTGGAAGACAGTTGCTGTTTTCACAGGTTGAAAGAGCATATCAGGAAGAGTAATGTTGTGGTTGCCAATCTTTGAGAAGCTCTACATTAAAAAATAGCAGATCATAGAAAACAGAATCCACAATATTTAAAAAACCACGTAGACATGAAATAGAAGTCTCCAATTCACTGTGCATACCATGAATGAAGCAGGATGATAGCTCCACAAAAACGAATGCCACCAAAACCACATCTCAAGAACAAAACTGGCAACTCGCATCTTCACTGTTAGACAGACAAAGTTAGAGATTAGTATCACATTGCTAAAATTGTCGGACCAACATTAACACAGAAATGCACTAACCTGCATCCACAGACGTCCAAGCTTCTAGTATCCACAAGAGTCTTTGGTGTGGCACAAAACTTTGAGGAGGTCTCCTTGAGTTGGTCAAGGAATATTTCAAGGCAGACTCCAGAAGGTTAGATACACTACCCAAAGCCTGTTGTTGCAGATTAGCAAACAAAGTAAAAAATAAAGTGAAAAAAGCATAATTTAAAGAAGAAAGACATTATGTGAGAATAATGAACATGCAATGGCAAACAAAATCTCAATCGCAGCCCTTATATGGACAACAAAACCAGCAGATGAAAGTGTAACATTAAGCTCTACTAAGTACATGATCTTTTACTACTTACACTTTGATTAAATAGGTTTCTTACACTTTGATTAAATAGGTTTCTTATACCAGAAAATCACACTTCATCGTTTAAAAAACACAATTTTTCTCCAGTTACACAAAAAATATGGGCTTAAATATCCATATCGTGATTCCATTATAATTTCTAAAGCAACCCATTCATGAGAAATCTTCAAAATATTAACAAAGTGATGGATCTTACCTGTTGCAATTCTTTGTGATCAACCAAAGCGATTGGTGATAGCTCTTTGAGTAATTCCATGTCCAGGGACCAACTTGTGCTGTCACTTAAAGGAAGTGTGTCCAACCAACTGTCAAAACCAGGCTTCCTACACAATATTTCAGGGTAGAAAGCACAACAAGGAGCTAAATTTGAATCGAATGGAGCATGCTCATCAGGACCCAAATTTGCCTCTAGTTTGTGTTTTTCATGTTCAAACCTCCTCACTAGCATCTGAGAAAATCAAACTAGTTCTTTGTGAGTATCAGACATCAAGCATACAAATATTACCAAAATTTAGAAACATCAAGGGCACTAACCTCATACATCTCCTCCAACTGTTGAGCAATATGGACATCATCTTCATCCGATTTACATACAATATGTGATGACATACACACACCTATAAAAGTGGACACAATTTTAACGGTAATTAGTAATGCATACAAGACAGCAATCACATAAATAACGAAATGCTTTTGACACTATTCACTCCCTCACTCCCACCCACACACAAAGCCTCCTTTAAGCCTTTCCTAGTCATCTTTTTCCTAAAATTTTAAATATTTTTGCACTTGTCTTTTAAGGAACACTCTCCTACACAAAATGCTCACCCACTAGTGATCAGTGTAAACACATGTTATGTTGGCAACGGCATAAATATACAAAAAACTGTAGTAATACCATAAGCAATTCCCCATACCCATACTATGAACCCAAAAAAATAAGACCAATCACAATTTCTGAATCCAACTCCACTTTTTTATTTGCAGACCATAATAATAGTAAGAATAACATACTACTTTAAATTACTGTATAACTCCCACCATTATGCCAAATGACTACAGAGCACCGTAAAACTATATACATAAAACCATACCTTGCAAAGCCAGGAAACAGAGTTCAGGATCGGAAGATGCAACAACATCAATAATAGAATCACCCACTGTCACAGCAAATAATTTCCCAAAAATTAGAAAAACTGCATGATTAAAAGAAAGAGATTTACCAACTTCCATCTGTGATGGAAATTTTAAAATAAGAATACCTTTCTTTGGCCAAACAGATTCACAAAACTCTAAAAGTTGATGCTGTTGATGATACAGCCTAGCAGATCGAGGCAAATATGGATGACCACCACTAACCCATAGCAAAGACCTCTCTGTATGAAAACGCCAGGAAGAAAGTTTTCCAAGGTTCTTGCCTTCCATCTTAAAAAACAAAGAAAAACTTGTGAAATTAACATTACAAGCTAACAAGACTGAAAGAAGACAGTACTGCTGAATATCAATGTGAGTTTACCAGCACATTCTCAACTTCTTCTGGACAAAAGTAAAGCAATTTTGAAGCATTCTTCATCAAAGAGCGCCAAGAAATCAACAAACTGTCGGACTGGGATGAGGTAACACTCTTCCAAAATAGTATGTGACCTTCAAGAAGATCAGTGTATAACTGAATCAGCTGA
The DNA here is from genome assembly GCA_030490815.1 of Acer saccharum. NCBI lineage: Eukaryota > Viridiplantae > Streptophyta > Magnoliopsida > Sapindales > Sapindaceae > Acer > Acer saccharum. The sequence continues at coordinate 5,167,339 of CM059866.1, forward strand.
TCAGAAGAAGATTTAGCAACCATCTTCAGAACTTGCTTCTCCAAATTACACAGAGAATCCAAAATTGGTTGGAAATTCCAAGCATCACCAGTATAGTCATGCTCCTTCTCAGCATTCCACTGTTGATAGCTAAGCCTCAGAAGGTCCACACAGTAAATAGCATTAGAGAGAAGTTCACTCTGCACCTTTGATGTATCATTTGGTTCAGTTATATCAACCAACTCCATTGAAAGCACTGCAACAGGATGAGAGTCTAAATCAACTTGATTAAGATGTGCAAGCTCCTGGTGGAGGCAAAATATATCTTTCCAGATATGATCCTCCAACTCTACTTTTAGTGAAGACAGAAAAGAGTTGAAAATTTGACAGTATGGTTGCAGTAGCGAACTAAACCAGCTAAACCAAAGAAGATGCAACTGAAAATCACTTGCTGTTGCTTGTTCAATTGTCCAGTTGGCAGCAAATAGCAGCATTTTATTAGTCACATGTGAGTTAAATTCTATGTTCCCAGAAGTGTTTGAATCCATTCCAATTGAAACCTTGGGAAACATGATCTTCTGTAGCATCTTCACATTCATCAAGTATGATAATCCACAGTTACTAGCAGTCAAAGTTTGGTCAGTAGGGTTACCACTCCTGCGATTTTGGAATTCACATGATGCATACTGACCACCCAGGAACTCCAGATACATACAGTTCTGTCTAACACATGCCTCTTTTGAATACCATACAAAATCCCTTAACTTCAAGGGCATTGGCCATCCTCCAGACACACACAAAGTGCAGCCCAATGATGAATAGGATTCAGACAATTCAATCATTGATAAATAAGCATTCTTCGCATAGCTGATTATATTTTCTCCTTCAGTCTCGCCTAAAGAAGAAAGATATATGTGCTCCCAGCTTATCTGGAGGCTCCACATTGGCTGATTACCATTCATGAGAAGCTGCTGAAATAACTGAACCCAACGTGCAAGCTCAAGATATGTAATATGTTTATTGAAGTGCAAACCTTCAACCACCGCATGGACATGTGCTTTAGCCATTGATTCAACCAGTTTACCAGCAGGAATACCAGATAGAGCAAGAAATCTCTCTGCTTCTTTCAGCACACTATCCTCCAAGGTGAGGTGGCTTCCTTCATCAAATAGCCAATATGGTGGCATCATATATATTTCAACACCTCTATTTCGCATTGCCCGGGATACTTCACCATAGCTTGGATTAATTGTAAGAAACATACGAAAATTAGGATGTTGCTGGAGAACCAACGGTTTTCCATCAATAGTCCCACACTCATTGACTGTGATCGCACCACATGGCTCCACCAAAGAGTTGATTCTATCAAGAACCTAACAATCAAACAGCAAATTAAATTAATAGCTTAGTAATGATAGACTAGTTTTGGTACCACTCTTATAACAGTTATAGGGTAAAAACTATTATCATGGAATTTTAAAAGATACAAAACAAACAGTTTTAACAATACACGTACCGTAGGATTACAAAGATTTGCATTTTCTAGAACTATCCATTCTCCATTTTCTATGGCCTTTATCAGTAACCCCATAACCCATTCAAACTTAACAGAATATGGCTTTTGCTGGCTATCTTGCAACTTCTTTATTGTCTTCATTGTTTTATCCAGCTCCTTAATTGACCAAGAAAGAGGTAACACGTTATTCTCCAGATCCAATCTCAGTTTTTCAATGATCTCCACTAATAAACAAAGAGAATTGCCAATAAATTTCCAATTCTCTGTGTATGTAGAAAGTGAACTTAACATAAGAGTAAAATCCACACTAGATACAAAAGAAAGCCATCTGGATATCATATCTTTTCTTTCACTTATAATTGCCTCCACTGAAGACTCCAATTTCAAACTGCAGTACTCATTGACATAGCGCTCAACTTCAGCAACAACCAAGCGAAAACTGCGAAAGGCGTTATATTGCTCAAAGCATCCAAGTAATTCAGATATGTCAGTCGCAGATGAGAGATTTAATTCATTTAGTACATTGCCAGTGAGCTGCGCTAGTAACCTTATCAACGAAGTCTTTCCAGATGATGGGGGACCAACTAAAATGCATAACCATTGATGCTGTACACAATGCGCAGCAGCTTCCAAGCAGTGACGAATACCAGGTAAAACTTTCAGCTGACTACTTGAAATTTTAGATGACTGGGTGTAATTCCTTTTAACGGCTGTGTTCCCCACAATTAAGTATTGAGAATTGAGCTGCACTCTAGGAAAAGGATTTATAAATGGCTTCATCCCAAAAACTTGTTCATAGAGCCGTAGGACTTCTCTGCGGTCATTGGCAGAACGCATCCGTTGAACATAAAGGATACTGAGAAAGTAATTGAGTTTTAAATTCCCAGAAGCACCTAAGTTTGACGTCATAGCAAGGTGTTAAATAGGAATATTAGCTGTAGAATATAAAAAGACAAATAGAAAATATATTATTGCAAGAATGGAAAACATATCAGACCTTGTATAATCTGACATGACCTGATCACATCACGGAGATTAAACTCCCAGGGTGAGCCATCCTGAGCAAACTTGTGATACACCATTGTCTCTTCATGCAACCTCTTATTAAATAAAATCAGCTTCAAGAGAAGAGATTTCGGGATTGATGGATAAAGAGAGCTACAAATGAAAAGATAGTCATCCTCCACTAACTCATCCACATATACCTGAAACCAATAATGAGGGTATAAGGCAAAAATGGCATTTGAATTAATGTCAAGTAACTACTTAGTTCCATACAGATTATACTTCTAAAGCTGCATTGCCATTACGATAAACCAACCTTAGTGAAACGATTAAGAAAGGACCTTGGGAGGCCTTTTCTACCACCACCTTGATACGAAGGATTTTGACAAGCAAAAACTCTGAAAGATGACGGACACCTAAAAGTAAGACCAAGCTCCGGAATGAAGACCTCACCACGATGATCCAGAATAGCATTTAACCCCTAATTAAAAAAAAAAATTAAAAAAAAAAAAAAAAATTTCTCACTAACTTTGTCGACATAAACAAATATACAGCAGCAGTAATTAACAAAAACAAGCAAAGCAACAGAAATATATATAAAGATTGTTAGAAATAAGGTTTATAACAGTGCCTCTAAGACAGACTGTGGAGCAAGATTAAGCTCGTCCAGCAACACCCAACAACCCTCCTTTATAGCCTGTCAAAAAGTATGCAAGTATATCAGTGTATGTCATAGGTGAACGCAAGACAAGTGTTTCGATAAGACATTAACCTGCAGTAGAATTCCATCAGACCATGCAAACTTCATTCCTTCATCACTCTCGATAGGCAAGTCTGACCCCAACAAATCCATTATGTCAGTCTGCACAAAATGCATAATTAAAATCATTACCATAGAAAATGTTATAAGATGGAGGAAATGGCAATAGAGGATACAGGAGAACTACACAGCAGGACAAATGACAAGGACCTAAGGAATGCATATAGAAAAACTAACCTGCTCAGATAAATTTATGCGTACAACTTTATGCCCAGAATATTTGCCTAAGGCAACAATTAGACTTGTTTTTCCAACACCCGGACTGCCTTCCAGTAGTACTGCAAAACATGAGTGAATTTAACATGTCAAATAGCATAAAATTGATAAGAAAAAAAAAAGGGAGAGTGAGGATGAAAATCATCAATACGAGAAAGAGACAAACCAGGCCTGGAAAGTTGCATAGCGCGCAAGACCCGCAAAGCATTTCTTCGCGTAGTTGGTGCCAAAAATTCAAAACCTCCAGCCTCGGTATTTTCATAACCTGTAAAAATAATCAATAAGAAACTGAAGATAAATAATTAACAAAAGTATACAGTCCAACATTGCACACTGCTGCAAATGCTTGAACCAAACTTTTGCAAATAGAGACCAGTTTAAATGAAATATGAGTCAAGAAGAGATTAGATTGACAATCAGTTGGAAACATTGTACGAACTAACATTAACTAATTTCAGTGAATCTTGTTAAAACAATGACTACATGCTCAAAATTATCAGTTGCTATAAAGTAGCTACTAGTTCTGTTTCCATAGCAAGCTAACATCAACTAATTTCAGTGGGTTCACCTTTTTCAATGTAAAATGGATTGATCCCGAAGATATTGTCACATTGCATATCATCATTGCACAATATCTCAGCAGTAGTTCTGATATCACCCCAGCCATAATTTTCCATAGTTGAAAGTTTTGCATAAAGTTCACTGCCATCTTCCACCTGCAGCAGGAAAGAAGTCACTATATAATGCACTAAATACATATATAGATATAAATATCGATATATAGAATAATATACCACAAAAATTAATATTTCAAAAAAAAAAGAACAGAAAATCCAATTACACATTTACACCTAATGCAAATAAGGAAAGGATGCCTAAAGAAACAAGCAAAGTTTATCACAAAGAAGATCAGACACATCATCCTTAGAATCCATGATATCCTTGATTTATTTCTTGCCAAACAACCCAATATAAGGCTAAAAGAGAACAACTCAACAAAAACAATGCTAACTCACTCAAATTTCACTTATATTTAATAATAGAATCACACATGATTAGTATTATTAGTTTTTCTGACGATGGAAACTGATGGTTCAAAACAGATACATAATGCATTTGTTACAACCATTAGAGAAGACATTCATGACAAACTGATGGATAATTCATGCATATATAGCAGCAGTGCAAAATGGATAAAAGCAAAGCACACCTTTAAGTTTCCTAAAAGTAAAGACAAGCATCGCCTGCTCAACTCCAGAGCATCCTTTTTAGACATACCAGTACCTAAGAAACATGCACAAAAGGAAATACGTCAGAGATGAGAATGGGAACGAAAAGGTTTTATTTATCGGTAAATGGCAACATCAAAAACTCATCACTTAAATGAAAAAAATAACGATTATACCAATAAGAAAGTACAGGACATATCAGCGTGCAAAATCCATTATCACTTCCAGCTCTTCATTTTTTTTTTTTTCCAAAATTTATGTTAAAGCATCAATGAATCAATTATGTTTAAAAAAAATTGCCATCGTCATAAAGTAAAGTACTGTCCTCTGAGAAATATAGTCCCTCAAAGTCAAAAACATAAAGTTACTTCCATTCTTGTTCATCCATAATTTGAGTCCATTGTAGAATTTTAAGTTACCCTTGATTCTCAAATCTTTTGTACTAAGCTTGCATATTTACCAAAATTTAGGGAGTAAAAAGCTAGACGTAAAAAAAGTTCACTAAGTTAATTGCTTCTCCTTAAAAAAAGTTCATAAAAATTTGAAGAAAGTACTAACCATAAAGCCTTCAAGGAACATAAAGGAAAATAAATCAATAAAACAAAATCGACAGGATTTATGGATCAACATAAAAGCAGATATTTAGAAATACATCCCAAATTTAGAAACAACGATATCAAAAAGATGTAAGAGTAAATACATCTAACAACTGATTTCAAGATAACACCTTAGGTACCCTTTATGACTTTGGTAAGCTTAAAAAGATTTAATAAAAAAAATAGAAACAACAACCAACTTCAAGACTGTTATTTATTCAGAAGATAAATATGAGAAATCACAACAAAAAAAATGCAGATACACATAGAGCTACAATAAAGCAAGGGCGCACCTAAACTGAGCCCATCGACCAAAATGAGGAAAACCCCATGAAGGAATGCATAGTCAGGCCCTAAACTGCTTTCTGTAACATTTATAAAGGCAACCCAAGACAGGAGATCTCTCACAGTAAGCATTCTCCCCGTTTGTAAATCGCTGAACCACTGTAGAACATATGAAATAACAGAAGCCAGGTGAATCAAAATGATCCAATGAAAACACAACCGTAAACAAAATCAACAATCACTGAAAAGCTTATAAAAGAATAAACACTAACGCTAGATAACCCAAAAAAAATTAGCCCAAAAACCAACCCAAATGATGTGGCAAGTGGTTTATTCATTAACCATATCATCCCATGATTTGTGTGGTAATGACAACCCACTTGCCACATCATTTGGGTTTAATTTTGGGTTAATTATTTGGGTTGTATAGTATTACTCAAGAACAAATGCATAAAATTTCTGACTAACGCTGCTTTGTAAATGCTTCTGTAAGCTAACAAGTATGAAATGTTTACATTATCCATGCATGTAATTAATAAAATGTCCATGTACTGACAGGAAGGTAAATGTAAGGAACAGACAAAAGGTTAACAAGAATAAAAGGTAGACTACAACAACAAAATCACCACCCCTGCAACATGTCAATATTTCAACTGTTTTTGAAGCTGCTGTAGAACTCTCATTTTAGGGAATAAAACAATGTTCTTTTGAAATAATTTTCTTCTTTCTTGTTGCTTTATAAACAGCGAGTGAGCTGAGGAATGACCAACATCCAAGGCTCGGAGATTAAACCAGAATTCTGTTAGTAATTTTGTGACTTGGCAATGAAATTTCAAATACTATGCCAACAAATCAGAATCACATCAAACAGAGAAACAATATTGTTGTTATTAAAACTAAACAAGGCACCATGTGCTAAATACCTCTATACACCACAAACATGAATAGCTATGTTGCAAATTCCATCAAAGCAGAACTCAAATTTAGCAAATTTGATTCATGTTGTGCATTTTAATTAGTAGTTGACAATATCAACTCCAATCAACTAAAAAGGTAGACATTTCAACTAGCATAAAAATATATTAAATGAAAGAATAGAATATAATTCAAAAGAGGGAAATCGGACTTACCTCCCAGAAACTTAGCATAGGACCCACTAAATGCGAGACTCTTGGGTTGATTACTCTGCCGAATTAATTTAAATTAGGAGAGAGAATACATCCATATGAACTATCTCAATGAGCATGTCACTTAAATACACATACCTCCGCAAAGCAATTTCTTTAAGCTCATCTAGATCACTAACAGGAGGAACCCATATCTCAGTAAAACGGTTGCGGAGAGCAGGAGACAATTCCTTCTTACCATAGTCACCACCAGGATTCATTGTCGCCAAAACAAAGAAGTTTTTATGAGCAGTAACAGTTTCCAGAAAAGACCCTCCTTTCTCTGCCAAGGCCTGCAAAGAGGGAAACAAAAAAGAGCTTAGAGCGGAACGTACAATATCAAATCAAAGCCAGTAATAGACTAAGTTATAGCATGATACAAAGCAAGCAGCTAAAAAGGTTAAATTCACATAACACAAATCGGACAGCTACCTATCCAACAAATTAATTAGTTACCGTTCATAGCTAGCAGAAAAGCAGCAGCAAAGAAGTTTGATAATGAGAGATTTGAGACAGAGAAACACAATATAATTCCAAAGAAAAGTATTCACCAAATATATAACTGAACTAAACTCAAAGCAAATTATTTCGAGGTATTATTAGGAAGAGAGAACGAGAGGGGACTAAAAACCACTCATAATCTTTTCAAGGAATCTGTTCCCTTCTTTTTGATCCAAAAATTTTGGTCCATTTATTCTATTAGCTTGAAAATAAGAACATTCAATTCGGTTTTGCAAGATTCTACCTCTGCTGTAAAACTAAACCACTTAAATTTCATGTAGTTTTGGTCTTAAGCCTTGTTTTTTTGAATTTTGTCATGTATCGCTAAAGTGATCACAGAGCTCAAATTTCCAACACAATCAAGTTAAAACTAGAGACAAGATCTAGCAGAGCGCAATAATGAAAACAACATTGACAGCATACCAATAAATAAAGGACTGACAGCCCATTTAGCTTTGTATTGAGACTTGGTTGATGGACTAGAAGATGTTTAGGTTTCAAATACAAGACCTCTCTGTCAAACAGATATTCTACCATGTTCATGTTGAATAACCATAAATTCCAAAAGATAATGATTAAAGTAAAAGATCCAATGATAGCACTTTATCTAACAAAAACAAAAGTAAGACCAAACATAGCGCCTGGAGTAAAGCAAAATTAGCAATAACCTTATTAAGTAAGATAAGACATGTAACAAGATGAGTTATGATGCACTGTGAAAAACCAGGTCCCTACAAAAAGGAGGATTACCCACCAATTTTCTTTCTGGCTCCAAAACACTGTTCAATCTTTCCAGTACACTATCATCAGCCAAGGAAATCTCATCCACCAGAAATAGACTACCATCCTTCATTCCTTGCACAAGAGGCCCATCATGCCACATAAAGATAGTCTGCCATCTCTGGTGCAGCTTACCAAGGTCCAACATCAGCTGCCCAAGCATATCAATATCTTGCGAATTCACAACAGCACTTGAATCCTGACCTTCTCTATAATTTTTAACTATTGCAGCCAACTTATTAAGAGTTGAAGGAGCCTGACCAATGTCTGAAGCAATCGCCTACAATCAAACAAATGCATGAGAAACCACGGGTATTTGATAAGTGACATAATCTGAAAGTGACTCATTGTATGATCAATAAAACACTTACTGAGTCCCCAGTGTAGTGGATTAAAGCGTTTGATGACCTCAACTGTTCAACTATATCATTGTATTCAGACAACAGCCTCGATCTGTCCCGAACAGGATAGAACCCCTGTTATACAGTTCATTAGTTAACATAAGAAGACCGATAAATTTCTTAAAAATAGTCGATCCTCAAAAAAAAACAAAAACAAAACAAATATATATCAACAAACCCCAATAAAATCAGATGTCTCTGTGTACTGGTGGCAATTCAGAATGCGCAATTTCAACCCTAGTACTAAACTCAGTAACTGACCGACAGTGGTCTTTCCACCACCAGTTTCGCCAACAAGGAGTACAGGTTCACGTAACTCATAGCAACGCTTGACAAGAAAGTACAACCTCTGCATACTTCTAGTCCAGATGACACTGCAAAGAACCAATTGGCAGTGAGAAAACTACATTTTAATACAATGAAGGCCAAACTACCAGCAATAAGAAAGTGAATGTTCTATGATCCATACTTCCCAAGATTCTCTGAACTGCAGTTATTGTTGCACAATTTCAGGACAGAGTCTCTTTCAGATTGTTCCTGAGTAATCCACCAAAATAAATAAATAAATAAAAACACTTGAGCATGTTCATTACACAACCAATCATGCAATTATATTTAAGAGGAGAATCTCCTCATAGTGATTACAAAACGACAAATGATAAACACAAATACTAGTTCATTAATAGCGAACACAAGCATGAGAAGCAAAAGCACAATACCAGTTGGTGCAAGTCATCTTTGACAAGTTTAACACGAAGATGTCTCTCTAAAACTTCTTGAACAACGCATTTCTCTCCCTCATCACGCAGCCTTTCTGCCAAAAGATAATAACCATCTCTAGCTAAATCTTCATAAGACTTTCCAAAGGCCTTGAAACGATTTGCCCATCGAAACAAATCTCGTGGAGTTATGAATCCATGTTTTCCAGCAAATACCTTGCTACTCTGCCTGTGTAATTGCAATTCCTTCATGACTTCAACCATCTTCTTAGCATAGCTTTCAGGGATTTCACACCTTTTTTCTAGTATTGTACTCAATTCATTTTCTGGGATTTCATCAACATGAATCTCTACAAAACGGTTGCGAAAGGCTCGAGAAAGCATTTTACGCCCACCATAGAAGGTAGGTGGATTTTGAGTGGCAAAAAGCATGAAATTTGGATGCGCCTTTATAGTTTCACTCAGTTCAGGGACAAAAAGCTCTCTGTTATCATCTAGCAAACGATTCAATGCTTCCAGCACATCTGATGGAGCAAGGTTTAGCTCATCCAGAACAATCCAATGACCGTTTCTTACAGCCTTAACCAAAACACCTTCATGAAATACAAGCTTCCCGGAAGCATCGGTTATGTAAGAACCTAAATATTCCTGGAGATCAGTGTGCTCATGATTGTTTATCCGCACAAATTCATGACCAGTTATAGTGGCAAGATACTGAACAAGACTAGTTTTCCCACTGGATGTTGGACCCTGTAAAAGAATTGGATATCTCTTAACAAAGACTGCGCGTGCCAAGTTACTAAGATGTTCTTTAACACTTTTAGTTAGAACATAGTTCTTCAAGAAACCATCAGAAATTGAGATTCCTTTATTAACCATCAAGTATCTATCAAAAGGAATAGGCGGAGGTATACTCTTCTCTAACAAATAACCAATCATCTGTTTCATTATCTTCGCACTGGGTTCATCCAACAAAGTGAGAAAAAACATGCAGAATCCATCATAAAGTGCTTTTCGAAATCCAACATCCAATTTTTTCTCTGCCTCTGCCTTCCTTGTAAACTCTAACGCACGGTAGAGAGACCTTAAACTGTATTGTGGCTTCTGATTAGCCCCATCCTGCAGCTTCTCTTCAGATTCCTTTTTGGCTGCTTTATAGAACATCCTTATTCTCTCTACCAGTTCTCTGTCAGATCTTTTACTTTCACCCAAAAATTTGTAAATAAATAGTTCTAAATCTTTGTCATCCAACACATCATCAACAAAAAACTCTGTAAATCTACTACGTAAAGAGTAAGGTAGGTCCCGCTTTCCAGCATCAGTTGCAGGATTCATACAAGCAAATATACGAAAATTAGGATGTCTAGATATATAACTCAGATCCCCTCTTTCAGCTAAACAAAGTGAACCATTTTCTCCTTCAAGAACACCAATAATTCTCTGCAAAGTCTCTGGTGGAGCCAAATTCACCTCGTCAAGCAAAATCCATTCGCCTTTTCTAAGAGCAGTTACAAATGCTCCTTCAACAAATGAAAACACCATTCCAGATGACGCAATTTGTCTGCGGGCAGTTTCAAGTTTCACAGAAAAATTCTCCCATTCTTCACCCAACATTTTTTTTCCGTTTTTTCCCCATCTTCTGATACCTATCAACATACTTCCTAAGTCCTTTTAGTAATTTTTTCCAATCTCTTTCACTTAAAACCTTTTGTAGATAGGAAAAAACCTCGTTATTTTCCTGGACATCAAAATACAATGACATAAGTTATTTATCAAGACTATACAACTTTGGATAGGCAAAGAAGAAAATATCATATTAATAAATACCATGATGGAGAACGTCTTAGAAAACAAATACTCAAACTCCTTGTATAAGGGAATGCATATGAACCGTGCATCCATAGGCTTAAATCCTCCTAACAGATCAGCAACATCACTCTGCTGACTTAAGTTCTGGAAAAGGAAAACATAATCATAAGAGTTGAACAACCTCACTGCAAAGAGAGAGAGAGAGAGAGAGAGAGAGAGAGAGAGAGAGTCCACCAACATACCAAGACAGTAAGTCTCTGTCCAAGCATCTTGGCCAGATTCTGCACAAGAGTAGTCTTCCCGGTACCAGTTTCTCCAACCAAGAGAACAGACTCATTCCACCTAACAGAGCTAGCTATTCTCTCAAGTAAATGGAGAGAACTGCGAATCTTTACAAACTGACTATTCTGATCATACAACTGCAAGAATAACATTAAGATATCAAATGAACTAACAACAAAATGAATAAAAACCTATAACAAACGAAAGTTAAGAATCAAGAAAAACTTAAGTGTGTACATCGAGCTTTTCGGAGCATGGAAGAGTAACTCGACCAATCCTTAATTCTGAGGACGATTGCTGCAGTCAGAGGAAATAATAAGACAATCGTGATATTGAAATCACTAGTATAATTAGCTTACAGCAATAATACGCACCTCAATTACAGGATTATTGGAAGGATACAAGGTCTCAGCCATTGAAACAGGAACCGGCCACATTTTTGCAAGTTCTTTCATCATAGTCAACCGATTTTCAGTAGATGCTGAAAAGGATGCAAATATATCTACAGCCTGAGAGCAAAGCACAAAATTCCGCTAGCAAATCGATAAGATGAACATTGAAAGAAACAGAGAGGTAAGCACAAAGAGCATATCAGACCTCTTGATAAATGTAATGGCACTCAGAAGCTGCCAAACTATTCACCATTGGGCTGAAGTCCAGATCTGCAATTCGCTTGCACCATTTAAGGAGATCCCTGTCATTAGGAACAAAATGAGATGCAATCACTGAAATACAATTGACCTCAACATGCAACACAGGAACTATAACACAGTTATATACCTTAATGAGAACCTACTGAAAGAACTGACAGAAGCAGAATTTCCAGGTTGGAATCCCGCAAAATGGTGCAGAGGATAAGAGTTAACCCTTTCAAAGGTTTCTGCCATATTCATCAGCATTTATTGTTAATACTTTTAACCTGAAATCGCCAAATCATGCATATAAACAAACCCACCTATTAGTCTGTCAGCAAGGAACTCCAAATTTGAATACCATGTTTTCACTATATTCCTCAAGTCCTCACTAGTTGGTGCCATAATCATAACTCTCCTCCAGAGAGTGCCAAGTGAATTCCCACCTACCACCAAAAGGAAAAGTGATTGAGATAGTGGAAAAAAATCATAGACTATTCAATGCATTATGTAATATAATATATCATCTGATTAATATCAAAAAAGCATCCTCTCCATTTTATACAAGTTGTGTTTCCTATCAAATTAATATATTTTTTATCAAACTATTAAGTCCATATCACTCATTCGGCACCAGAATATCTTTCAAGAAGAACATTCTTTTGCAGACATCCAGATATTGTGCAAAAATACAACATAAAAGAGAAGAAAAAGAAAGTAAGAGATGATTATTGAATGAGGAGAATACAATATTCAAAGTAATTTTCTACAGACATGTGGTCTTAATAATGTTTAATTCCATTATACATCCAACAACAAAATAATTAAATAAAATTTCAAAAATTGAAACCACGTATGCTTATATTGATGTAATCAAGGAAATCCCTGTCCTGATTGGGATTCCTAGTATCCATGCCCCGGAGACATTAGTTCCACTGTGGTGTAAAACAGCACAGAACAGAAATAATAAAGTCAAACATGCAAAAGCCAACAATTGAACAATGCAACCAAGTTTAGGCAACTGGAAGCTTGTGAGTCTTGATAGTTACAAACCTTCTGTACTATGAGATACATCAAGTTTGGAAGTTGAAATGGTGGAAAATAGCCGAAAACTTTCTGTCACCCTTATTTCCTGTGAAGAGCCCCAGATGCTTTTAGCTCAGGTAGACAAAAAGAGAGAACAAATGAAACACTTATGCATACAGCATATCAAAAATCTAGAGAAATACATAGGAATGAATTGGCAAAATGCAATCTAGGAAAGATTAATGTTGCTTAAACTTCAATCGGCATTCTATTTAATTGAACGCCAAGAAAGGACCTTCATAAAGTAAAACAGGTTACTATGGGATGCAAAACAAGTTATTCAAGCAATATTAGGGATGCAAAGAAAGTTATAAAACGGCCATTGGTTAGTAATTTTCACTAGGATTTCAAGGTAGAGAAAAGTAGCATTACGCAAATTAAATTTCTCAAAGTACTATTGAATAAAAATCATTCCACAAGGGATCAGCATAAAACCATAGGGAAGTTATGGTTGTTTGTCAAGGAATACGCTAACATAACAGTACTATTTTTGATAAGTAAAACTTAATACAGTCAAAAATATAAAATTAGCAACCTGCAGAATACTAATGAGTATGAGGAGCAAAAGGACATGCATGCTACTGTAATATCCCCAAGTTTTGATCAGAAACCCTATGTAAATACATGTGAGAACTGTGTACAAAGTAATTACCTCCCCATGGCCAGTAACAAATGAGCTTGCTCCTTCCAGTAAAGGTAATAAAATGGATTGCACGTCTGACGGTGCCTTGTCAATATCCTCAAATACAACCCAAAACCCATTAAGAATAGCCTGTGGAAAAAGAAAATTTTAAAGTATTACAATGTCATATTGAGATGAAAGAAGTCAAAGAACATAAATACCCAATTATCTAATAAGAAACCAGACCTGGGTGAGAGAGCCAGGCTGCCATCTAAATTCACCAGGTTGCTCCGTACAGACATAACTCCCAATTAATGTTTTGCCATCAATTTGATCATCCATGTGAATTGAAAGAACTATTAAAGAAAAAAGCAAAAAGAGATGATAGGTAAAGAAATAAGTAACAATATAGAGGAAAAACATGAGGAAACTCTTCAATCTTCATACTGCAAAGAACAGGCACAAGCCATAAATAATGAGATATATGACATAAGAAAAGGTCACAATTCGTAAATTGACAGCAATCACTTCAACAACACTCATCAATTAGACCTCTGATAACATTTTGAAGCATGCAAAAGGATAATTAGATACACATAGTCAAATTTCAAGCTATAAATTCATGACGCCATTCTGAACTCTACTTCCAAATACCATGTTAGCATCCTCAAATGAGGCTAATAACGTAGAATTAAATTTGAATGTTATTGTAGGGCCATTTCTTATTAGCTTAAGCTTTTGGGTCTGAACCGTTTTATGGTTACTAACAAAAGCAAAGAGAGGAACTCATAAAATGAATGGATCCAAAATTGAATGAAGTGGTCATATTGCACAGATTACACGATTTGGAATGTGTGTTTTAATAGGTTTCGATGAAGAAAGTTCTTTAAGTAAACATACAATAGCAGTATCAAGAATAAAGATATCTGTCTGACAAACCAAAACCTACCTTGGTTACCACTTTCCAAGGCCAACTTATTAATAAGTGCAGATTTTCCAGAGCCAGCAGGGCCATACAAAAGAACAGGCCACTTTTGACTTACTGCCAACAAAACCACCTCAAAACTTCTCTTCACTGTAGATGTCAATTCAAACGGATTGCTATCGGACTTGTTATCCCTAAATTCCCAAAAGAAACTAGATGTCAAAAAGTATTAAAAGAAAAACATGTGTGGAAAGTATATACCAGGACATGTCCCTCTAAAATTTATTAAGAAATTTATGAAGAGCAAAAGGAAGCAGGTAAATGATGTCAAGGAATACAGTAATAGATGTCTTATTGTTTAGTTCGATAAACCTACCGTGTTTCCAACCTCCGCCGTCTAGTTGATGGCTCAATTTCTTGAGACCTCGATAAGGCCAGTGAATTAAGTCCAAAACACTGCAAACAGTTATCCTGATTGAAATTGACATCTTCTGACTTAGTGCAGTTAGATGGCTCAATATATGAGCCAGCCTTTTCTAAGGATGTATCCTGACAGAACTCCTCCCAGCTGAAAATTGAAAAGGTGAAAAAATATTGTAGGGTTGCCATGAAAATTTAAATGATTATTTGTTTGAAAGCATTTGTTCAAAAGAAATAAACAAACACACCGCAATAAACATGAAAGTGCTTCTTCAGCTTTAACACCAAAGTTCACAATTGCTCTACCACTCATTTTCAAAGTGATAGAGAGTATCTGTACCCCACACCATCTTATGTCCGCAATATCTTTCTTCAGTTCAGCACCATTACTCAAGTAGAAGTTTCCAAAATTCTTAGCAAGATCCAAGAAACACGACCAATCCCAAAGACTAGAAAAGATTTCAGGTTCAATTATGAGCAGGCGGTAAGATGTCCTAACAGCATCCAAGTAATGCTTTACAACCTGAAAGACAACATAGATTCTAGAGAGTGAACCAAAAGCAAACTAGAGATTGCAGAAATTTGGGAAAGAAAATCTCCTAGAATAATTGCACATTCCCTGCTCTCAAGAAAACAATTAAGATCAATGTCAAAACTTGATCCACATTCCAATTAAGCAAGTTGCCAACATATAGAAATGAATTCTCAAAAGCTACTGAGTGAATATTACACAAGGCAGGCCACTTCAAAGTTTAAACTCTGATCTATTCAAAATGATACGTGGGATAAAATTTTACAAGCCTAATCTTACTTTCTAAAAGTCTCTGACATGATCAAATCAGTGTATTAGGGTAATGATTCATCTTACATGGACAAACCAACTTTCCAACAGATACATTATTAATAAATTAATCTTATCAATGATACAAATTCCTATGAAATATTACCTATTAATAGACTTTACCATGTAATACCACAATTATTAACAAGGCCAATTTGGTACTGAAAGTTAGTACGATTTACCAACCATGTCTTCAATTGCTAAAACTTTTTTAAGAAAATGCTCGTTGGCAAGGAAGTGAAACAATCATGGACAGACACAAATCCTCATTAGAAATATTAACCATTTTAATGTATGTTGAGGTTAAATTGATGCAGATACAGTGACTACACGAGAGAATGAAGAGGGTTAACATGATAATTAAATATTAATCCAAGAGAATTCTAATAGAAACATTGTACATACCCTTACTGAGAACTCATGGACTGTCCTTTTCAACAAAATGCGTTCAAAAGGAGGCGGAGCAAATTTGAAATAAGTTAATACAGACCTGCACCAAATCAAGCACATAAGCACAATGAGAGAATCTATTCCGTTCATATTTTGCTTTCAACAACAGTCATCTTAATAAAAATTTACCCCAATAAAAAAGGAGCCAAATCAAGCATTCGACAGAAGGCCAAGCAAGCAAGCTCGTGAAGAATCAATCCCCTCCCACTTTGGACATGAAACTGGACAACATCAACAACATCTGCATCATCAAACTTTCCTGATTCTTCAGCATTTTCGTCTGAATTCGACCTTAGATTGGGCACAAGACAGAGCAAAGCCACAACTCTATCCACAATCTTTCGAGCTATTGGGCGAAAACACCCTATCAATGGGATTGTATAGCACGGGTGCAAAAACAGTTCTGCTACCAAATTCACCACTTCTTCTTCTGTCGTCTCCTTTCCAGAAAGTGATTCGAATCGCGGTAGGCAACTAAGCTTGGGGCATCGAACTAGAAACCTCTCGAATGCGGATTCAAGACTGAAACTCCCATCAATTGCCATTTTTTTCTACTCAAAAAGTATATGTATTTAAAGTCAAAAATGTTTGTATTGGATTTATGATGCAAACAACAACCAATTATATAACCCCTATGCAGCTCTCTTTTATCGAATTAACCCTGAAAACATCAAAATAATATTAAAAAAGAAAACGAATTTCCAACTCAAATTTAATCTTTTACACACCGGAGAACCCACCAAGGACCAAAATTTTCCCAGGAAACAAAAATACGCTTTTATTCAAAAAAAAAAAAAACACAAACTTTGCATTTAAATTTCGATTTTCCCATGAACAAAACATACCCTTTTGAACAAAAAAGAGTTCCCAAATAATAAATTCAGCAAAAAGAACTAAAGCAATAAACTTTCCAATGAAGACAACTTATTTTCCCACGAAACAAACAAACAAACAAACAGAAGCAATAGAGAAAAAGTGAAATTGAAAACTGACCAAAATAGTTTAAGTTAAAAAGAGAATTGATTCTAAGTGGGTTTTTCTTGATTCCTTGTGTTTTCACGGCTTTTGTCTTCTCTTCAAAACGTCAAACCACAATAAAAGGGTTTAGGGTTTTGCAGAGGCTCATATAATGTTATGGTTTATATATATATATACATTTTTAAAGTGTGCCCTTTATTAAAGGTGGCGCCAATTGACAGCTCGGCTTCCGAGGTTTTAGGTTTTTTTTTTTTTTTTTTTTTTTTGGACTGATTGCACAAACGTTCCCCTAAGTTTAGGCATAATTGCATGCATATGGAACTTTTACCCATAATTGCATAAATATCCCCTGCCGTTAGTTGACTTCCGTTAACTCTAACCATTTACCACAATTTTAACCTAAAATGACTAAAGTGCCCCTAGTTATCTATTTTATTATTTAAATTAATAATTAAAAAATGAAACAAAAAAAACAAAAAAAACAAAAAAAAATCAATCATTTTTTATTCTCTTTCATTTTCTCAGCCCCCAAGCACAATCCAAAAATAAACTTAACAAACCAAAACCAAAACTCAATCCCACAAATTAAAACCAAAACTCAAATCCTCAAACAATAACCAAAAATCAAATCCACAAATAAAAACCCAAATCCATCAATTTCACAACTAGTTAACCACATCTATTTAAAAAAAAAAAAAAACTTCAATAGTGGATTTTTAACTTTTTAGGTTGAAGTTCTAATTTTTTTCTTTTTAATGGATATGGTTAACTGGTTGTTGAAGTTTATTTTTAATTATTAATTTAAATAATAAAATAAGTAACTAGGGCCACTTTAGTCATTATGGGTTAAAATTGTGGTTAACGGTTAGAGTTAATGGAAGTCAACTAACGGTAGGGGATGTTTGTACAATTATGGGTAAAAGTTCCATATGTATGCAATTATGCCTAAATTTAGGGGACGTTTGTGCAATTAATCCTTTTTTTTACATAAATTTGTGGATATTTTTATTTTATTAATTATAAGTTTTTTTTTTTTTTTTTACCTAAGAAAAATAAATAATAAATGTTATATTATATTTTATTGTTATGTGAGAATTGAAAAAATTAATAATTTGACCTTTTAAAAAAAATTCATAATTATATAAAAAAAAAATGTTAGACCACGAGGTATCCCTCACTTCGATCAGCAACCGATCGTTAACGAGTAGGACTAATCCCCGCTTCAGCTGAGAGTTCAATAAAGCCTGGTCATGAGGTGTTTCCAGTGGGGTTCAAACTCGGACAGAGCCCAAACCATTCGCCCCACTGGGAGTGGTGGTTTATAATTGTATAATTTCGTATTGGAGTTTTTGATACACTACCAATGGGGTTTTTAATTATATTTTAAATTCATATAGTTGTTGGTTTTTTTTTTTTTTTAAGAATTCATATAGTTATCTTTGTTATACAGCAAGATGGTTTTCATCTAAAATCAAAATTTTAAAAATTTTTAAAAAAATTAAAAAAAAAAAAATTGTCCTTTGGACTTTTCATTTTAATACTAAAATAAACTAAGAATTAATAAATATTCAAAAATAATAATAAGAATGAATGTGAAATATTACGATTAAAGGAAATTTTGAAAAAAAAAATGACATTTTATTTTTAATTCCTCTTCTTCATGTTTTTTTATGGTTCAATAAAAAAAATGTAAAAAAATAAAAATAAAAATCATTGAGATTCCCTAAGCCTATATTTTACAATGAAGTTTTATTTTTATATTTTTTTAATTACATAATATTTCTTAAATAGCTAGTAAATTTAAATATATTATTGGTGTGAAAATATAAATTAAATATTGTCATATAATTACTGTAATAATTCAATCCGCTCCAATAATTTTTTAATAAATATTTTATTTTAATAAAAAATTATTAAGTAATTTTACCAAAAACATTGTTAAACTACTTACTATACGAGTATGAGATTTTCTCCTTACTATCCACTTTTATCTTTTCACACTCCTTTTCTAAAAACACTCCATCCTAAAAACTTAAATTTTAATAAAATCTAAATACACTTCATTTTGTTCAAAATTAGCCTTTTTATCTTTTGACACTCATTTCTTGAAAACACTCCACCCTAAAACCCTAAAAAAAAAAAAAATTATAGAAAAAACTAGAAGTAAAAACAAAAAATCTACACAAAGATTTTTCGTATTATTTGTTTGTTCTATTTAATAAATTAAGATATCTCAGTTTCTTATTTTCTATAATTCTATTCACTATAAATCAGTTTGTTACATTGCATTTATATTTTCTAGGTAATTATATAAGATTTCTAAAAATTGGGTTCTAATCTTTGCTCATCCGCTCATCCACATGCTACAATGTTCCAAACATTCTGGCTTTCGAGAAAGTCCTCGAATAACTTTCCGAAAACTAATAATAATTTATTGGTATATATTGATGTCGAT
Organism: Acer saccharum; assembly: GCA_030490815.1. Lineage (NCBI taxonomy): Eukaryota > Viridiplantae > Streptophyta > Magnoliopsida > Sapindales > Sapindaceae > Acer > Acer saccharum. The sequence goes on from CM059866.1 coordinate 5,187,052, forward strand.
GGAGTAGTGTATTTGAGAGCGGAGGAAGAAGAGATGATCCAAGAGCCAAGGGTGGAAGTGAAAGCACAATTGGCTTCAATTAAACAAAAAGTATACAGAAGGGAACGCAGTCACTACAAGAAAAAAGGCCTATTGGGACGTTTTTTTTTCGTCCCAATAGGAAGTCTATTGGGACGAATTCAATATTTCGTCCCAATAAGATGTCTATTGAGACGAAAACAAGTTCGTCCCTAAAGGTCTTACCATCTTGGACATAATTCGTCCCAATAGACATTCTATTGGGACGAATATTTATTTCATCCCAATAAAATGTCTATTGGGACAATTTTTGTCTAATATTGTAAGGCTTTTAGGGACGAAATACATAATTTGTCCCAATAGACTGACTATTGGGACGAATGTATTTCGTCTAATGTGGTAAGGCTTTTAGGGACGAATTATTTTCGTCCCAATAGGATGTCTATTGGGACGAAATACATAATTCGTCCCAATAGACTTCCTATTGGGACGAATGTATTTCGTCCCAATAGGTTTTCTTTTTATTTAAAATTATAATGGTTAATAAATTTTGTTGACCTTTAGGGACGAATTTCTTTCGTCCCAATAGGATATCTATTGTGACGAAATACATAATTTGTCCCAATAGACTGCCTATTGGGACGAAATAAATTTTGTCTCAAAAGGTTTTCTTTTTATTTAAAATTATAATAATTAATTAATTTTGTTGAAAATTCTTGATTTTTTTTTTTTTTTGAAGTTTTTTCCTTAAAGATAGATTAATAATTAAATTACCATATAAATTAGAAAATGATGCAATATGGATCATTTTGTTTGTCCAAAGTGGTTCTCTATCGAGATGAATTTTGTTTTTTTCCTAATAAGTTCTTCATAAGGATCAATAACTATTAGTTTTGAAAGATTTTCTATTATTTTTTAAAAAAGGAACTAAACCGTTGGAATCGGAACCAAACTATTGAAACTGAAACCGTTGGTTCCGAATCAAAAATCGAAACTTGAAAATGATGAAAAATGCCACATTTTTAAAGTGTTTTTGTAAGAAAGTCACCACTTTAATAACTTAAATTTAAAAGGCACCTATTATGGTGAACGAACAAAAATGCCATTACTTTACACACATTCTCTTACTTTGAAGTTTTTATTTTTTTTATTATTTTTATTATTCTTTCATCTTCTTCATAGAGGTTTGTTTAACAGATCTCTAATGGAGGTTGAACATCATTGGATAATTAGTTTAGTGGCGCTACGGAGATTTTTTTTGTTTTGAATCTTCCACCTTTTCATTTTATTCTTCAAGTATTTTGTAAACCCGAATCGAAAATCGAAACCGTTGGTTCCAAATCGAAAACCGGAGTCATGTTTAATTCCGAGTACGATTAACAATTGACCATTTGATCTCACAATATATGATTTGAACAAAATAGTTTAATTAAATGTTATAATAAATGTTTTTTAATATCAATTTGTTTATCATATAAAAATAAAATTTAAGTTAGTGGAATCAATCTACAAATAAAATTTTGATCGAAAAATAATTAATAAAAAATTAATAAGAAGTAGAGGTTATATATAAACATTATGCTTTTGTTATCACAAACAAAGAAACAGCAAAGTGGTTGGGTGTGTGTGTGTGCAGGGTTCGACTCACCTTGAGGACAACAATTAAAATTGATTTGTGTGGGTGGTGCGTGGGTGGGTGGGCTGAAGCAACAATTTTTTATTTTATTTTTTATTTTATTATTATTTTTTTTAATTTCGTCCCTATAGGATACCTAAAGGGACGAAAAATTATCTAAAGGGACGAAATATTTCGTCCCTACAGGTTGTCAAAGAGGACGAAAATACAATTCCTCCCTACAAGTTGTCTATTGGGACGAATATTTTCGTCCCTATACCTTATCAATTGGGACGAACAAAAATCATCTCTATAGGTAGTTTTAAGGGACGAATTTCAATTTTCGTCCCAAAGAAGCTATTGCGACCCACCTGAGGCGACGGAATTTGGAACGAATAAAATTCGTCCCAATAAACCTATTGAGACTTTTTTGGGCTATTGGGACGAAAAAAAATCGTCCCAATAACCCTTTTTTTTATAGTGAGTATTGATCTACTTGGGCAGAGTTTAAAAATCAAGGGCTGTAACAAATAGGTCCTCTCATCTAGACTTTCTCCACAACATTCCATTCGTGAAGAGAAAAAAAAAAAAAAAAAAAACAGACCCATTAACAAGCCTCATGATAACCAAAGTAAACCATCAAAAGTATCTTCATGCATGAATGGAGAAGATTGGTAGCTTTGATAATGTATTCACAACACATTTAGGGTTTGTAAAAAAAAAAAAAAAAAATTGTTGGATTCTAGCAAAATTAGTATGTAGTGTGTTTAGAATTTTTTTTGTCCTTTTTAGTAATTTTAATAAGAATAAAATTGTCCTATAATAAAAAATATTAAGTGTATATTCAGAGTGTAGAGAGATATTTAGTGGATAAGAGTACATATCTCCCGTTATGAAAATACATCCCTTAACGGGAGATATGTACATAATATTATAAATCCTGACAACCCTTAATACGTTCTGTACCAAAATTTATTGTAATATTTCGAAGAAAAAAAAATGAAAAAGCCTAAAAAAAAGATCCACTAACGACAAAAGTTGGCGATATTTGAACGCGCTTGCCGCGTTAGATTGCTAACTCATTTCCCAGGCCACGCGCCTCCGTTTGTAGTGTCTTTTTTCTTCTTTTTTCTTTTGCGATGGATGGAGTCTTTCTATTCTCAGCACAACCAGAGGTCCAGACTAACGAGGAGATTCAGGAGAAGCCTCCTGATCCTAACTTCAGTTCTAAACGGGCTCGATCGTTTGAGGGTGGAGTCAGCGATAACCTGAGGAAACCAGTGGGAGAAAGCTTCAAGTTGAAACTTCTCAGTGCTTCAAACCTAGATCAGTGGCAGGGGTTTAGTTCTAGAAGAGGAAAATTGAAGATTTCAGAAGGTGATATCATGATCTCAGAGGGTTCGAATGGGCTACTATGAAGCTGTCTGAAGAATTGAAAAATCAGTTGTGCAAGCCTTGGTCTAATGCTTTGATTCTGAAGGTAATGGGGAGGAATCATACCCTAAACTTTATGCAAGCAAAACTCAGGCAAAAATGGCAACTCATTGGCCATTGGCAACTCACGGATTTGGAAGAGGGCTATTTCGTGGTAAGATTCCAGATGTTTGCTGATTTAGAATATGTGCTGACTGAGGGACCGTGGGTTATTTCAAATCAGTATCTAGTTGTGCAAAAATGGAGGCCCAATTTTATCCCTAGAGAAGATTCTATACAGAAAATGCCGGTGTGGGTAAGACTTTCCAAATTACCAATGGAATGGATTGAAGTTGATTTATTGAGATATATTGGGGGAATGTTAGGTACTACAATCAAGGTTGATCCTATCACTGAAACACAAGCTAGAGGTAGATTTGCAAGGATATGTGTTGAAATAGACATCACAAAACCTCTCCAAAGTTCGTTAAATGCTGAAGACCGGGCTGTGGTAGTTGAATATGAGAGTTTGGGGCTGTTTTGTTTCAAATGTGGGAAAGTGGGGCATTATAAGGACTCTTGCCCGGAGGGTTTAGTGCCACAAAATGAGCAAGCTAGGAGTGCCGAACAGGTTTTGAGTATGGAAAGCAGTGGTAAAGACCCCTATGGTCCATGGATGCAAGTCACGTATGGTAGAAATGTTAGAAATTTGGGTCCAGGAGCTGTCGGTAAACAAGGGAGTTTTCAGAGCCAGGGGCAGGGTTATGGGGCTGGTATGAAACAGGGAGTGAAACAGGGGAATGGGACTGGTATGAAACATGGTCATGGACATATTGGAGTTGTTATGGCTGGTTCAATTGAAGGTAACAATTTGGCTGTGAGCAAGGTTCCAGTGGGAACTGACAAGAAAAAAATTGATAGCTATGCTAAGAGTGGATCTCGATTTGCTGTGCTAAATGAGGTTTCAGTAGAGGATAGTTCTGTGAAGTCGAGCCACAATGTTTCCAGTAGACAGGGGAAAATCCATTCTAAGAAAGTATTAACTGAAATTTCAAATAGGAAACCTCCCAAGAAGAATCAGGTGAGTGAACCATCCTGTAGCTATTTGACTGATATTAATGTTGACAAAAGTTATCTGATCAAGCCTCTAAAAGAAAATTCCGGTGATTTGCTTGCCAAAAGTACTAGTAAGTGGCATAAAAAAGGCTGGCAGGTATCTTCCAAAAATTCCAATCATGATACGGAAGAGGTTATAGAGGATTCTGTGGTCCTCCAAGCCCTACATTCTGAGATAATGGAATTAGAAGTTGCAGCTGATAAGGAGGGGACTAAGGCTACGGTTGATACTAATTCTACGGTTGATAGAGTTATTCTGTCGGAAGTCTCTAATTTTGAAGAGGTTACCTCCAAGCTTAAGGAGGCAATGGACATTGCCTTAGAATAAAGTCTTTTGGTTTTGGTTCCTATTTTTTAGCTTTGTTGTTTTGTTCGTGGAACGTGAGAGGTGCCGGTAAGAAGGGATTTAGTAAAGTTATTACTGATCTCAGAAGAGTTTACCATTTTGATGTTATTGCTATTCTTGAACCTAGAATTGGTGGCACCAAAGCTGCCAGGGTGATAGATAGATTGGGTTTTTCTAATAATTATATTGTGGAAGCCTTAGGTTTCTCAGGGGGTATTTGGCTTCTTTGGGATGACAGTAAAGTTAAACTTAGGGTGGTGGCCAAGTCCAAGTACACTATTACCGCCATTGTTGCTGAAGGTTCTAATTTCTGGGTGTTCACTGTTGTGTACGCTAATCCTAATCCTATGTTAAGAAGACAGTTATGGGGCTATCTTAGTGCTGTGAAAAGTTGTTTTAAAGGTCCTTGGGTGGTTATAGGTGATTTTAATGAGATTACCAATTGTGAAGAAAACGTGGTGGTAGGTATGGGTTTACTAAGTCAGGTTTTGTGGAATGGATTGATGAAAATAAGATGATTGACTTGGGATATGTTGGGCAGAGATTTACTTGGGTGGCTAGGAGAGGGTTACGAGAGGATATTTGGGAAAGATTAGACAGAGCTATCTGTTCTATGGAGTGGAGATTGATGTTTGAGGAGGGCCACCTTAGACATCTTCCCCGTGTTTCTTCGGACCACTGTCCCATTCTTTTGAACCTTTATAGTGTGCATGTTCCTCGTACCATCTCAAACCTTTTAGGTTCCAAGCTATGTGGTTGAAGCATGCTAGTTTTAATAGTGTGGTGAAACAATTTTGGGAATCTTGTTCTGGAAATTTTGTAGGGAAGATTGAGGCCTTGTCCAATCGGTTGAAGGCGTGGAACAATGGTACTTTTGGGTGTATTTTTAAGGAAAAGAGAAGGCTCCTTGCTAGATTGCAAGGTATTCAAAGAAGTCTTGGGGAAAGATATAATCATGGATTGACTAAGTTAGAGGCGAAGTTGCAAGAGGATTATAATCGTATTTCAGAGCAAGAAGAGACCTTTTGGCTTCAAAAATCTAGGTGTACTTGGTTGGCTGAAGGTGATAAGAATACAAAATTTTTCCACCTTGCCACTGTGATTAGAAGAAGATTTAATAAGTTGGAAGGGCTTAAGGATGCCGATGGTAGGTGGAAGAGTGATAAAGATGAGATGAAGAAAATCGCCATTGATTATTTCTGTAATCTTTTTGTTACTCGGGTTCAAAAGGGCAATTATGGGAGTTTGCCTAGTTTTTTCCCTAGGTTGGAAGACTATAAGGTTAGTGATTTGTGTAGAGACATCAGTGAAGAGGAGGTTAAGGAGAGTATCTTTGGTATTGGAGGGCTTAAAGCCCCTGGGCCTGATGGGATTCCTGCTGCCTTCTATCACAATCAGTGGGATATTTGTGGCAAGGATTTGGTAGGTGTTGTGAGGGAGTGTTTCAGGGTTGGTTCTTTTCCTACAGAGTTGAATCAGACTCTTATTACTTTAGTTCCTAAAGTCCCTAGCCCACTTGATATGTCCCAGATTAGACCCATTAGCCTTTGCAATACTACATACAAAGCCATTAGCAAAATTATTGTTCAAAGGCTTAGGAGTTTGTTGCCTAAATTGATTAGTCCTAACCAAGTGCCTTTCATTCCTGGGCGCCACATCCAAGATAACATTGTGGTGGCACAAGAGGCCTTTCACAAATTCAAAACTATGAAGGGTAAAAAGGGATACGTAGCTTGGAAAATTGACCTAGCTAAAGCTTATGATAGAATCCAATGGAGCTTTATTAGGCAGGTTATCTCTGAAGTCGGCATTGAGGGTTCTTTTAGGGATTTCATCATGTGGTGTATCACTAGTGTGAATTACAGAGTGGTCCTGAATGGGGAGGTCTCTAATCAGTTCACTCCTAGGTGCGGTATCCGTCAAGGGGACCCTTTATCGCCTTACTTATTTGTCCTATGTATGGAAAAGTTGTCCTACCTTATATCTGAGAGGCGTCAGCTTGGTACTTGGAAAAGTATTAAGATCTCTAGGGGAGGTCCGGAGATATCTCATTTATTTTTTACGGATAATTTGATTTTGTTTGGTCAAGCCTCTACCAATCAAGCCCAGACTATGAAGGATTGCTTAGATATATTCTGTGACTTCTCGGGTCAACAAGTCAGTTACCCTAAATCCAGAGTTTTATGTTCTAATAATGTTAAAGAGAGGGATGCTAAGACGATTGCTTTGGTGTGTGACTCTCCTATTTCCAAAGACCTTGGCAAGTATTTGGGGGTTCCGCTTATTCATGATAGGGTTAGGGTTAGAACTTATTGGGATATTGTTGAGCGTACTCAAAAGCGTTTAACGGCTTGGAAGATGGATTCTCTCTCATTGGCTGGTAGAGTTACCCTCATTAAGGCTGTCACTTCGGCTCTCCCAATTTATGCTATGCAAACGGTTAAATTCTCATCTGAAATTTGTTATAAGCTTGATAAGATTAACCGTGATTTTCTTTGGGGCCACAATTCTTCGAAGTCCGCTGTCCACCTTGTGAAATGGGATACAGTTTGCCTCCCTAAAAACAAAGGTGGGCTTGGTATCAAGAAGACCAAGGAAATGAACCAAGCTCTCCTTGCCAAGACAGGGTGGCGGATTCTCCAAAATGAGAATGGTATTTGGTGCCAAATCCTGAAGCATAAGTATCTGAAGGGTGGTAGTATTACCGATCCTAAGAGTAATAAGAATAAGGTTTGTTCAAGCACGTGGAAAGCTATGTCGTGTGGTGCGAAACTCATTGCAAGGGGTCTCAAATGGAGAGTTGGGAATGGGAGGCTCATTAAATTTTGGGTTGATGATTGGGTCCCTGAGTGTGGTAGGCTTAAAGATCTTGATAGCATTAGAGCTGAAGATATTAACCTACAGCAGAATGTTAGTTATTTTCTATCTAATGGTGAGTGGAATGTTGCAGGTCTTGCTACAGTTCTTCCTGTTAACGTTGTGCATAGAATCCTTAGTGTCCATGCTAGCAAAACTTTTAGCGGGTTGGATAAGGAAATCTGGGGATGGGATAAATCTGGAAACTTCTCTGTTAAGTCGGCATATTTGGGAGCTAGCGAGGTTGCGAGTCAGAATTTATGGCCCTGGAGGTTCATATGGAAGCTGAAAATCCCCCCCAAGGTGCTCTACTTCATCTGGACGTTGGTGCATGAGAGGATTCTCACGAATCATCATAGAACGGTGCGAGGTATGTCTAATGATCCCTTTTGTCCTAGATGTCACGTTGGTATTGAAACAATTGATCATCTCTTACGGGGCTGTAGAGATGCTCAGCTTATTTGGGAAGATGTCTCGGCTGGAAGTTCCTCTTCTAGTGATTTTAAAGGTGATCTTGAGTCTTGGATTGGAAGAAATTTGCAATGTGGTGATTTGTCTGCTGATAAGATTCCTAATTATCTTCATTTTGCTTGTGTGTTGTGGCATTTGTGGAAATGGAGATGTAATAGAGTGTTTGATGTTAATTTTTCCATTCCCCAATCCCCAAATTTGAGCATTAAGTTGTTTGCTAAGAGCTGGATGACAGCTAATGCTGCTGTCAATAGCAAAATTGCTGTCATGAATCCGATTGCTTGGGTGGAACCAGCTGAAAGTTGGGTTAAGTTGAACATTGATGGCAGTAGGAACCTGGATTCGGGCATCATTACGGCTGGTGGTGTCCTGCGTAATCAGAGTAAAGTTTGGCTGAAGGGTTTTGCTATGAAGATTGGGGTGGGAAGTGTTATTGAAGCGGAGTTATGGGGGCTGTATGAAGGATTAAAGCTGGCGTGGAGTCTTGGCTATAGGAAAGTTTGTGTTGAATCTGATTCTCTCAACACTGTCCAATTGATTGGTATTGAGTCCATGTCTAACCACCCTTTGTGGAGTCTTATTTAGAATTGCAAAAGTTTGGTGAATGCTGATTGGAGTTGCACTCTCAACCACATCTATAGAGAGGGTAACAATCTTGCGGATAGCCTTGCTCGTATGGGGCATGATTTGAATATTGGCATTGTTTTCTATGATGATCCTCCGCTGGAGACTAGGAACATTTTTTTTGCTGATTTTAGGAGCTTAGTTAGCTTCAGACAGGGGACTGTTTCCTCTGCTCTGTAGTTTTGTTTTGTTTCTGGGCGTGGCCCTCCTGAGCACCAAAAATAAAATAAAATGAAAAAGCCTTCAACAGAATAGACATCACATCATCTCATCATACACCCAATAAAAATCTATACCAAATAAATTTTTATTCTCAAATCTTATCACTTCATTGTACCAACACTAAATATTAAGATAATACATTCGTCCCAGTAAAGATTTTCTTGTCTACACGAATTTTTTTTTTTTTTGAAATATTACAATAATTCTGAATTTAAAGAAGGGAACAGACTCAAACCCAGATTCCTATGGTACAAATGTGAGGGACAAATCATTAAACCAACCTCATCTTATCTGTCTTCTACAATTTTTCACGGAGTTTGATGCAACATAAATCGTGCTTGATACTTGATAGAGACAAAAATAATAATAATAATAATAATAATAATAATAATTAAAAAAAAAAAAAAAAAAAATAGATACTGTCTACATCATACATTCATACTACATAAACTGTTAATACAACTTTGTATGAGCCTACTGCCTATAAAATGTGGCTGCTGTTACATATTACAATGAAAGAAGAGCTTATAACTCTAAATACACTACAAAATGAACCCCCAAAAAATCACCACTATTATAAGCAGCAAGAAACAATCCCCAGAAACAAATTACGGGGAAAAATGAAAAGAATTGACCCGAACCGATATGGAAAAACTATTTTAGTTACAGGTTTAACTAGCAGAATGGCTATATATGTAATGTATGCACATATTTTTGCAGCACTTCGTTCTTGGAGGTGGGAAAATCAGCAACAGGAAGTTGACAGAGTGCTGGCAAGGAAATACTATCACGATTGTTCTCCTCATTCTGAGCGTTGTAATAAGAACATAAAGCTTGAGTTTTCACGAAGCAGGGGAGGAGGATCGATATCAGCGATCTCTATTTGTGGTAATGACTTGGATATATCGTCCACCGTGAATGGAATGCTGTGTTTGAGATGGGAAAGAGAAATCAAATAGTTCGTTTACAGCCACAGATACGAATGCAATCGACAATTGGAACCGAATGCAAGTAATTTTCAAAAAGCATTACCTTGAGTCATCGTCTAACAAAAACGAAGAGCTGACTGCATTGTTCGAGTCCTCTGTCATCATTACTCTCATGCTCGCGATAACCTGCAATTAGAAAAGATTTTTAGAGGGACCATCAAGAATGTAGACACGTTCGAAGTTTTTTTCCCCATATAAACTCTCTAAAAATAAAAATTAGGAGAAGCAAATCAGATGTGACATCTCTTGGTTCACACATGAACAGCTTCATGATAATGAGAAGCCTTGAAAAGGAAACGAAGAATGTTCAATTCAAAATCAGAGAATTACAACTTACCTCTGAAGAAACACTATGTGTACCGTATTTGTCATCCCAGTACATTGTACTAATCCTGTACAATTGTTGTATGCTAAGAACCTGAAAAGAGCATTATCGAGAGAGTGTAAGGACAGATAAAGAGACATATACATGCAAGCATGTGCACAAAGAGAGGAAAAAGGTTTTAAAAAGAGTGAAGTTACTCACTGGACAAAGATCATTCATTATTTCTTTCAAGTTCTTCTTAGGCTTCTGATGAATGACCTGATTTGGCAGAAATTTTGAAATAAGTGTGAAAGGTTAAAAGCAATATCAGGAACAACAATGACAACATGGAAGTAAAGATCAGATAAATAGAACAGACCAGAAAGCCAACTGCTTGTCTAATATGCTTCAAATCTTCCCAGGCTGAGCCTGCAAACTGAACGTGCAATAGATGTCAGTCTCAGTAAGACACAAAGAAAGAAAGATTATCAAATATAAGCTGGCATCACCTCCTCAGTTGCTTCATGGCACCACTGTTCCAGCTCTGCCAGCCCCGATTTAACATATTCCCCATTGCTAAATGAGCAGCATTCACGTCGCAATAGAAGACTGCAGATAAAAATTTGAGCACCATTCCGTATTGTTTAAAATATAAAATCAAATCAACTATGACTGTATGAACTTGAATTTCCATGCATTTACCTATTAAACAACTGAACATTGATAAATGAGAATATCTGCTTGAAAACCTTGCGAACCAGGAATGGAGGAACCTGTAGTGTCACATGCAGATTAAGGTGATGCAACACGAAGAGGAAAGATAAATATTTGGGGCATTGTTTTGGATCTTGTACTCACATAGTTGGCTCTCAATGTATTCAGGTAACTATTAAGGCGTTTCACAATGCTTTGCCAGTGAGCAATCAAAGCTTGTTGAGCAACAGCATTGGCTTGAGAACGTCCCTTCACTACACTAGTCCGCGATGTCCTAGGTGCCTGCATTATAATGTATGAACAATGAATAAAAGAATGAATATTTTGATTGCTGAGCAAAAAGAAAAACATATACACAATCGACAAAATGGGGAAATCAGTCTTCCAGCAACTCAAAGTAATCAGTTCTAATCATTAAGAGAATGAGTTACCTGGATACACAATCCAATCAACGGGGCTATTTCTTTTTTCAAATTGTCTCTTATCATTCCATATATCTTCTCAAGGAAAGCTGTGAGTTGCTGTTTAAAAAGTAAAGCTGGATATTTTGCTTCAACTTGTCGCAAGTCATCCAGGCCAGCAAGCACCCGAGTATTGAGGAATGAGAAACCAGCACTCTGTGGAGAACCTCGAAAGCCCTAAAAGCAATCAAAACCAAAAAGAAGAGAGAATTACAAATAAGCAAAGACAAGGTACATGCATTAATATACAGAAAAATTCAAAAATAGACACACACACACACAAAAAAAAAAGTTCTAACTTGAGACATTCTTCCGAGCAGTGAACTTGATGTTGTTCTCCGTCTAATTGGGGTTAAGCTTGCCGCTCCACTTGCTTTCAGAGTGCGTTGAAGTAGCAACAGCAGAGTGGATGCATTTGATAACCAATATGACAATGTATCATTGTTATCATGGACCTAGGGTATGGCAAAAATTTTAAACATCAATAGATAGCACATATAAAACCATAATAGAGACATTAAAATCTGCTTCACTAGTTCCCAAAATAAAAGATTTAATTCTTTAAAAAGGAATTCATGTGACCAGGCTTGTATTGTTCTTGATACAGAAGGATGAATTATAAACAAGACACAGAATTTAACTTACCTCTATTGATGAACTTATTGTTTGAATAATACGGTCAAAAATACTGGTTCTTTCAACCTCAAATGACCTCCAATGAAGGAGGCATTTGTATATTAGACAAGCAGCAACAGGCTTTCCAGCAGCGAATCCTAGATCTTGTGATATACATTGAATTAGAAGGTCTTGGTTCTCCTGCACATTTAACATAAGAAGAAAACGTGTAGAAGGCATAAGTTGCAATCAATATGCACAATATCATGCCAGAAAATAATTTCATTACCAATAAACAAGTGCATACCAGCTGCTTCTCATTCAGAGATTTTTGGGGCTTGTCCTCGGTCTCCACTTCCCGCTGACCAGGTGAATCCTGATACATACAGAAAATGTTGGTATCAAGTTTCAGTATTATATCATATTGCAGTTTATCAAATACCAGAAACAAAATATTGGTCTCACCAAAACTTTCTTCATTTCTCCATTTGCTATATTGCCATTCTCAACCGCCCTCTGCAATTTAAAGAGAAACCTCAACATACGTTTCCATCAACATACATGAATTAATTCAATCTATAGCAAAACATGCCCTTCATACCTGGATAATTGTTGTTTTTGGACGTGCAGTTAATGCTTTACCAGTTGGTGATATCGCAAGTGCTTGTTGGCGGAATACCTGATTCTCTGATTCCAAATTAGAAACCTTCTCCATTAATCTGCATCAGAGATAAAGAAGTCGGTTAACACAATGTTTGTTTGTATGTGTGTCTCCTGCGTCCGGAGATATGACAGCATCGGCTTCAACTTTAACATTAAGGTTCAATTAGATGCTAAATGTTTAAAAATACAATTTCAATGTTGTTTTGGATGTAATTTTACCAAATTAAAGAATTAAATACTTGAACAAAGTTCTAGATGTAGTTTTGTCAAACTAGTCAGACCTAGGAGAAAATGAAATTGACAGTGAGTTGGAGGAGAGACATTTAAATTGAGGAATACAGTAACGTAATGTGATATTAAGCAGAGTGGAAGGGAAATTTTTCAAATTCCTTCCCTGGATATATGTTACAAACCTCTGCATTGAATCCTGAAGCTGAACAACTTTCTTCTCTTCATCTTCAAGTTTCTTGGTCAGCTCCCCATTTTTCGCCTCAGCACCAGCAGAAGCTTTCTTTGCCTCTACTGCTGTTTGTGTTTGAGATAGCAGTGAAGCCTGTGCAGGTGAAAAATGATCATTAAATGACATCCCGTAATTTCAAATTTGTTGTCCTTAACACAAATTATAAAGATAACACCCAACTATATCTGCAACATGAAATCCTTAACTTCACAAGTTTTACACACCCATGATGCTTCCAAGCAAATAAATCAAAAACATTTTAAAAATACTAATGCTTCAAAAAATAGTTAGAACTATGCCATTAGTATTCCTAACCATGCTCCCTATGTGTGTTAAGCTAAATTCAATTCTTATAGTGACAAAATATTTACATATTAGCCTTTATTAGATTAATGACAATGGAATAAACTCTTATTATGGTACGGTCAGTACGGATGCTTCTTAACATGATAAAAGACTGCTGCACTAAAAGAATTTGCAGTGTGAGCATGATTCCTGCAGTTGGTAAGTTTACCTTTAAGTTTTCAACTTCAGCGGTCAAAGAATTTATCTTTTCTGTATCTTGAATTATAACAGGGGTTTCTTTAATGACTGGAGGAGCTTCTTCAATGGCTTTTCGCGCTGCCTCTCGTTCTTTGATAACCAAAGAGTTAGCTTCCTCTAGTCGTGATTGTACAGCATGCAACGCATCCTGTAACTTAGCAATTTCTTGGGATTTTGCCTCCTCAAGATCAGCCTGCATTTCAGAACAAAGTGAGACGATATCACAAACGGACCCATAAGCACCACATTGAAAAAGAATATTTATTGTTAGTAACCAACAAACCCGAAAGCTTAAGCTATTAGAAAAGGGCTTAACAATAGTATTTAAGCACTCTAACACACCCCCTCACGTGCAAGACCAACGGGCTTGCCATATGGCTTGGGCCCAAACACAAACACAAATAACAAATTCAAATATAATCATATGGGGGGCCTCAAACCCATGATTCATGGGACAAATCAAGCTTTGATACCATGTTAGTAACCAACAAACCCAAAAGCTTAAGCTATTAAGAAAGGAATCGACTATAGTATTTAAGCACTTAACATATACTTTTGGAGATTAAGATACAATTACATTACCCGTAATCTCTTTTCAATTTGCAAACGCCATGTAAGTTCCTCTACGCGCTTTTCTAGCTTATCCTTCGCTTCTTTAAGGGCCCCTGTCTCTCTTGCAGCCTAAGTAAATGAAAAGTTATCAATAGCTCAGCCATGTGCAGCATCACAAAGCTGCGACAAGTACAAAACAACAGCAAGCATTGAAACCTAACCATTTTAAGCATTCTGAACTCTCTTCTGGCAACTCTGCACCTCCAGCCACACTGGGAAACAATAACTGCTCTCTGAAGTTTCTTATAATAAGAATAAGCTTCGTGGCCACGCCAGTGAGCCTGTAAACAACCAGTAGATAAAAATCAACAATTTAGAAGAATTTCTGGCTATACATGAGTAGTGCACTTCCAATTTATAACTATAAAATAAAAAGCGGTCAAGTTACAGAGAAATGATGCTACCTGGATGATGATAGCAGCTTTAGTTTGTTCCCTAAACCTAAATTCATTGCGTGCAACCATTGCTCTTAAGCCTGTCTGCAGTGTGATCGCAGCTGACCTAACTGTTAAATAGGATGTCCTAGCAATGTATAGCCGGAAATTTTTCTGGATCTTCAAAGCTGCAGCCTCCTGCCTCAACTGTTCATACAGTTTGCGGGCTGCCTCACCTGCAAAGGGAAGAAAAATGGCGCATTAAAATTGCAAATCAGGTGAAGTAGCTAATACAGAATCTAGTTCAGATTGGTTATACATCAAACAAAAAAAAAAAAAAAAAAAAAAAAAAAAAAAAAAAAAAAAAAAAAAAAGAAAAAGGAAAAAACAAAACCAAATAAAAAGATTCCCAATGGATATACATTTATTATTCAATCTATTTGTATCTTATTTTATTTGAAACATTTTAAGTACTCTTATACATTCCGATGACTAACATACATAAAAATAGAAGCATAAACAATACTATTCTAAACTTTTGATTTTCCACCAAAATTGATTAATGGATACGACTTCTTGTCTCAACACTAAATTATATTACTATTAGTCAGCAACATCAGCATATTCTACTGTTTAGGAACTCCACCAGAACTACACAAATAAAATTCATGCAATTCCAACTTATCTGGGTAATAATAACAAACTCGTTTGTCATATTGATATACAACAACTTTTTTCCCCTCAGAATAGCAATTTGATATAGCACATTCAATCCTAGATAATATACCTCGCAGATAAGATTGCAATATAACAGCAGCATTCCGTAATGAGATGAACTCCTTGCGAGCAATATAAGTACGGGATTGTCGTTGAATGGTTCTGGCAGCATTTCCCAGAACCTCAGATCTCCTAGCATCCAACTCAGCCATCTGACCAGCTCTCAGGAAAACTTTTGTTTTACCTATCTGCAAGCATGCAGGTAAAAAAGATAATCATTGTCAAACAGGTGAGCAAAGAGAAAGACATTCATAGTAAATGCACAAGAAAGCAATCAACAAACTCTAATATAAGGGACTATAATTCAATAACTTTGAAAGTAGAAACCAGCATTCAACAAAACTATCAAATGAAAAATTAAGCAGTAGCATGATAACAGAACAATAAAGGAAATGTCTGATCACCTGGTATCCTTTCAGGCCCTTTTTGTCAAGGATCATCTGACATGCAACCTTATCATCGGAGCTGTAAAGAAGGAAGAAAAGTACATTAAGTTCTACTTGATACCAATCAATAACAAATGGGCATCACACATTTTCTTTATCATCACAGAAGAATCTGCTGAAACAATGATAATAGATGGAACTTACTTTCCTTCCAATACTTCAGGTGCCAGTAAACCAAAACGAATAAGGAACTCATAAAAAGTACGCCTAGTAGGATAACCAGCGCAGCTGATCCTAATTGCCTCAAGGACACCCTAAAAAGCATAAGCAAGATAGTTTACTTGAAAAGAATTTACAAACTTAAACAATACTGATATCTATCAAGCAAATAAAAGGCATGTATTAAGCATAATTTACTCACACCGCAGCGTAATTGTTGGATGACATTGGAATTTTCAAAAATTGCTGGCTTCAGTACATTATTCGGCTTCACACATCTGATGTAGTGAGGTTCCGTTGCACTTAAGGTCTCCATCAATGATTGAAGTTGTAACTGCAATTCAGACAAAGTTGATTTATCACATTCTTTTTCAAAAAAGAATGCAACTAACATAGATTCATACAACATTAAGTAAGAACCTAGTCACCCTGCACTTTCATGCAAAAAAAACAAAAAAGGTGTAAAGGAACCATCAGACTCAGTGAACTAGAATAGAGAAGTTCTGGGTATTTTAAATAGAATTGCTAGGGTCATAAGCAGCACATACATGTTAGCCACTAGCCAACTAGAGTTTACTATAGAACCAGTTACCAAAAGAAAATAAAGGGTGACTACATTCAGTATGACTTTAGATTACCTTAAAGCGCGACCCGATGGAAGAAAATTTGGATGATTTATTTGATTCTTCTGGAAGAGGTGGAAATAGACCTGCCACAAAAGGACACTTTGCAGCAGTCAACAGAGCTTGGTGTTCAGCAACCACATAATCTTTGTTTTTGTCCAGAAAGTAATTGGCTTGATAAGACACCTACACAGTAAGAAAAAGAAGTTCAGACAAATTTGGAAATGCCATGAACTTTCCCCACTCAACCAAGATAAAGGATAACATAAGAAAAGGTGAGATATCTGTACCTCCCCTGCATAGTGTGATATAGTAAAATCAGTACGAGAAAGCTTTGGTTTGATAAAACGTTTATTATTTTTAAATGTCTGGTACAACTTCTGTGCAAATGTTTCATGTGTAGACTTGGGAAACATGCTGCATTAAACAATCAAGAAAAATATTAACCGTCTTTATAAGGGAATATTATAACTGCAAAGATCACAAAAATTAAACTGAACTTAAATGTATACATTTGTAAATTCAGTAATAAAAAATGAATCAGAATTAAACAAAACAGCATACCAGGCTTCATCTAAGAGTGCAATTATTCCTCCAGGTTTCTGTCAAAAATCAGTTTGCACAGGTGCTACGTGAGATCATATATTAATTTGTTTGAGAATAGACTTAAATATCTAGTTTTTCATAAACCACAATATCCAATTGCTAACATTTCGAGTAATTGAAAAGACGCCAAAAGAAAAGGAACAGATATCTTAAACATAAATGGTTGGACAAGAAAACTTTAAACCTTTTCAATTAGATCCAACACATCTTGGTTATCAACAAACTCTATGTAGCTCCAGTCTATCTCTTCTTTAGTGTAATCTTCCTGCTCCATTTTAAACACATGCTGCAAACATACGATGACAAAACAACAAAAAATCAGTATTATTTACATCAAAAATAACAAGCCCACCACTCACTGATCGAGAAAGCTAACCTGATTGAAATGTTGCTGTAATTTTTCATTCGTGAAATTGATGCAGAACTGCTCAAAACTGTTTTATAAGAACATAAGTGAAAAACCAATAAGTCATGTTTATATTTTCTTGCAGATTCTTTTTATTTTTTTCAATTTGCTCATGGCATTCTCTTCCCATCTCCATCTTTTCTACAATTGTACACATAAAGAGAAACAAAAACATTTTTGCTCCAGTGGCAAAATAAGCTAGTCAAATTAATGGCTTACCTATTACACTTAAAACTTTCAAAACCATAAATATCAAGTACTCCGATTATTGACTTCGAAGTTGGATCCTGTCCAATTGAAATGTTAATTTTTTCCACAATCCTGGAAAGAATAATGTAAACCACATTAAACTAACAAAAAGACAAACACACAACTCAATCCAAGTATCAGAAAGAAAAAGGAAAAGAAATAGGGTTAATGAGCTCCTTACCAGTCAAATAAGCGAGAATATATTGTTTTGGCAAAAGCATCCCTGCTGGCCACCGCACTAGCTGGATCAAGAGTTCTTGTAATAATTTCTTCTGGTGTAACCATTTCACGTTTAATTAGAGCATCTTCTAAGTTCTGAGCATCACACCTATCCATGATTTTGATTAGTAAAAACATGACTATATTTACAAGTTCTATATTCCAAATAACTAAGCACCATACCTAAGAAGTTCTGCAGTCATATTAAGATGAAATCTAGACTTTTCATCCTTAATGACTGATGAATCTATCTCCTTTCCCTTGGCAAAATCAATATTACCAAGATGAAGAATTGCAGCAACAACCCTGAAAATTGAATCCTGCAAAAATCTGCATAAGATCATAATTGACTCAAACCAAAATGGCAAAATATATAGTCTTAAACTAAAGAAGAAGAACCTGTTCTTGGTCACTGATTCCAACAATATCCATAGCCCTTCTGGTTGCAAGATACTCCTCAGCATCATTTACATCATCCAGCTCATAACAACTTGATTGGTTTAAATAATGAAAAGATTTTGGGTTCCCCAATTTATACTTGGAAATATCCTGCAAAAATGTGAAGAAAATTATAAAATTTGCATTTTCTATAATAAATAGCCACTAACAGAACAACAAGCAACAAAGCAGAAGAGCACCAATACCTCAGGTGGTGCTGCACAAAGAAGGTAAAAACAATGGTAATTTCTCTCTGGATCAGAAATTTGGCAAACACGAGATCTTTCAAGCAAATAAGTTCTAATAGCTGCCCCAGATATTCTCCCATTCTTGTCAAATTGGATTTCAACAAATTTACCAAAACGACTGTGTAATGCCATAAGAACATAAAAACAGATCAGTAAGAACCTTGAAAAGCACGATTACTATGAAGTCATGCGTTAATGAAAATTCAACTACATTTAACCAAGTAACTTGTAAAATATTTACTTCAACAGATGTATAAAATGAATGTTAAAGTCGTAAGATTACAGAGAGGTTAACTAGGAAAGCACCATAACAAATTAATACACACCTTGAGTTGTTATTCCTCACTGTTTTAGCATTTCCAAATGCTTCAAGAACTGGGTTAGACTGTAACATTCAACCCCAAGAAAAGACATTATTAGTATACCTGATTCTTCAAAATAAATGTGAAATGCAAAAGCTTTCAAGTAGGGATTTGGAATTTTAGAATTGCAATACATGCAACAATATATTCATCTAACCTCGAGAACTTGTTGTTCTACTGTTCTTCCTTCTATCCCAGACCTCCCACCCAAGTATGCAAGATATCTCATGAGCATCTTTGTTGTCTCGGTTTTACCAGCTCCACTTTCTCCACTTACCAGAATAGAATTGCTTTTTCCTTCATTAATCATTGCCCTATTTTATATACTATTGCACATCAGTAATAGCACACCAAATACAACATGTATGCGTGTGATGAACATATGCATGAAATCCAAAATCACCTGTAAGCAGCATCTCCAACTGCAAAAACATGAGGGCTTAGCTCCCCAAATGCAGCTCCCTCATACTGTCCCATCATATGTGTATCATATAGATGAGGCAATCTTTGAAATGGATTAACTGCTATTAGGATATTGCCCGTGTATGTCTAGGAAAGAAACATGAGATTGAGATAAGAATATATGAAAGCTCTTACATATCAAAACTTGCTTCAGCCTCGTGGAAAAACTTAAAATGGACATAAAAAACTCACATAGATTTCATTAAGTTCATATCTAGTGGCCAGGTTCTGCAGAACTCCAGGTTCATGCAAATAAGAAAGCTTTGTCATGTCATCTACACCACCAGGCGGAGCTTCAGTGTCCTTCGGAAACACTTTGGATATATTCGTAACAATCTGCACAAAAACAATCCAGCTAATCAAAATGGCATAGTCATCCATAACAGTAGAATAGAAAAGAGCATGTGAGCAGAACTCTATGTAATAAAGAGCAAAATATTTATATTCATTAAGGCAAATGAGGTGTTCTTCAGCTACAATGCAGACATGAGTTCAATGGTGATCAATACAGACAAAACTACATTTAATTTGTTTATATTCTAACTTACAAGATAATCTGATTTGAACAAACCTTCACATCATGTTAGTTAAAGTTAGCTTAAGAATAGGTTTAGCCTAAACCCAATCATAATTAGGATTTTGAATCCTGGTGCATCTTTGACACCGTAATTGATCACCAAAATTATTAATTATAATGAAAACGAGAGAGAGATTCTACTTTGCTATCAAATATATCACCCTTTACAACAAGCAGATAATTCCAAGTACAGAACAGTCAACTGAAAAGTAATGCAGAGGACTAACCGCCTTTCCATTTGTGCATTTAATATGAACCTCTTGACCTTTGATCCGGGTAACTTCCCCATCAATCCATGCCAGAACACGATCTTCAACCCATACATGGGAACCTACAATTATGTTATCCGGTGCCGCCTGCAAATGTAATTTCACTTAAGTAACAATGTAACATTAAACCATAAAATGTCATTTATTAAGTCCAAGAAGCCATTAGAGATGTTTCATGAAAGACAAATTAAACAATAAAAATTTTAATTCCCAGGAGAGCAGAAATGCATACATCATTTCTAAACTTCATATCAAAACTCAAGTATATAACACATGTACTACTATGTAACTATGTTGTTATGCTTACAAAGAGCTATAATTTGCAACATTATATAACACGAAAGAAAAAAACTTCCAAAATAACCGACTAGAAAGCATGCCTCCGATTCCAATAAGGAAATCATTTTCTTAAACTGCCGGTAAATTCATTCACTAGAATCCTAAAATTGCCTCAGTAAATTCAATCAATTAAACATAATTGCTATTCAGAAATGGTGAAATGCCAAAATCCCCCTAAATGTGGCATTCCAAAACGCCAACAACCAATTACAAAGCAACCCTCAATTTCTAAGCTGTCTATACATCATTTAATTCCCGGAAAAAACAGCCACTCAAAAATTAAAAAAAAAAAAAAAAAAAAAAACTGGATATCAACTTACATAAAAAAGGAACCAAAGTACCAAATTTCAATCAGAATCCATTCTTTCACACAAGAATTCTCACAATTCACTCACATTTAAACAACACCTCATCAATGAAATTCAAAAAAGAACACAAAGTAGCAGCACAACCCTAGTTCCCAATAGTTCAAATAACCCCTAAGAACCCCCAAAAAAAATTCAAAATTCAAATAGGTATATCACCACCCCTGAAGTCGACAACCTCAAAAAAACAGCACAAGTAGCAGCACAACCCCAGTTCCCAATAGTTCAGATACCCAAAAAAAGAAAATTCAAAATTCAAATAGGTATATCACACCCTGAACTCCACAACCTCAAAACTAAACAAACAAAGTAAACTTCAACATGGGTAAATTGAAAAACCTATATGCACACATAAACACAAATCAAAATGAGCAGAAAATGATTATTATCAAAAGCTTCGTTCAGAATTTACCATTCAATAGTCACCAAAGAAGACACCTTTACGATCCTCAACTCATCCAAAACCAAACCCAGATTCTCGAATAAGTAAAAAACAACAAAACAGCTTTCAAATTCTCAAACAACCACCAACTCTCCCTCCCCCTCCCTCTCTCTCCAAGCAAAAAGTTGTCTCTTTTCAGCTTGTTTCTCTCTCTAAACCTTGAGTTTCCAGAGTTTTTTTGGTCTCTCTCTCTAAATATATATATCTACAGTTGTGTACTTGTGTCTCTTCTTTTTTGTGTGTTCAAGTTTTTGAAAGTATTTTTTTGAATCTCTCTCTCTCTCTCTAATCTAATAATAATATCTATATTTATCTCTCTCTCTAAAAGCTCTCAACTTTACGTTGTTTGTATGTCTGGTCAGCAGGTGTGGTGAGCGCAGGGCAAAATGTGGGACCCACACGCAGCTCGGCTAAATAGCCCCTCTCTCTTTCCCTGTACAAAAATGACTCAAACACTCAAAAGACAATAAAAATAAAAATAAAAGTTGAAGAAGAAACGTAATTATTATATTATAACTTTAATTACACAATTATCCATTTTCAGACTTCTCTTTTCACATAAAATTACATATTCACCCTTTTGCATTTTTTTAATAAGAAAAAAAAATTCAGTTGGTTTTTTTTTAATGAAATTTCAAATAGGTTTTTGTTGGTGGGAAAATTGTTCCAAATTATTGGTTAAGGATTTGGTTTTTATTAGAATTCTTGAATTGATAGACTTTAATATATATATATATAATTTCAAATGTGAACGTCATGATATAACTTCACGAAAATATTGAATGTGAGTCACAAGTTTTACATATTTTGACTAAAGTGTTTATGCACTTGTTAAAACTAGTGGTTCACATTCAATATCCTCATGAAGTTATATCAGAACGTCCGTATGAGAACAGGACTGTATATATATATATATATATATGGAGAGAGAGTGAGAGAATTTATTTATATATGCAATATTTTTAGACTTTTAATCCTTTTTATTTAATATCAATATGTCAATTTTATCATTTTCTAAACTTTTATTTAGTACAAATCAAATTCAGACCGGTAATTGATAATAAAAAAATAATAATAATAATCTTGACTATCGTTTAAAAAAATATAATAATATATAATATAAGATCTTAGTGTTAACTTGTTTAAATATAATTTTTTATTTGCATGTTTATTTAATGGCAAACAAAATATAAAAGTGTGTATAATCTATCATTATAATTTTGATCAAGATTTTATTTTATTTTAATATTTGGATTTTCTAATCATGTTTTTATTTAATTAATAATGTCAATATAATTCATTCAACTCTTGAATTAGGTTGATGATAAATATAGAAAACTATTTTATAGCATTGAGTATTTCCTATATTTATTTCAAACTAATATTTAATTTAACATTGTTTATTAAAAAATCACAAGTCAATGAATAATTTAAATATAGGGTATTTTGAGAATTTAATATTCTAAATCTTTCAACAAAAAACAATTATAATCATCTTAACAAATAGGAAAATCAAAGGTTGTGATGTAGTTATGGAATTGTATGGAGGGTAGATATGGAAAAACAATAAATTTACAAAATCCAACCTCATACGACAAGACAAAGAGAAATCCGCCCGGCTTTGCTGGATTTGAAAAATTAATAATTTAAATAATATTTATTAAGAGCCCAACTAAATGGTATATTACTATTTGACCACATAATTATGCTGTTTTTCACATTTGGGGCTTGTCAACTCAAATTACTAAACTACCCTCATATTTATAAAATTAAAAAAAATTAAAAAATAAAAACCACGAGGCTGAAAATACAAAAATATATAAATAAATTTTTGGTATTCTTTTGTATCCATCTTTTAAATGATAGAAAATAAAACAGTAAATGAAGATAGTCTCTTGTATTATAAAAAAGGTAAGACAAATCTAAATCGTTACATATAATCAACATAAATATTTCAATTTATAACTTTTTTTTAAGTTATCTTTCTACTTGTAACTTAAATAATATAGTTTGACACTTACCTATCGGTTTAAGTTTTTAAGTATAATGGTTATTGACATTCTATAGAGTCAAAAGGAGTCAAATCACCTCTCCCTTTACTTACCATTTGGGTCTAACTGTTATTGAAACAAACGTTAAGGTTTTAACATTCAAGATGTAAGTAAAAATCCCAACATATTAACATAGAACAACTTCATTTAATTACATTTTTATATATACTTCTTGATATATATTTGTATTGAGTTGATGTACGAATGAATAAATTACATGGCATGCTCACTATATCTCATCGAGGCTTCCTCGAATTTAAAGTTTAAACTAACAAATGCCAATTTGCCTCTCATGTTTTTATACCAACAACAACAACAACCAAAAAAAAACCTTTGTCCATACATATGAAACTATCACCAATAAATCATGTATCTTTATCCATCAAAAAATAAGTAAATTAACAAACCACAATGTGATAAATATATATATATATATATATATATATATAGTCTTTCTATTATCAGTTCGAACTGATATAAAATATATCAGTTCCTTGCATATGGGCCATTGGATTTAAAAAATACTTTGACAAGTGCATGTAGCCAAGTTAAAGTATTTAAATCCAATGACCCACGTGTAAGGAACTGATATATCTTTTATCAGTTTGAACTAAAAATAGAAAAATTGTATATATATATATATATATATATTTAAAAAGTTTATCTATCTTTTTTTTTTTTTTTTTTTTTTTGACAAAAAGTTTAGATATCTTTTAAAAGAAAGAAACTAAAACCTTGTGTTTTAGGTATCTCTCCAAGCAAAAATTTGTCTCTTTTCAGCTTGTTTCTCTCTCTAAACCTTGAGTTTCCCAAGTTTTGTTTTTCTCTCTCTCTAAATATATATCTGCGGTTGTGCCTTCAAGTTTTTGAAAGTATTTTCTGTCTCTATAATCTCTCTCTCTCTATATAATGCTCTTGTTGTTTGTATGTGTGGTCAGCAGCTGAGGAGAGAGTACGGCAAAAGGTGGTGTACCCACACGGCATGGGCGTTCTCTCTCTGTGTAAAAAAATGACTGCAAAAGTGCAAGACTCAAAAAAACAATAAAAATTGAAATAAATGGTGAAGAAGAAACGTATTATAACTTTAATTACACAATTATCCATTTCCAGACTTCTCTTTTCACGTAAAATTACATATTCACCCTTTTGCATTTTTTTAATAAGAAAATATATTTTTTTCAAACGGATTTTTTTTAATGAAATTTCAACTAGGTTTTTGTTGGTGGGAAAATTGTTTCAAATTATTGGTTAATGGTTTGGTTTTTATTAGAATTTTTGAATCGATTGATTTTAGACTGTCGATATTATCACCCATAAATATGATAAGCACACCTATATTTTAATAAAAAAAAAATTAATTACAAAAATATCCCAATAGAAATTTATCAATAACGACAAATTAGTTTAATTAAAAATAAATTAAATACTATGTACGTTTATTAATTACACTATATCGTTAACTATATCTATTGACGGTGATTTTTCGTTGGGTGAAAAATCAGTGAGCCAACTTGATGATGTGCGAGTGGTTAATGGTGGAAAACAAAATGGAGTAAAAGAAATACAAATTTACATGGAAAACCTTGTGAAGGGAAAAAACCACGGGTGCCGATGACGGCGAGAAACGAATTTCACTATGAAGAAAAATGGTTTACAAGGCTTTGCTCTCTTAGTGCTATTTTTCCTGTGTGTACTCTAGAAAATGGGTTGCATTTATACATTTATTTGTTAACCGTAAACTTGATATGCAAGCAGTTGACTTGTAGAATCTCATTGTGATTCTTCTAGCATGGATCCCCGTATTTGTCTTGATTTCTTCCCCGTTTGATGTTTATGTTGTGATAAATGTAGTTGACATTGTGCTTGATTTGAACTCTAATTCCTTTTGGGAGAGGATAAGGCTATTTCCTTGTTAGCGTGTGATTATCGATCTTCATATCCTAATGGGATTCCTTTTTGGGGTTTGCCAGGCATTAATGATTCGTGTTGAGCCTTAATTCGGGCAAGTGATCTTTAATAGGGGGATCATCTAGCCGACAGAATTTTCGTCATTTGGTGAGGTCATCTTTTGGTTGCGCCATCCTCCTTAGAATGTTGTTACTCATGCGGTTGGCGAATATGCTACTCGGATTGGATGATCGAACGACATTGGATAACGTGGCGCATCCCTTCTCTAATATTTTTATTGATTTTTATGACATGTCGGCTGTTAAAAAATTCACATACAACAATACCCTCTCAAATGCCTGAGGCGAGTGTTTTGGTCAGTGAGATCCTTCTCGTCCCTTTATGGTTGATTCTCTCGGTGAGGGTATTTGATAAAGGCCTTGTGAATTTTGTCGTTTTGCTCATTAACGCTATTTGATCAAAGTGTTAAGGAGGTGTTCGTTAAGGATGTCCTTCAAGTTATCCCGACATACTCAATGTCGTTATTCAGATTGCCTAAAAGTTTGATCAATGAGCTTCATCAACTTTGTGCCAAGTTTTGGTGGGGATCAAATCTGGAAACAAGCATTTTCTTTTTTATCCGAAAAAACAGATTTCTAACCGAGGCGGACCCACTTTTGAATAGGGTCCGTGCCCACCTCAAATTTTGAAAAACAATTTGATTATATATATATAATATTAAATAATTCAATAAATTTCTTAAATTAGTTATTTCCTCGTGTTCCTCGTGTTTCATCCAAAAATATCAAAAATAAAAAAGAAAAAAAATCTCATACACTCATTTTATATGGATCGGGTATTTGGGTTATACCAGATCCACACATCATCTTCTTCACCCTAAAAATCCCAAACAAACGCATCACTTATTACTTCACAACTTCACTCTCTCTCTCTCTCTAAAAATGGCGGCTTCTTCTTCTTCGTCTCTCCATCAAGGCAAGGTGGATTCAAAGCATCAAGCAAGAACAATCACTTCCAGGCCTTGTCAACCAATTACTACTTCACAAGGAATTCTAGATAAATAATATACTTCATATTATAATTTCCATGTTGTTAAATACTTAAATGCACATTTTCCGTATATTATGATATTAGAGCTCTCCTAGGCTTGCTGGGCATAATAATGTCCATTATTGGACTTTATATATATTTTTTGCTAAATGAACCCAAATCGGTCTCCTTAGCTGCAGCTCAAGTCCGTGTCGCACTATCGCCTTCAATCGTGATTCGTACATCGACGACAACTCAATCATCGTCGTCCAAAGTAGAAAACAGAGAAAGAGAAGTTTTCAAGTGCGGTGTAAAAGAGAAGTTTTTGTTTTTGTTTTCTCTTTTTTCTGTGTGCAAGAGAGAGTTTTTATGTTCTTTGCGTGATAACTCGTCTCTCATGATCGTCGTCGATCGAGCGAGGTCGAGTCGAGTCGAGTCGAGTCGTCGCTTGCTGAAACTCCTAGCACGGATCGCAATCGATCCATTGAAGAGTTGACTTGGTGCTGTGGCGATTTCATGAATCCTGACATACCAGACACGTCACTTCTGACAGGTGACGTTTCAAGACACATCATCACCATTATATGACATGTCCGAGCACGTCAGCAACATTTGATGGTGTGTAAGATGATGTGATCAGCCACGTCATTGCCTTTTATGACATGCCTTGTCACATCATCAACTTTAATGATGTACCTGTGACATGTCCGGACACATTATTATTACCAATGACATGGCCGATTATGTTTTGGACACATCAGCACATTTCAATGACATGCCCAATCACGTTGATGATGTGTTCGGTGACGTGTCTGGGCACGTCATAACTTTTCAATAACTTAATCAGGTACATCATTATTATCGATGACATGACCGTTGACTTTTTAAACACGTCAGCGTTTTACAATGACGTGCACAGGCACGTCATCACTTTCAACGATTTGTGCTGTTACGTCAATTTTACGATGATGTGGCCGTAAAAGTTCCTAAATACATCAACTTTCTTCGATGACGTGCCCCAACACGTCATCATTGATCTCTTTTTTTTTTTTTTTTTTTTTTTTTTGAAATGATCAGAGGTCGTTTACAGACTATGATCAGAGGTCGTTTACAGACTAAAAATGTCGGGGTTTTCACTTTGATTTCTACTTGATTGGGTTTTTATCGTTGAAGTTCTTCAACCACATGCATTGCTTGGACACAGATTTTCGACACTTCTTCTCTCACTATTCCTTTTTCCCCGTTTTGGAGGTATTTTTATCAACACATTTTGATGGGTATCTTTGTTTGTCTGTTCTTTCTCTTATTCAATGTGTACTTTTTCTGTTTCTGTTTATGAAATTCGACAGCCTTTTCAACTTTCTCTGACTTTTCTACTGTATTGTTTGTTATCTTTTTAATTTATACATATGAGTTTTCTGTTTCTTATTCTACAAATAGGATCAGCTGTTATCAGAAATTCAGAATGTTGCAGAGGACTATCTTGGGGATGAAATATTACAGGTGAGAAAGTCTACATTTTGATTTTGGAGAGGTTGTTTTCTATAGCTAACCGGATCAGATTTCTTATTTTCAAGATAGGTAGCTATCTATATGATGATTCTGTTGTTTTCCATATTTCGTAGGCATGTTCTCTAAGAATCTTAACTATATCATGAAAATTTGATAGATTTAACCCTCTTTTCTTTTTCAAACCAGAAATCATTGAGTTCATACATCAAGAAATATTCTTGGAGGAATGCAAAGACAGAAGATCTATGGAGAGTTATGCAGCAATGAGAAAGATGAAGAAGAAGTGGAAGCATTTTCTGCCAGTCATGTGCAGTTGACAAGAATGAAGAATCCGAATTAAGGATCAGGCAAGAACAATCCCTTCCAGACCTTGTTAAATTCCTTTCCGTTCGCCTCTATCTCTCTCTCTCGAAAAAGAGGAAAATCTGATTAGGGTTAAAGTGTTAAACAATCACTTAAGGACAATTTGGTCTATTTACATTCCATGTTGTTAAAAATGAATTTTGACCACAGCTTGGTTAAAGGAATTTCTTTAGTTGGTTTGGTTCTGGCCAATGATTGAACAAAAAGTGTTTAGTTTAGTTTAGATGATATCTTTATCAAAGTCAAGAAGGCAGCCACTTATCATGGAAAAAAAAAAAAAAAAAAATCAGATAAAGACAGAATTATGATGTCTACATCAAAAACGGTGCGGTTTGTCAACACTTGAAAACTAGCTATGAACTAGTATGAAGTTTCATACTACGCTGAACTAGCTTGAGGGACAAAACAACAAAGAAAAAGAAAATGAACATAGAGCAATTCAAAGGCCTAGCAAGGCTACCAAAGTTTGCAATCCCAAGTCACTATGATCTCCACCTCAAACTTGATCTCTCTGCAGCTTGTACTTTTTATGGTACTGTGAAAATCAACCTCAGCATCATTGAGAAGACCAATTTCCTTGTCTTGAATGCCAATCAACTTCATGTTCATCAAGCCTTGTTCACCACCTCTGGAAGCCAAGTAAGTATATACTTTGGTGGATAATAATGATTACCCATATTTTCCTTTTATGGTTTGTTGTGATTTTTGTTTTTTGTTTTGGTTTCATTTTTGCAGCAATATTTTCCCTCTGATGTTGTTGTGGATGATGATGATGAAGTGGTTGTGTTGGTTTTTGATGAAACTCTCTGTGTTGGAGAAGGGTTGCTGGGGATTGAGTTTTCTGGGAAACTTAATGAGCACTTGAAGGGGTTATATAGATGGTGATGAATTTTTGTTTCTCTCTCTCCTTTAATTTTCCAAGCTTGGTATTTGCTGTTTGGCTGCTGAGAAATTATGGGGAAAATTTTGAATCTTAAAATTGTTTTGTATAGTATCAAAATCAAACAGAAGAGCTTCTGTTTGGCTGCTGAGAAATATGGAGATTAATGAATGAATGAAGAACTAAAGGACTTAGTTAAGATTCAAAATTTTGTTTCATATCCCCACTCATTTTTCTTTGCAACCAAACAAAGGGTATTAAGCAATTCAAAATATATGTAATTTTTTCTGGAAAATATATGCAATTCAAAACAAAGGGTATTCAAACTTTAACAGTACATATGTGGATAAAGAAGTAAAGAAGAATATGGCGGTTACTCAATTTGAAGCTGCAAATGCAAGGCGGTGTTTCCCGTGCTGGGATGAACCTGCTCTTAAGGTAGCCATTATAGAATATCTTTGCTCTTAGATATGGATTTATGAAAGTTCTAGATGTTTTCGCAAAATGAGAAATCTGCTGCAAAACTAAATATTGTAACGACTTTTCTTACTGTTGATCCTGCTGATTTCTGGGTAATAAAATGGAAAATTATCTTGCTGGATTCACACTCGAACAGCTACATATACATTTATGCTTTTGTGCTTGTGGAGTAGCTCGTATGTTTTCATAGTTTATTGCACATATATTGTACTCTTTTAGAATGTTCAATATTTCCTAAAAGCTGAGAAATCAGCTTTATCTCTGCAGAATTAATGAATCATTCTTAACAGGCAACCTTTAAGATAACCTTGGATGCGCCATCAGAGTTAACGGCACTGTCTAATATGCCAATTATTGATGAAAAGCTCGATGGGAATATTAAGACTGTTTATTTTGAGGAAACTCCAGTCATGTCAACTTATTTGGTGGCTGTTGTTGTTGGTTTGTTTGATCATATTGAAGATACAACAGCTGATGGTATGTCTATAAGCAACAAGCCTGTGTTGTTGTTTGATATAAATCACTTTCCTGTTATCCAAATCTTTGAACTCGTTGTGCAGGTGTCAAGGTTAGAGCATATTGCCCTGTTGGTAGGAGTGATGAAGGGAAGTTTGCATTAGAACTTACTATTAAATCTCTTAATATATTTACTAAGTGAGTACATACATTCCACTTAAACATATCGTAATTCTAATTCCGGTGCCATTAAACTGATATATTAACACTGACCACTGAATTTGTTAGGTACTTCTCAACTCCTTACCCACTCCCTAAGCTGGATATGGTTGCTGTCCCGGAATTTGCTGCTGGAGCTATGGAGGATTTTGGTTTGATTGTGTACCGTGACAATGAAATGCTTTATAGTGATTCAAAATCTACAGCTATTTACTCTATGGAGAAAGCAGAGAGTAACTACTATTTACTCTCTTGCAATTCTATAACTCTCCTTAAAAAAGTTTGAACTTATATGTATTCTCATTCTTTTCTGTTAGATGTCAATTGTTGTAGCACATGAAGTGGCCCATCATTGGTTTGGAAATCTGGTAACAATGGAATGGTGGACTCATTTGTGGCTTAATGAGGGTTTTGCAACATGGGTAATTTTGAATTTCTCAACTCAGTATAATTCCCTAGATGGCATTCAATTTGAGAAAAACTCTATAATTGAACTTGTTTTTACATTTTCAGGTTAGTTATATGGCCACCGACAACTTGTTTCCAGAGTGGAATATATGGACTAATTTTCTTAGAGAAACTACTGGTGGTCTAAGTCTGGATGCACTGGAACAATCACATCCAGTCGAGGTAACATACAGCTAGAACTTGTGCTAAACTTTGTTGTTATACACACATCGCTTTTGCATGTTTATCAATTTTGAGTCGTCAAATGGAGTTTGTGATTGAATTAAATTCAAGACATGAGGCAATAGTATCTAGTACACTTCAATAATAAAAGCCTAGGTAAAGATCTTAAGTTCTTGAGCAGAAAAAACCTCATAGGCAATTATATATTTCATGCATTACTGTTCCTTGCAATCAACTGGATGGTGGTGTTTTTAGGTGGAGGTACATCATGTTCATGGAGTTGAACAAGTTTTCGATGATATCGGCTACAGAAAAGGATCAGCTGTTATCAGAATGTTGCATGGCTATCTTGGGGATGACATATTTCAGGTGAGAGAGTTTACATTCTGATTTACCGAGAGAGGTTAGTTTCTACAAATAACCGGATTCTGTTTTCCATATTTCATTAGCATGTCCTCTGAGAATTTGAATTATACTATCAACCTTATTATAGATTTAACCCACTTTTTCTTCAACCAGAAATCATTAAGTTCATACATCAAGAAATATTCTTGGAAGAATGCGAAGACCGAAGATTTATGGAGAGTTATTTCAGAGGAATCTGGTGTAAATATAAACTCACTGATGGACAGTTGGACAAAGCAGAAAGGATATCCAGTTATCTATGTGAAATCCAAAGATCATATTTTGGAATTTGAGCAGGTGATAATATTAAATAACAAGAAAAATGCATTTCTTATTAGGAGTAGCTCACAAATTTTATATTTCACCCTGAATTTTTCTCTTAAGTTAGGAATCTGAGTGTGATTTGGGATTTTCAGTCACAATTTTTGTCTTCCGGTTTGCACGGTGATGGAGAATGGACTGTTCCTATAACTTTGGCCCTCGGTTCATACGACAAACGCAAGAATTTCCTTATGGAATCAAAATTTGGAACTGTGGATATATCAGAATTTTTTCTCTCTTCAGATGAAACATTATGGATAAAAGTTAATGCTGAGCAGAGTGGGTTTTATAGAGTGATGTATGAAGATAGACTGGCTGCTCAACTAAGGAAAGCTGTAGAAAACAATTGCTTGTTGGCAACAGATAAATTCGGTATGTGTTATAACTTAACAGTACTGTTTCATCACAAACACTCGAAAATAACTTTGATTAATCTCATCTTCAGGCATTTTGGACGACATGTTTGCTCTTTGCGAGGCTTGCGAACAACCGTTATCATCTTTGCTTTTGTTGATGAATGCATACAGAAATGAGATGGATAATATGGTGTTATTGAAACTCCTCGACGAGAGGCCTTCTGTATCTAGACAATGACATAAATTAGAACTGATACTTACATCATACTGACTTTTAAGCAACTTATGTGACAACAGGTTTGTTATGATGTGGTTAACATCTCAACAGGTGCCATCCCGGATTCAGTGAATGTATTGAAAGAATTCTTCATCAGTCTCCTCCAATGTTCCGCTGAGTAAGAAAAATTTAGCTTACAAAATTACCCAGTAATGGCTTTTATTCCAACCCAATTGGTTGCATCCATCGTATCGAAGAATTTTCTTTTATTCTAAGGAGTGATGATACATGGTTGGTACATAATAACGTCTATTCTTGTAATTTGCTTCTCATTTTGTACAGAAAACTAGGTTACCCGGAGAGAGTCATTTAGATGTAATGTTAAGGGGAGAAGTTTTCATAGCTTTTGCTACTTTTGGCCACGACAAAACTCGCAGAGAAACAATGCAGCGCTTTCAGGTTTTGTTGAATGATAAAAATACTCCACTTCTTTCTGCTGATGTGAGAAAGGTAACTTTTAGTCTAAAAGTGTCCATACCGTTTCCTTGTACCTTTGATCACTTTTAGATATGATATGCAAAAGCTCTAATTTCTTTGCAGGCTGCCTACATTTCTGTAATGAGAAATTCTAGCACAACAAACAGAAATGGCTTCGAGTCTCTGCTGAAGTTCTATAGAGAAGTTGATGCAATGCAAGAGAAAGAACGGATTTTGCGTAAGATTTATATACTATTATTTTAACTAGAATGAATTTATGATTCCATTTATTAGTTATATGTTTTGACATGATACAGAATCTCTTGCATCATCTCCTGATCTGGATATAGTTCTAGAGGTTCTGGACTTTTTGTTGTCTGATGAGATACCTCTCTTTATTCAACAATCTATAGTAAGTGACGGCTTGAATTTTCTTGCTATGATTACGGTTACCGAGTTCATGT
The DNA here is from genome assembly GCA_030490815.1 of Acer saccharum. Taxonomy (NCBI): domain Eukaryota; kingdom Viridiplantae; phylum Streptophyta; class Magnoliopsida; order Sapindales; family Sapindaceae; genus Acer; species Acer saccharum. The sequence goes on from CM059866.1 coordinate 5,220,223, forward strand.
TCTCAATATTGATTTAGGTTCGAGATCAATATATCATTTACGGACTTGTAGGATTAAGCATAGAGTGTCGCGAAACAGCATGGAGATGGTTGAAGGTATGTTCAGTGAATATGTTTCTCTCAGAGTTTGGAGGATTTAGCAATTTAATCAAGAAACTCTTCCACAATATTCTCGGATTTACCTTGTGTTTTGCATTGCATTTGATCATGTATATTTGGTTGTGAATGCAGGAGAATTGGGACCGAATCTAAAAAAAAATACGGTTCAGGGATGCTTCTTCATTATTTCGTAAGGGAAATTGTCACACCAGTAAGTAATTTAATCGAGCAAGACTGTATTGATGAATTCAACTAGATTTGACATTATGCGTTAGCTGATTCAATGACATTCATTTGGGCAGTTAAGCAGCAATGAGAAAGCTGAAGAAGTTGAAGCTTTTTTTGGCAGTCATGTGAATCCTGCAGTCGACAAGATTCTGAAGCAAAGCATCGAAAGAATCCGAATCAAGGCAAGGTGGATTCAAAGCATCAAGCAAGAACAATCCCTTCCAGACCTTGTTAACAATACAATTAATAATACTTCATAATACAATTTCCATGTTAAATGTACATTTTCGTATATTATGATATTGTCTGTTTCGGATAATTCTTTCGGGTGAAAAAAAAGCATGTAAATGTTCGCACAACCAATAATACTTGAAGTTGCTATTGGTTAATTTATCAGCTGTAGTAGATAAAAGGAATTCAGCAATTGACCATAGAAGGTGAGACTGAGAGCTTCATATACATTAGTTAGTCAGATAACAGTTTGGTGTCTAGGGGTGGTGGAGGTGGAGGGGGGTCCAAAAATCGGAAATATCCTCAAATATCGAGAGTATTTGAAGATATTTAAGGATGTTTTTTATATCGGCACTCCTGAAAGCCATGGAAAATATCTTGGAAATATTTCCGATATTTGACGTTAAAATATTCAATGTTTCACCTCAAGTGAAAAGACAATTGATTATGCAACAATTGTATTAAATAAACTACTTATTAAAGCACTATTAGGCCTGTACGGCCACATATATTTGTGCTAAATGAACCTAAATCGGTCATTGAAGCCTGGTTTAATTGCCGACGACAACTCAATCACTGCCGTTCGAAGTAGAACGCAGAGAAAGCAAGTTTTCAAGTATGTCATTGTAAATCTGAAGAATATTGTTTTGATTTTGTTTTTGTTGTCAACCTCACTCTCTCTCTCTCTCTCTCTCTCTCTCTCTCTGATTTTGTGTGTGAGAGAGAGTTCTAATGTTCTTTGCGTGACGAATTGTGTCTCATCGGCGTCGATCTAGCGAGGTCGAGTCGACTCACTTAACGGAAATCCTAACGGTAAAGGGTAAATCTTCGAATAATTTGGTTTTCAGGGGGAAAACCGTCATTTTTAAACTAGAGAGTGCAAAGTTACGAATATGGCAAACCTCAGGGAAAAATAATAATATCTTTTTTTTTTAACCTCAAATCTCTACGTATACACTATGCAATGACTCCATACCATTGTAAACAAGCAACAGCCAACAGGTCCGATTTGATTTTTTTATTATTATTATTATTATTATTATATAATTCTTTATTTCTCATAACTTAAATAAAGGTTTGTAAAATTATATAAATAACAAATAAACATCAAAACTTATCATAAAATCACTTTAATCTTCAAAAGAGAAATTATTGAGGGATGGAGGAGATAAACCTGTTTTTTGTGGAGGAACAGACCTGTACAGGGAAAGGAGAGGAAATGAGGAGGGAGATATGACCCCTGAAAGTTGAGTGTTCTGCACAAACCATTTCCATTTCAGCTCTTTTAACTTCCAAACACTACAAAAAAGGGGACTTTTTGCCGCGGACAGATCCGTGGCAAAATCCGCGGCAAAACGGCGTTTACCACGAATTTGCTACAGATTTAGGGTGTTGCAAATACGGCCGTGGTAAATTTTTTTACCACAGATATATCTGTGGCAAAAGGTATTTTTGCCGCGGCAATTACCCGCGGCAAAAACCTGTTGCAAAGTTTTTACATTTGCCACAGCAGCCATCCGTGGCAAAAAATGCAAAAAAAAATGCTTGTAAATTTTTATGCTATTTTTAAAATAAAAATTTTCCTTAATTTTTTTTTTTCAAGACAATAAAAGAAAAAAAAAAACATATGACAAAGTAAATCATTTGAATCATGAAACTGATTTTTTTTCTTTATTTCCTCTCACCATAAATGCATTACATATTTAATCTTTACAGTATTCTTATTCTTCCTCTTTCTGTTACAATAAATAAACCCAAATTATTCTTCAAACGAATAAATAAATAAAAAACCCAAAACAATTTTTTTTTTTTTTCATTTTAATTCTACATTTCTAACAACTCATTGAGTCATTGGATAAGCAAAGAAGAAGATAAGTAAGACCGACTCTGAGAGCATGCAAGATGGTTTGTGAGGACATGTCTGCAAAATGCTGGACCTGATAAGCTTGCATTGCACTTCGAACAAATAGGAGAGTAGACTTGAAGATTGAAGTCATCACCCAGTGCCCACTAATGAATTGATCCGTATATTACCCTGATGTCAGAATTGTAAGGAAACCCAGAAATCAGAAAGTCATAGAGTCGTAAACTTCTTTACAATTTTGAACATAAGGCAAAGGAAATAAAACAAAAGAAGCAATCCAATAGTTCATCGAAGTAAACAGAACTTGTCCTTAATTAATTTTATGTGTTCAAGTCTTCCTTAGTGCTTGAACATCATCATTGCCTATGAATCACAAAAACTGCCAAACTACTAAAATAATTTACTCCTGAAGTCCATTATATACCAGTACCTACATATAATAGAGACTTTTTGAGTAACAAGGCACACTAAACTCCTAAATCATATTACTAATAGGAAATGAAAGTTAAATGACTACTAGGAAATGAATATCACAATCTCAATATACATTACCTATAACAAGAGGCAGCTGCTTGAGACAAATTATTCTATTCTCAGTTTCCAGATCCATCTAAATCTGCGAAGTGAGTTTAAAAATTATTAAGTAAAAAGTTGACATATAGAGAAATGTAAAACTTTGGGACATAAGCAAACTACTAAACTGGATTCATAAGCAAACAGTTTAAATGATCAGTGAATTCAAATTCAACAAAGCTTTGTTCTTTCCAAATTTATAAACCTTATCATCAGCCATGACATATTCCCTGCCAAACTATTGAACGGTGATTATTCCCAGCAGCCATGACATATTCTGCATAAATGAAGTCCCAGCTATAAATCATTTGACAGATAAATAAAATTAAAACTTGTAAGAAAATTTAGCAAGAGCTTCTTAAAAGTAAATAACAAAGTTGCAGAAGCCAATATAAATTCAAATAAAAATGTTTACCTGAAGTTGGTGACACAAACAGAGCGAATTCCAGCATCAGCAGCTGCACAACATGCAACTGGAACAACATCTGAAATCTGTTTCAATTAGGATGTATCTCGTAATGAATCAAACTCTCCTCTTTCCCCTTGAACCAACTAAAGTAGCTATACAACAGGGTCCAATTTAAACTAAAAATGTTTTAAAAGGACAAAGAATGATAAAAATACCACTAAATCAGCTTTGATTTTGTTGAGCCACTCCACTTCTGTTTCCAAATCCGCTGTTTCTGAATACTAATATGAACAACAACAAAAATAAGTAACAGAAAAAGAAAAAGGAAAAAAAAAAAATGACAAAACAGCAAAGTGACTCGACATTGTGGAGATAATGATATACACAGATTATACTTTCTTCAAAGAAGCAAGGCGGTCTACTGTCAAGGCATCTGCCTGAACTGCACCGCAGTCCAAAAGTACCTGATCAGAAATTGGCATGAATTCAACTGCATAATTTAGCTTGTTTTGTAAATACAATCAAAATTGCAACAGAAGAGAAGTCAAGTCAAACTAAGTTTGACTGATATATGATCAAGCTGATTCCAAAAAAAAAAAAAAAAAAAAAAAAAAGCAATTACCTTGCAAATGAAGAGGCGAGGTGACTGAATTTCAGAAGTGAAGACAAAATCGGGAGCATCGGTGACGAGGCTACGTCGACGAAGCGAGAAGCAGAGGCGACGTCGACGAAGCGAGAAGAGCGGCGCGACTGCGACGAAGTGAAATGCTGTGGCGGTTACACGATGACGTCGACGAAACGAGAAGCAACGTTGACGGGGACGACGATGGAAACCAAGTGAGAAGCAGCGGTGTGGACGAAGTGCTGCGGCGGCTATGAAGTGAGAACTGTCAATTTAGGGTTTCTTGTTTCTTTGAAAAGTGAAAGGTTAAAAAAAAGTAAATTAGATATATATATTTTTAATTTTTTTTAATTACCGTTACAAATAACTGAGGCAAATAAGTATAATATTTGACACACCTGTCAATCCGTGGCAAACATTATAAAAAAAAACTCTGAGCAATTTTTTTTTCCGTGTTTTAGTTAATATTTGTCACGGATGAACATCCGTGGCAAATTATGTGTGGCAAAAACAACATTTTCTTGTAGTGAAAACTCATCAATTAAACTCAAATATCTTATTTATATTGAATAATCTACAAAAAAACTCACAAAACACATTATATACAAAAATGCGATCGAAAACGAGTACAAACAATAGGAAATGGGGACCTTAAATAGATATAAATATGGTCCGATCACAAAGCAAAATAAGTTCTATAAAAGAGACGTTTTTTTGTGTAAAGACTACTTTTATTTAAAAATTGCAGATATAAAACTGGATAAGCATTTTATTTACCTTGATCAGATATCTAAGCAATTATGGACTGATTTGAATCTTTTGGGGTGTGGTTCATCTTCCTTCTCACCGATATACATTAAACGGACTCCACACTTCTCCACCTTAAAATTTTCTATGGGAGTAAATTTTCTCTGGATAGAGAACTTGAAAACGACCTCATTATCATAATATAATGATTTCCGAGGATAAAGTGTTAAATCCAATCCCACGAACACATGGTTCGACTGATTAAAATAAACTTCCCACATAAGAAACTCTTGGGTCGACTGTTTAAGAACACTGGAGTTGTTCCCATCTTTAGATTTGAGGTAACAGTCACATTCTATGCCAATATTATCTTCATAACCGTCAGCATCTGGATGGTCTTCAAATGCCACAACAGCACACAAAGCAAAACCAACAAAGTTATGATTGAACCAATCTGGTTGCAGCTCCGCATGTATGACTGATCCCGTACACTGAATGTCAAACCACTTTGGAATCTCATTTCCGGGATAAAATAGATAAGCACGTGATTCTGGGAGAGTTTCAACATCCTATATCATGATTATAATTATTTTATAAAACTGTTAATTTTGACATAAAATTATTTTTCACAACAAAGAAAGAAAGAACTTCGTATTAGAATGGAGGGAGTGAAACTGACCTTGTCAATATAGTTTTTAATCACTGAAGCTGCTAGACGCTGTATTTTCCAAAGAGCATCTGTCATAATACATTGGAGTAAACTTCTATCCAATTTGAAACAATTATTCAGCGAAACTCCGAGGCCTGCATCATTGGTTAGCAAAATTTTGCTCTCTCGAAATGCAAAACACGATAACCCTTCTAGTGATGAGCAATTGGATGCATATATATCTATCAAAGGAAGCTCTGGTAAAACTTTAAGCCTCTTGCAATTGCTTATGTCAAGGGTTTCTAGGTTAGACAGGTTTATAATGTTTGATGGTATGCTTTCAAAATTGTTTCCATCCAAACTTAATTCTTTTAGCGAGGATAAGCAACCGAAGAGATTATCTGGCACCTTTGTGATATCACAGTTTGCTAGATCCAAACCTGTCAGATTGTGCGATAAAAGAGGTAATATGCATCCGATCTTATCCTGACCCATTATTCTCCCAATACTTAAAGTTTTAAGATTCTCCAAACAGGTTATAGATGATGGCAGTTCTCTTAAAACAGTTCCCGTAGTTCCGAGGTCCTTCAAGGAGTTTAAAGTTCCTATATCGTCAGGAAACTTATCAAGTTTTGAGCAACCTATCAGATTAAGATTTTCAAGAGATTTCCATTTACAAACGCTTGTTGGAAGACACTTAAGCTTAGAACAATCATAAAGATCCAAATAAACCAATCTGCTCAGAACCTCGATGGAAGAGGGAAGTTCTTCTATTGGGGTTTCACTTAACCATAACTCTTGTAAATTGTGTGGGAGTTGTGGAAGCATCGCGAGTTCTAAGCAGTGAGATAAATCAAGATGAGTAAGAGATTTCAAGTCACTGCAATCTGGAATCGCCAACAAACTCTCACAATAACTTAAATCCAATGTCTCAAGATTTTGGGCCTTCGAGAGGTCCGGCAAACTTGTTAGCTGCTTAGAACTACAGAGGTCAATTCTTTTTAAATTAGCAAGTTGCTGCAAGTTAAAAATGAAATCAGCACATGATGCTATCTCTTGATATCTATATTACAATAAAAAGATCAGCAACTAAAGATCAAAATATACCTGAACACCACTCCATAAATTTTCAACCTTGCTTCTAGGCATTGCTAGTTCCACAAGTTTCTCCGGTTGAATATTTGACTGCAACGATTTTAACGGGCATCCTTCCCAATGAAGATATCTTAACTCAATGAAAATAGATTCGAGGCCTTGAGAAACATGCACCTTATTACTCTTCTCCAAGCAAGATAAGGAATACAATTTCAAAAATCTCAGATTATGCATCCTTGACAGAGCAAAAGGCTGTAAGTCTATATCTCTTATTTTTGACATATTCAAAGAGATACCTTCAATTTTTCCAGTCCCCTAAATTACCAAGAGATAAGTTAGTATTTAATGCATTCTAAAGGTATGTTTAAGGAAACTAATAAATTTAAACTAATAAAATAATGAATTTGGATCCTCTCCTCAATTTATTTGTCATCATCTCTATAATCTATTTTCACTAGCAAATCAATAGTCTAGCTTATTTCTATTAATTTTTATTTCATTACTCTACTATAAGATAGAATCAATCAAGATCATTGATTTAAGTGAGGATAATGTAAGGTGAGGAGGGATCCAAATCGCTAAAAGAATAATGAAAAAACTAATTTCAATACATCATTCTATATTTACATCAACCTACAATTACTAATTACCTTTTTTTTTTTTTTTTTTTCTTTTTTGAAAATCCAACCATCCAAATTTAATTAAAATTTAAAAAGGATACAAGATGATGATAAATAAATTAAAATTAAAAGAAAAGTAAAGTAAATTAAAATTAAAAACCTAAAAGACCACTAAAAAGCAACGGCTGGTGGAACTTGGACAACGCCACGAAACACAAATCTCAAACTAAGAAGATTTTGGGGCTACGGTTTTCTCAGGAGGCCCATGTGCATCGGACTTGAAATATAAAAAATGAAAAAACGTTCATAAGATTTATAATTCTTTAAGAGCACAATTTAGGGATGGCAATAGGGTGGGGTGGGGTGGGGTGGGGTGGGGTGGCCCTCTTTTCACCCTGCCCCATTTATTTTTTGAAACTCCATCCCCATATAAAACCCCACAATATATGGAGTTGGGCGGGGTATGCTTTACCCATCCCCACCCATTTACCCCATTTGCTTCATTTAATCAATTTATCAAAAATTATTTTTTAAAGTAATAAATATATAACCTAATGAATATTATATAATATATAAAGTAATTCTAAAAATTGAAAATCATCTCACAAACATTAAAAATAAACATAAATCTCACAAGCAAACAAATAAATTAAATAATTTTTAAACATAACATTAAAAGAAAAAAAAACTATATAATAAAAAAACAAATATTATATTTTAAGCAGAGCAGGGTGGGGCGGGGATTATAAAATCTATCCCCACCCCATACCCATTGCGGGTTTTACTATCTATCCTCATCCCCATCAAATTTAAACCCATCCCCACCCCATAAGTGCGGGTCCTCAAGGGCCCGTACCTACTGGTTATTTTGCCATCCCTAGAGCACATATTAGTATTTATATGCAAATACATAAAATAAAATAAATAATGTATGCTGGTTAAACCCCAACATTCCAGACCAAACTACAAATGCATTAAAAAAAATTTGTATGCTGGTCAAATTCGAAAATATGGATTTTTTTTGTTTGTTTGAAAAAATTACCCAACCACACTGTTCTATGTGAGCTAATGCATGATGACTAATATGAGAATGATACTGAATCTTACAGTATTTTTTGTGAATACATGGTATATATCTTCGTGATGCCATAATCGGCTGCGCTTGCCAGGATCTTTAATAGATTCTTCTTTAACAATTCGTCTACCCATTGCTTGCAACAAATCATGCATTGTTAGCTTGTCCTTTGACACAGTGATCAGAGATTTATCCTTGAGAATACTTATTCCAACCTCAGCGGAGAAGCCGCTAGCCTCTAGAAAACATTTTGCAAGGTTAACGTCCCATCCTTTAATGAAAAATGCAATATCTAAAAATACTTCTTGCTCATTATAATCTAATCCATCATAACTTATTTTCAGCACCTTATGTATATCTTTATCAAGATCGTTTTCTAGTTTTTTGATTGTACTTTCCCACACTTGTTTTTCCTTGCCAAACAAAGCGGAACCCAAAACTTGAAGAGCTAATGGAAGACCTCCGGCATAATTAACTAACTGTTTTGACAGCTTCCCGTAATCTACCATGAGACTGTTTTTTCTAAAGGCATGCCAACGAAAAAGCCGAAGAGCATCGACAAAAGATAATTCCTCAACTTTGTAAAATTTATTTACACTACAATTCTTAAGTACTTGCTTATCTCTCGAAGTTATAATGATTCGACTTTCCGAGTTAAGACAATCGAGACTTCCTATCAAACATTCTATTTGCTTAAAATCAGTCACATCATCAAAAACAATCAAAAGCTTATAACGCGCAAGCCTTTTCCTTAGGAAGGTGGGTACTACAGAGAAAGTACCAATATTTCCATTTTTATCACCAAATATATCTGACATAAGTTTTTGACGTACTTCATTTAACCCACATTTTTCTGATGCTTCTCTAACATCGGGAACAAAATAAGAACCTTCAAATTTAGAAGACATTTTGTTCGAGATTGCTCTTGCAAGAGTAGTCTTGCCTATACCACCAATACCCCAGATTCCTACAACGTGAGCATCCTTCCACTCATTCTCTAGCAACGATTCAAGTTCCTTAAACCTGGAATTAATTCCAATTTCATCATCATAATCAGTTGAGGAGACAGCATTGAGTCGCTTCAGAACATCTTGTACAATAGTTTCGATAAGATCAGACTCAGGCCTAACATATATGTTGAAAAACCAACCGTAAGTTGCCAAAAATAACAAAGATAAGAATGTCTTGTATATTTGAATGCAGTTTAAGCTACGTTTTTTGCGGAAATAGGGGGTTTTGTCACTCTTTTAAGTTGGTGTTTCATGAGTGTCACCACTTTAATAATAAGTTTTAAAGGTACCAAATTAAGTGAACTTTCAAAAATGTCCTAACTTTACATATATAATTTTACTTTTCAAGTAATTTCCGAGACTTTTTAGGTGGTTTCCGAGATGTTTTGGTAATTTCCGAGACTTTCTGGGTAAAAATGAAATTTTTTCGAGACTTTTGGTCATTTTCGAGACTTTTTGGTAATTTCAGAGACTTTCGGTAATTTCCGAGATTTTCTTGACAAAAATGAAAATTTTCAAGACTTTTGGGTTTGGTCATTTCAAAATTTTCATTTTTTTCCTAGAAAGTCTCAGAAAATTTCATTTTTACCCAAAAAGTCTTAGAAATTACTTGAAAAGTCTCAGAAAGGGGGAATTGCACAAACATCCCCTGAGGTTTGATAAAATTGCACGAATGTGGCAGTTTTGACCATATACGCACAAACTTCCCTCAACATTTGAAAATTGTTGCACAAACATCCCCTACCGTTAAATGGATCCGTTAGTCAATGGTCAAATGTGTAAAAAGTCCAAAATACCCTATACTTTTATTTTAAACATTATTAAAAATTCAAAAATAAGATAAAAAAATTTTAAAAAATCTTTTAGAAAATATGAATGTATCTTAAATCAGAAAGTTGGAAAAAAAATTCATCTTCAAAAAAAAAAAAATTGTTTGTGCAATTCCCCCTTGATTTTAAATAAATTTAAAATTTAAAATTTATTTATTATTAAATTGTTTAAAAAAACTATTTTTTTATTTGTAAAGATGATTTTTTTTTTCCAGGTTTCAGATTTAAGATACATTCATGTTATCAAAAATATTTTTTATTTTTTATTTTTTATCTTATTTTTTAATTTTTTAGTTTATTTAAAATAAAAATAAAGGGTATTTTAGACTTTTTACATTTTTGACCATTGACTAACGGATTTATCTAATGATAGGGGATGTTTGTGTAACAATTTTCAAATGTTGAGGGGAGTTTGTGTATATATGGCCAAAACTGCCATATCTGTGCAATTTCATCAAATCTCGAGGGATATTTGTGCAATTCCCCCTCTCAGAAATACATGAAAAGTTTCGGAAATTACCTGAAAAGTCTCAAAAATACACGAAAAGTCTTAAAAATTCCTGAAAAGTCTCAAAAAGTCTCGGAAATTACTTGAAAAAATTTTCCAATTTTTTTTTCATCTTCTTCTTAATCGACCTCCATTGGAGGCCGATTTCAACCTCAAATAGAGGTCTTTCACCACCATTGATGGAGGATTTTGAAAAAAAAAAAAAAAAAACAAAATAGTGAATAAGGTTACTGTGAGGGGCATTTTTGTCCATTCACTATAATAAGTGTCATTTAAACTTAATTTATTAAAGGAGTCATCACCATTGATGGAGGATTTTGAAAAAAAAAAAAAAAAATAGTGAAGAAGGTTATTGTGAGGGGCATTTTTGTCCGTTCACTATAATAAGTGTCATTTAAACTTAACTTATTAAAGGAGTGATAATCTTAAAATACCATCTCAAAAAGGTGCTATATAATTTTCGAACCCTATGTTTTACTCATAATTTATCTAAAGCAAAAGTTTATACATGATGAAAGAGTAAGAAATTCTTAGAGAATTGCAAGAAACATTGAGCACTTACTTAATGACACGTGAATCGAAGCCAGATAAACCTGCAGCTTTCTTGAGAGCATACTTCCACCTCTGCACTTTGTCTAAACTATCCTTAAACCGTTCTCCGTGCTTATCAAATGCTTCTGCAAAACTTCGTTTCTGATACCTTACATCTGATGGATCTACCTCATAAAAAATTGGTATCACGATCTGTTTGTACTTTTCCATGCATTCAACGATCGTTACAAGTTCTTCAAGACACCAACTGGATGAGGCATAGCCTTTTGAGAAGACAATGATTGAAATTTCTGACTCTTCAATTGCTTTCAAAAGAGATGGGGAAATTTCATCTCCACTATTAAGTTTGTAATCAATAAAAGTTTCAATTTTTTTCTCGAGCAGAGCTTTATGAAGATGGCTGGTGAAGTTTTGGCGGGTATCCTCACCTCTAAAACTCAAGAAAACATCATACTTTATTGATTGAGGAGTGATAGATGTAGAAGAAGAAGGCAATGCCATTATATTCGGATTGATGAGAAAGACTATTGAAATAATTGAAGAGGGTTGAATTCTATATATATGGACTATACTAACTTTGATTACCTAACTTTGATTACCTAACTATACTAACTTTGATTACCTTTGATTACCTAACTTTGATTACCTAACTATACTAACTTTGTTATGGAGATAAAAGTTAGGTAATTAATTCTAACTTTGATTACCTAACTATACTAACTTTGTTATGGAGATAAAAGTTAGGTAATCAATTCTAACTTTGATTACCTAACCTAAATATAGAATTGATTACCTAACTTTGAATTGTTACCAATTCTATATATATGGACAATTTATGTTATGGAGATAAAAAAACGCGTTATCATGGGTGACGGCGTGACGCTACCATACAAACCACAAAGTTGGTTTGTACGATATAAACCATGGAGCTGCCTGGCCTATTACCTTGAACCTTCCAAACATGGGTCACGCTACCAAACAAACCACAACGATATGAAACAATTTTTGAAGTATTAGAAGAAGAAGAAGAAGAAGAAGAAGAAGAAGAAGGAAATATTCGATGATAATGAAAATGATCAGAGAGTGACTGTTGAGATGTGTTTTAGCTGATAAATGTTTTACAAATATTGCTCTGTTCTTAAAATCTTCATTGACCTTGACCTATAGTTGGCATGTTTCCTGGTGGATGCCAAGCAGCTTCCTGGAAACTTCGTTCCAATTAAAATTAGTCTTTGGAGTTACTTTTTTGTGGACCCTTTCACTTTGAAAACGGAGCACCACGTCTGAACAGAGCAATAATTGTCTTGTGGACTGCTTTTGTTTTGCATCTTTTTTCTTGAGCCCCTTCATTTATTATTTTCATATTTATATTAAGTGAATTGACAATACAGTATTATCTATTTAAATGAGACCAAATTTCCAAGAAAAGGTAGTAACATCCATAATAACAATTATAACGGCATGAGCCATAATAACTAACAATTTTTTTATTTTTATTTTTGTTGACAATATCTATTAATCCGGGACCAGGTATTTTTTGAAAGCTTTCACCTTCGGTATGACCATGTATTCATTTACTCAAGCCCCAAGCTCGTCCATCTACCCGTTGAACTACGCTCCTGTTGGCATAATAACTAACAATTACAACCTTTCAGTTCACTAAAATGATATGCATAGAACACAAATTGATGTAGTTGGCATTCAAATTATCATTAAAATGCCAAAATTTAGATACATTTAGTATCAAATTGGGATTAAAATACCACCGAAAAATGTAGCTCAATGATACGTAAAAGCGTTTATACAATTTGGTAATGTCTCAGATTCAAATCGTTGCCATTACAAGTGGTATATAAATTAAAAACAAAATTAAAAAAATTTGGGGTTAAATTTGGTAAGATGTTGGCTGAGTGGTATACCACCCACACTCATACATTGAAGTTGTTAGTTTAAATCATATCATCTTATTTAAATCACGAAGGAATTGTAAAAATAAAATAAAATAAATAAACAAATGGGAAGTAATTTTCTAGATGGACAGCTGATGGTGGTTGAAATTAGGAGCAAATGACAAAGAAAACAAGCCACGAAAAGCAAAGGACGGCCTAAAGGAGAAGAATGTGATGATTCATAGGAAAACAGGAAGAGTGACGATATTTACACCCCTAAAAAATGGTATATACACCCCAAATTTGTAAATCTTCAAAATTCCAACATTATCCTTAAACTAAATTATTAATATTTTAAGCAAAAGATATTATAACTTGCATTCTAAACTAAATTTAAAGAGGAATAAAATAAAAATTATTTTGTTTTGTTAAGGGAATAAAATAAAATTAATAAAGAAAAACAAAAACTTGCATTGTATACTTGAGAAATCTCGAAAGGATGAAGAAGAGATCTATAGTCGTGTATAATTTTATTTATGATTCCAACATGAATAGGGCTGCCTCCTACCCTCCACCATCTTAGATCTACAGCCTCCTCCATCAAAGAGAGAGAAAGCCAGTCTCCTCCCAAATCTGGGTGTGGCTTCTCAATTTTTTTTTTTATATATATTTTTTCATTTTAATTATTTATGATTTTTTATTTATAATATAGTTTTTTTTTCAAAATTAAAAGTAAGGACATAATTGGTAATGTGTGGAGTGTGATTACAAGATATAAGCTTTTAAAAAATTGAATGGGGTTTATACAGTTTTTTAGAGGGTGTAAATATCGCAACTCAAATAGGAAATGATTGAAATAAAAGATTGTTTGCAATTGTGGCCCACAGGCCAATTTTGCATCCGGCCCAATAGCCATCTGAGCACTCTAAACACACCGTTTAGAGTAAGGGATAGGCCCCCCTTTAACAACACGCTGGACATCAGAATTCTGTCTAAAATCCCCAATTCTTCAATTGCAATCCCTAAATTCTCTTCTTTCATTTCCCAATCTTCCCTCACCTGACACCAGATTACAAGAATAATCCATCAAAAGTTGTTGGATTGACTTTGATTTATACAATGTGTGTGTAATTCTGAGTAAAAAGAATGGTTTTGTGTCTCAATCAGACGGCATTGTCGTTGTTGCCCGAACAACTTGGTCTTGTAATTGTTTCAAGTTTTCAAATTCCAATCAATGCCAAAGATAGATAATAAATAATTTATAACTTTGATGCTTTAATCGGTTAAATCGGCCAAACCTGGTTGGTTTTAGTGAATTAAACAGATGAGAGGGAGCTGGAGATGTCGTCTGGTCCACTCACGCTCGCTCTCCGTCGTTCATTGGAGACTCGATCGCCGCCGTCAACGGTCACCGCCGATGTCCATCCAAACTAGTAGAACGCAGAGAAGTTCAACAAGTAGTGCATTATTGTCATCCTCACTCTCTCTCTCTCTTTCTCTCTCTGATTCTCTGATTTCTGAGAATGTTTATAAATCAAACAGATGAAATGTTGAAAAGTCGATCGATCACTTTCGCTTTATGACTTGAATCAGAATGAGTAGTAGACGAGTAGTAGTACTAAACGACGTTATCCTTCACCGTCTTGGCATTCGGCAGCCTGGTCCCCCGTCTTCGCTCCTCTTCCTTCTCTCTTCTCCTCAACCTCACTACAGAAAGTCAGTCTCTCTCTGTAGAATTTATTTCAATTATGTGTGGAATGTTTAATGATTTTTTGATGTTTGTTTGTGGAAAGGGCGGACCCACCTTTGAATCAGGACCCACCTCAAATTTTGAAAAACAATTTGATTTTATCAATATATATATATATATAATATTTAATAATTCATAAATTTCTTAAATTAGTTATTTCCATCCAAAAATATCAAAATAAAAAATAAAAAATAAAAAAATCTCATACACTCATTTTATATGGATCGGTATTAAGGTTATACCAGATCCACACATCATCTTCTTCACCCTAAAGCAGAACATCACTTCCAGGCCTTGTCTTGTCAACCAATTACTACTTCACAAGAATTCTAGATAAATAATATACTTCATACTATAATTTCCATGTTGTTTAAATGCCATTTTCCGTATATTATGATATTATCTGTTTCGGATATTTCTTTCCGGTGGAAATAAAGCATGTAAAAGTTTGCACAACAAAAAATACTTGAAGTTCCTATTTGTTAACTTATTACTGCAGTAGATAAAATTAATTTAGCAACCAACAAAAGAAGGTGTGAGATTGAGAGCTGCATATAGTTAGTCAGATAAAAGTTTGGTGTCTTTGCCTATATATCGGGTCCAAATATCGGAAATTTACGATATTTATGTAAAATTGTTCAATGTTCCATATCGGGTGAAGAGAACAATTGATTGTACACAATTATGTTAAATAACTATTTATTAGAGCTCCCTAGTGGTGGTTCGAGTCGTGTCCCCTAATCCAAATCTCAATTATCGTAATATTTTTTTTATAAAAAAAAGTAATTATTAGAGCTCTCCTTGGCTTGTTGGGCCAGATACGGTCCATTAGTGGACTTTATATATATATATATATATATTATATATTTGCTAAATGAACCCAAATCAGTCTCCTTAGCTACAGCTCAAGTCTGTGTCGCACTGTTGCCTTCAATCGTGATTTGTACACTCGACGAGTCGACGACAACTCAATCACCGCAGTCCAAAGTAGAAAAGTTTTCAAGTGCGTTGTAAATGTGAATTATATTGATTTTGTGTTGTTTTGTTGTCGTCAATTTCTCTCTCTCTTTGATTCTCTACTGATAACTCGTGTCTCATGATTGTTGTTGATGCAGCGAGGTTGAATCGACTTGACTCGTTGTTTGCCGAAACTCCTACTGAATCCATTGAAGAGTTGACTCGATACTGTGGCGATTTCATGAATCGTAACAGACCAGACACGTCATTCTGACAAATGACGTTTCAAGACACATCATCACCATTAGATGTCGTGTTCGAGCACATCGAGGGCATGCAAGATGACGGTCAGCCACGTCATCGCCTTTTGATGACATGCCTTGTCACATCATCTTTTAATGATGTACCTGTGATGTCTCCAAACACATCATTATTTCCAGTGACATGGCCAATTGTGTTTTGGACACATCAGCACATTTCAATGACGTGCTAGTCTAGTGACGTGTCTGGACACACCATAACTCTTCAATAACATAATCGGGCATGTCTTATTAGATGACATGGCCGTTGACTTTTTAAACACATCAGCGCTTTTCAATGACGTCTCAGACCATCATCACATTCAACGATTTGTGCCTGTGATGTCATTATTTACCAATGAGTGGCCATAAACGTTCCTAGACACATCAGCTTTCTTGATGACGTGCCCCAACACGTCATCATTGATTCAATTTTATTTTTATTTTTTGAAATGATCAGAGGTCGTTTACAACTAACAAATGTCGGGGTTTTCACTTTGATTTCTACTTGATTGGGTTTTTATCGTCGAAGTTCTTCACCGACATGCATTACTTGGACACAGATTTTCGACACTTCTTCTCTCACATTCCTTTTTTCCCCGTTTTTGAAACATATTTATCAATACATTTGATGGGTATCGTTGTTTGTCTGTTCTTCTCTTATTCAATGTGTAATTTTTCTGTTTCTGTTTATGAAATTCGACAGCTTTTTCAACATTCTCTGACCTTCTACTGTATTGTTTGTTATCTTTTTAATTTTATATGCGTTTTCTGTTTCTTATTCTACAAAACTAAAATATTCTTGGAGGAATGCCAAGACAGAATATCTATGGAGAGGAATGCGAAGCTGAAGAAGTGGAAGCATTTTCTGCCAGTCATGTGCAGTTGACAAGAATGAAGAATCCGAATCAAGGATCAGGCAAGAACAATCCCTTCCAGACCCTGTTAAGCAATTACTTCTCAAGGGATAAAAGTTCATACTACAATTTCAATGCTGTGAAGCCTTATTTTCTTATTTTGTGATATTGTCTGTTTTGGTTATATATGACCACATCTTTCTGTTTAGAAGATATGCTTCAATCTAGCAGCTTAGCTTCAGTTAAATTTCTTAGTGAGATGTGTCTATGAGACTAGCAGATAACATGTGGTTCACTGGCATGAAAATTGGAATCAACATGTACATTTAAAGTTTAAACACTAATTTGAAGTTGTGTAACTGGGAAAACACCCAGAGGGC